>VZRH01003314.1:244505-316980 GCA_013397555.1 Urocynchramus pylzowi | reverse complement strand
CCAAAAAAAAAAAAAAAAAAAAAAAAAAAAGATAACTGATGGAAAACAGAATATCTCAATATCTCACAGAAACCTGAATTTTATTGAGGTTTTTATCAATTGAGTGAACTTAACAGAGCTTTCCAGTAAAGACTTAAAATTATTTCAAACACTTCTGGAATCTCATGTTTCATTCCCTGGGAACACAAAAAAAAATGGAAGAGTAGAGTTCTCTTTGGACTCTGGGAAGCTGGAATGAAGCTTGACAATACAAGGAATGTTTAGCATGTAGTCACAAAGGAGCTCATGCAAACGTGCAACTTCTGTTGCTGTCAGTAAAACCATGTCAAAAAAGCATTGCCCTGAAAAGAGCAGACCAATTTCAATTTCTATTAAATATCTATGATATGTCTAATTCTACCACACCAAAAGAAGAGCACTGGTGGCTTAAAGGGAGCAATGTCCTGGTTCAGATGGACTGAAGGGATTCTGGGTGAATGCAGCCCCAGCAGGAATGCTCCCTGCCTGCTGATGCAGCTGCTGTGCAGCCACAGCTCTCCCCCCACCCCTTCTCAGGGTACATTTTCCTCTCACATTGCAGAGGAAATATCTGCAGAAAAGAAAAAGAAAGACAGAAAAGTGTTTTATGCAAGTTGTGTTGGATAGTATAACTTTTGTATTAATTTGTTCACAGTCCATTATTAGGGTGCTTTTCCATCTGCTAAAAGAGCAAGGAATGAGAGGGGGAAATTATATTTTTGCCTTTCCTGACTTATTGTAACACTGACTACATAACTTGGAATTTTCAGAGGTGTAAACTACCCTCCCATTCTCTTAGCACTGAGATGCTGCTAAAATTAACCTTTAGTTAATGCTAAAAGGCAGTGCAGAGATTATACAACACAGTTGTTAACTTGAAGCCCAGAAAATAGTCATAAAGCTACCTTGAGACAAATACTATTTTGGTGGGAATTTTGTTCATACAAATATTGAAATTGATGAGTGAGATGAACTAACAATGAAAAAAAGATATTACATTTTACCTTGTCCTTTTTTTTTTTTTTTTTAAATCACTTGCAAAAGTCAAACAAGTCAGCTCTGGTTTGATAAAAATGCAGCTGAACTTTGCTGCTAATTGAAATGTTGGGCACCTCAACAACTAATTGCCAATAATTCAGAAAATATTAACAAATAATTTCTTCTATAACAAAATTATTGAAAAATAAGCATTTTGAAAATATTTTTGCTTGAAATAACTGAAAGGCTTATTTAAAAGATATTGCATAAAATGAGTGTATTATATTAGTGCTTTTTGAAGAATGTAATTTTCTATTTTTTTTCTCTTGGTTATTAGCATATAAATTAATATTTTGCAATTTATGCTCTGTGAATTAAAGTAAATAAAATAATTAGGAGCAATCCTCAGGTTCATGAGCCAAATTAATAACAATGATGGTTTTAAACTTTTATGGGCTAAATTCTCTTCAGTTTTGTGGCTGTTCTGCTACAGTCTCTCTCATGATAAAAACCAGAACTTTGGAAGCAAACCAAGAATGCCTTATTGGGAATTTTAACATTTTTATGGACGCACACACACACACACACATGCACTTTTTCTTTTTTCTTTTTTTTTTTTTTCCCCCAGAAGATCCAGTGAGTTTTGAGAGACCCCAGCACTAAGAAATCATGTTATCTCCTAGTCAGGGTTCTGATCACAACAACAGGAGAATGGCAGAGAAATGTCTATGCAAAGAGCAATCTATATTATTTTACCTCCTGGAAGTTTTGTCTCAGGTTTTATAGGTTTGATTCTTCTCATTTTTCTTTTTAAATTGTGAAGAATGAGACATCCAAATGTACATATAAATATTTCCAGAACATATAAACCTGCTGAAAGTTACCTAAAGAAGGATGAGTCAGATATTGGGAAAGAGACTTCCATGAAATCACAGAAGTTGATGGATTCAGCAAAACTGGTGCTGCTGATATGGTCTGATTTAGCAAAACAGAAACAGAATATAATAGCTTAGAATCAGAACCTCTTAGATGAGACTACTGAGGGGAATTTTAACTGGATGTAAACATTGTATACATGTTCTATGTTTAGTCTCACTTTTAATCTTTCCTGGTCAACATTTATTCTTTCAACTCTATTAACAATAATACATCTGTTTCCTAATCCATAAACATTCGAAGTGGGGCCCTTTTCAAAACTTGTATTCTGTTTTATTTTTTAAGCAGTAGAGTGTTCCCAATTCCTAAACTCAATGGAACAAATGTAAATCAGTTATGAATAAGCTAGAGTACATTCATTCAAAGAAAAGTCTTTTGGATATGTTTTTCTCTATGGCTCTGAAGACCACACACCAATTTTTATCACTATAATTCTGAATATTATAAAAACTTTAAAAATGTTCTAAAAATTACTGTTTTCTCTTTCAACAAATCTATTCCAATTGCTGTTTAAAGTACCATCTGCCTTACTAAATGTCAAACTGTTTGGGCTTTTTTAACCCTGTTAGCATTGCTAAGTCAAAACCAATTCCCTGAAATACTGAGCTGGATTACATTCCTTTTCCTCTAGCATCAGAAGTACTGTATGTAAACTGATGACTCTGCCAGATTTTGTCCTTACTTACTTATGTGAATCCTCAACAATTTAAGCTGACAGAAGAATTTGGCCGGAATATTTTGATTGTAACTTGCAATAAATATACTGGGATGAAAATAATGAAGTTAAAAAGCAAAGGGGTGATCAAAACCTAGAACAAGTTTACAGGAGAACATGGGGTAATGCTAGAATGGGCAACTATCCCATAAATTATCTTCTAAAAGTCAACAGGTTCATGTCTTCTGATTCCAAAGATGTATTTAGTATGAATCATCTAACTCTTGCCTTAAGCAGGACTAGTTTCATGATTGAACCATTACTCATTCAAGAATTTTTACCTGATTTGCACAGAAATTTAATTTTGAATTGGATTAGTCGAATCAGCAAAGTTAAGCATATGCATCTCAAGTGTGGGTCTTTGTCAGGATTTATTTTCCTTTTTTTTTACAACAATAAAAAAGAAACAAGGAAACAATTCAAACTGCCTCTTACCCATCTTCACACAGCTAAGGTATAATTTATTATCAAATGCTAAGTGGATAAGAATCACTATAAACAATATTTCAGAAACTGAGACTCAGTCTTGGAAAAACTTTTTACGAGTGGGTTTAGTGACTTAAGGCTATGCAATCACTGACAAGTGTTAACAACTTACTGCAAGTCACAAATGGTCATGGCTGAAAAATGCACAGCCAGGAAGAATCATAACAACATTGCAGCCCCTTAATATCACAGCTCATGTTATTGAGGAAAAAGTAGTAATTTTGAACTTAATTCTTTTATAGAATATTCATTAATCAATGTTGAATTGAAAGGCCCACAGGCATAAAACATTAAATAATGAGTGTTTGTTCCCAATGTATTTGGATGACAAGCATTCTTTAACAGTTTATGCATAATAAATTTTCTGATCTGATTTGAGTTGATAATAAAATGTTATTTGAAACTTTGAAAGAAACTCCCATCTTTGTAAGAAAAACTGAGATGGGAATTAATCTGTTTTCTTTTTTCACTCTTTAATATTTATTTTTGAAAATTAGGAGAAAAATAATCAGCTTCTTCCCGTCATCAGTGTATAAGAACTCAGCTAAATCTGAATTGCTCAAACAGGACACAGCAGTTTGTTCCAAGAACACCCAAATGTTGCATTAATGACAATAAAGATGAGGCACTTTGCATAAAAAAGGAAAGCAAAACCACCTCTCTCTAGGATTTGGGTATTTTGGTTGGTTTTGGGTGTTTGGTGGGTTTTCTCCATAATTCTATTCTTTATACTCTTTAAAATCCACACAATGCAGTGTATTAGCTCTATATGCTGCACTGAATTCCCTCACAGTCATTGGATATTTTTAATGACTGGGGAAGTACATAGTCATTGGTATTAAACCAAATACTTGATCCTATCCAAATCATGTTTGTTCTTTCAGATCTCAAATTTATGTAATCCCCTCAAAAATTAAATAGATAAGTTGCTGTTCATAGCTTCAAAGATGTTAGAGGAATTCATTTGTCTACATATATAAAGTCAACCTGCCCTATCAAAACATTAAAATATTTCTTTTTAGGTGACTTCAGACTTCTCTCAGTGTCAAATACCCACACTTAAAATTATTCAGTTCTTTCATGCAAGCCTGTCACTCAGTGTCCAAATGCCACCATTCCTATAATCTGTTCTCAGGAATGCCAAAATCTGATTTTACAACTGCTACTCAACTAAAATATTCCTAGATCAATATAAACTCTTTTAATCCTGGTGTCATCCCCAATACAACTTACATCAATTAAGATTCAGTTAAAATGTTTGTGGAATATCTACTTCAGACTTACAAGGGGCTTGATTGTGTTCACAGCTGTTATAAAATAATCAAACTTTTCACAACATTGGAGAATTAAAAAAAAAAATGAATTGATATTCCTTTATATTTAGCAATTATTGAGGGCTAAAGGATTTTTTCACTTGACACTGATGTATAAAGTAGAAAAAACTGTGCCTTTACAGCTGTGTCAGAAGCATATTTTTCCTGGGAAGAAGTCTAATTTCCAGAGAATTATAGAATATCCTGAATTGGAAGGAACCCACAAGGACCATCGAAGATCTGCTACACTGACAAAGGCTGAACATATTTTTTTCTATGTGGAGTTTAACCTAACCACCATACTGCAAAAGGAGGCACAGACAGCTACAGTTGTTGTACCTGAACTGTAATGACTTGAGGAATTTTCTGTGGTCTTATCACACCTTACCTTCAGCTTGGATAGGAGGAATTCATGATCTTGAAGTAGTTTTTTGGTCTCATCTTGGTTGCTGCCAATTTCTAATATATTTGGTGTTGATTCAGCTAGCTGAAGCTTCACCCATTTTCCACACTGTAATAAGCAAACAATTACAGCCTTCAGAAAACACAAGGTTTCCTTCATTTATTTACTCACACGGATTCTCAGCTCACACATGGTCATAGGAGCACAGGGACCATACACACAATGAAGGCACAGAGAATACAGTACAAACTTCATTTGAAACAGGTAACAAAATCCCAGACTAGTGTTATCCAGAAGGTGCTCCAATATTGATTTTGCCCATGAAGAGTAAAATTATCACAATGAGCCAAAATTGACTCATCTCCCCTTTCACCTGAAGATGACACAGATAGTTAAGTGAATTTGGTGGGTGAGTGGGGCAGACAGAAGTAACAAATGTATTACAGGAGATGCAAAAACCATAGCCTCAGATCTTATTTCTACCACAGAGGTCCAATGTACCTCCATAGTGAATATATGGAACAAGACATTGCACAAGCAGCAGCAGGGACACTTAACAGCCTTTGGGACAGGGACCAAAGGATGCCGATAAGGACTGAAGCTGGGATGTCACTGGAAGCTAGCATAGAGGAAAAATAAATTACTTCACCATCAACTTGAATCTCCTTGCAATGAAATTATTCCCCTGCAACAGCAGGCCACCTCACAAGAAGGGTGAAAACTGACCTCAAAGAAACCTTCCCACAACTGAGGTAAGCCATCCTGAATAATCACCTGAATTAGGTGACAACTCCACTCATTATCACCTTATTCTGCATTACAAACAGACTCTAACAGCTGAGGATAGCACGTTTTCCAGGTTGCCTGTAGAATGAAAAATCAAACCGCCAATAAATTCCAGCTGGGATTCTTTACTAGCATCCAGATTTACTCCCAATGTCCAATTTTATGCCAACTGAAGGTGTGGATTCCAGCTCACAAAACAGGCCATTTGGTGCTTGTAAGCACAACTGTATGCACACAAGCGCTTACTGGAACACGTGGGACTGTGGATTCACAGCTTTCAAAAATAACTACTCATTATTAAGTTTAGACTTTTTTTTTTTTTTTTCCTCAGAAAATACCTCATCTGTGGAGTTTGTAGAGCCACTTACTGTGCAAAGTTATAGCTGGGTACAGGTTCAAGTAACTCAAGGAAGCTTAACTGCAATCATCATGCTTTAAACACATTATTATGCTGCTCTTCATTTAAGTCTTTTTAAAAAGAGTAAGAGGAATTCCTTCCGAGATCCTACATATTTTGACCGAACTATTTATCCTATTGGAAAAACACCAGCATCCCAAAAGCCACCAAGAGTAATTTTGAATAGAAACAAATGTTAACTTCCAAGAAAAGTCTAATAGATATTGACTAATCAAATGACCTTGCTGTATCATTTTATGCTAGCTACTCATTTGCCCGGGATGTTTAAAAGCTGAGTTAATCACGGAGTAGCAGGAGGACAAGAGCAGACGTGCCAGCAGTTGCTGCCTTACCTTAAGCACAGCTATGACAATACTGGCATCCCCAGCCTGCACAGCAACTGAGCTGACTGTTGTTGTAGAAGGCTTCTGCTGCGGAGCGGCTTCATCTGACATCGTGTTTCACAGCGGGACTGCAGACATCAGAGCAGACTCGAGTCCTTCTCTCAGGGTCCCCTGCTCATTTCAGAAAGCACCAGAGCTGCTTGCATTCATTCAGTGGAACGGCTCAGCTAACACTGATTAGTCTGCCAAAAGGAAAGAACAGGAGGTTAAAAATAGAGACAACTCCATTGAGTTTATCATTCTTGAGAGAGATTTGACACACCCCTAGTTTGGTAGCATTAAGCTGCCTGTTCTTTTTTGTCACCATCTGGAGTGTGAAGGGCTTCTTCCATGGACACCACCTGACATCAGCTAACCAAATCAAAAAAAGTTCTCAAATTAAAACAGCTAGAAAAAAATTTACCATTTTTGACAATTGACAAACCCAGTGTTATGAGGTTTCGAACATGCAACCATCAAATCTACATTTTCACATTATACCAGTAAAATGCTTTCTCACTTACTAGCTACTGAATATACAAGTTCAATATGATTCTTCCCCTGAATCAAAGTCTTTAAACAGGATGAACATGTGTATAAATATCAAATGCTAAATCAAAAGAAGGGATTTTAAATCCAAAAATACTTAAAGGTATAGTGACCATTACAATCAGAGAAGGAAACCAAGCACTTTGAATTCTTAAGGAATATTTTATTCCTAAGATTAAGATAAGTTACCTGCTTTTCAATTTAATCTTAAATTGTTTCTAGAGTCTTCATTTTGTTCTGAACGAGCAAAAGGAAGACCTCTCTAATAGCTGCTTAAACATTGCTTAAGATTTTTATTCAGTGTGGGAAATTATTAGACACATTTAGGTTACAATATTGGTTTGACATATTAATTTTATTGCCATTAGTCCAGAGCATGCCACAAGTAGCCCACACTATGGGACAGCAGCTGCTGGGTTTCCTTCCACAGAACAGCTGAAAAGTGACACTGGTGTTTAGGCTTGCAGGTCACTCTGGAAAAACAATTCTACCCAAGAAACTACATGCATAAGTCTCTCCTAAGCATCTGCTTGTTTGGTTTGTTTAAAAGTATGTAACGTTTAAACATTACCTTTTTATATAAACTAGATTTCTAATTACATACAAGAACATGCACACCTGCAATGGAACCAAGATCTGGAAGCAAATTCTAAAATAGTTTGGATTAGAAAAAACTTAAGGTAGTTACTGGGATTTTCAATTTATGTGTCAAGGTAGGATTTTTCTTTTTGTTTGTTCATTTCTCCCTCCCTCCAATTATTGGCAAATTATATTCTTAATTTGAGCAGCACCTTCAAACCATGAGTTTCAAACAGGATATGAAGAAGCCCTTTATTGTGGTTTGTGCTGAACAAAATGAGCTTGGCAAAGCAACACCTATCCCTTGTACCAAAACACAACCATGAACCTTCAAACTGCCAACCAAGGAACAAATGTCACACAGTTTTCTGAAACACTTTCTAACACCTGTAACAGACTCAGGGACCCTGCCACTGAAATATTAGACAGATCTCCTTGGGACTTGTATGTCTTCCTGTAATAAGTATGGCAGAACAAAAATTTTATAATTAATCCCAACACAAAACCTGGGAGAGAGAAATCCTAAAGAAAACTTCAGGATTGAAACATGAGAGAGCCCTATTTTGGTTTGAATGGAAATAGATCCATTCTACAAAACCTGCTAAATACTCCAGCTTTCAAAAAAACATTCCAGAAGACAAGCAACTTTGGATTTTTTACCCTGCAGGCAGGACTGCACTTGGAGGACAAAGAACACTTGGCTGTTGGAAAAACTAATTAGGACAACACAGGCAAACCTCTTTTTACTCTTACAAAAGGAGTTACAAACCAATTTTGGTATTATGTCCTTGAGTTTTTGTTCTCTCAGAAGAGCATTCTAAGTGCATTTTTTCATGGCACAAGTTGGGCCAATCCATCATCTCCCTGGGGTAGCCAGACATAAGAGCTGTTTTTCACTCAAGTTAAATGAGGTATCATTTTTCATAGTGCTGACAGCTGGAAATAAGGGAAAAATGCCACACTTAAGAAGTTGACTATAAGCAAATTTGGTAACAACTGAGACAAGTGATTCAGAATGTCTGATAACAAATGCATGGATATTGTATTTATTCATCTTATGCTAAGCATAGAAGATAGGGAAGCATCAGAGTAGGGGCAGAGAAAAGTTATCAAGTAATCAAAACATATCTTAAACCATAACCATGGGAGGAAAAAAAAAGAGGATTTTGGCGTTGCACAATGAGCAGTTTCAGCTGTGTCCAAGGGAGCAAAATTTAACAAGCATGCCTTTCTCTGTCTTGTTTACTTATCTGTCTGTTCCTCTGTCTGAAACAAACAAAAATCCTGGTAGCAGCCAGAAAAAGATGGGCTATTTGTGTCAGGAGAGAGAAGTATTTTCCCTTTGCTACTGCTGTGTGAAAGAAGAGAGTAAGAATGACAAGAAGAAAGGAACATTCACCAGCTGTCCACAGGAAACAACAAAACTGAACAAAGGAACAAAGGAAACAATCTCAGGAAAACAGAAAAAAAGATCAAGTCTCTCTAGTGTAAATAATGTCATGCATTATCTGAAACAACTGTACATTAAAAGGATTTGAGAGGCAAATATTATAAAATTTACTTCATTTTAAATGTGTAGGGTGTCCAATCCACAGGTTTTCTCATGTGTAGCAAGCAAAGCGTGCTAATCACAGTTTTGATGGCAATACATAGAAAAAGGGTCTGACTTTCTTGGGGATAAGATTCTTTCTGTTGATAGCTTTTAAGCTACTGGTGCACTATGAAAATGCCTCTGGGAGAGACAAAGCTCACTCCCTGCAGCCTCAAAGACACAAGGTGCTTCACTTTGGTTCGTAAATAGGTATCCTTTTCCTTGTCTCAGACCTGGGAGAACAGGCAAACACAGCAAAGAAGGGAACAAAGCATCCCTCAGACTTCTGGGCTTCATGAGGCTTGCTTTCAATGAACACTGCTTCCACAGCCTCACCTGAAACAGGGACAAAGACATCAGTCCTCTCCAAGACTGTGCTTGTTGCTTTTTCCTGGTTCCTATGGCCTTACCTCTTGAGTAGGGACCATTTCCAGGTATCATCAGGAATGAGGGCATGAAAGCAAGCAGTCTTGCAAGTCCCCCAGGCTCATAAAACAGCCATGGAGGTCACATCAAGGGTGAGCATTGAGCAAAAGGTGGGCTTTCCTCCTGGAAGAGGTCTCTTTTTACCCTACACTGGTTGAATAAGTTTCTAGGGTGACAAACTGGTTGAAATTTTAACCCGTTATTCCCAAAACCCCAAACCAAGAATGATAAAAACCATCCTGGCAACAGTCAGGGGACAAAGGTGGGAAACAGGTCAGACAGTACATGGATGGCCTGTGGGGAACAGTAACTTGCAATATCATCTCTTTCTTAACTCTGAGGTGGGAAGAAGTTTTCTTGCAGGGAGCTGCCCTGGAGAGAAGGGTGACAGAAAACAGAAGGGAACCATGGCCCTTGCAGACTTTCCTCTTTTACTGAGGGCCAGAGGGACAGGACCAACAGAAGCTGGGCACAAACCAAATTCCTGTGTCCAGAGGCAGGGCAAGGACCAGCACAAGCTACTCCACAGCCCCAGCAGGGCCCTGAGGCTGGGGAAGTCTGTCCTCCCACAAACCCAGACACCCAGCAGCAATGGGCACCCACACAGCCCTGGCTCCCCCACAGCACTGAGGGGACACTGCTGCCAAGTCCTGGAGGCAGGACAGGAGCTGTGAGCAGGGCAAGAGGGAGAGAAAGGGCCAGCCAGGGTTAATGACATTAAATTCAGCAGGTAAGAGCTGCAGCACAGGCAGAAGGCATTTCCATGTCAGTTGAGAGCTCAGGAATTTAGGAAAAGGCGGCTCTTAAGCAGCCCAGGGCCCTGCTGGCCCCACAAGGAGGTTGTCCTGTCCTTGCCATGGAAAGAGAGAGCATAGAAGTGCCAGTAAAGGGCTAGGAAACCACTGTGAAAAAGTGAAAAAGGGGTAAAAGAGACAACCTCCTTCTCTCCAGCAAAAAGTTTCAAGAACTCACTATAGTCCATGTTGCCTGGAGTATTGTTTCAGTTCCAGAAACAATAGTTCCAGATTAATTTCATTTTAAAACAAAGTATAGTGAAGAATTCTATCCTTGTATATTCCCATTCTTCCTGTGCATCATCCCTAACAAAAACCTTTCTACTCTTTTTCCTTCATCACCTGTCCCGAATACATTTCATACCACACTAAGAAATCAGCATGAAAAGAAAAAGCCACCCAAAAAGCACCATCACACAAAGCAGAGAAACTGCCAAAAGGAAAGTTATCCCTGTCACAGTGAACATCTCTGTGAAAGAAAACAAAGCAACACTGCTGAGTAAAAAACCAGCAGTATATCAGAGATTAAGAAACCAGCAAACACCTTAACACTGCTAATTCAGTGCAATGGTAAGAGCAAAAATCACTATTTGTTTGCTTCCAAGGACAACAACATTAAAAAAAACCACCCCATACAGTAAACAGACATGGGGAGCAATGACAGCTGAAACATTTCAGTCCACTGGTCATCAATTTATCATGGTCCGCTCTTTCATCTTGAAGCTTTCTCTTCCCTGTATCCCTCTTTATGGATCTCAGAGGATTGCCACAAAGTATACATGCTATTTGTACCTAGAACCTGTAAATAAGAAATAGTACCTAAATCTCTTTTATTTATTGAATCATAGAAAAATCCAGCAAATTTAACTAGGGTTAAATGTCACTTCAGCCTCCACGTTAATTTTAAGAAAGCTCATATAACCTTTAAATTTAGAACTCCAGATTCTAAGTGTTATATAAACAAACACCATTCTTTCTAGCATCTGTTATTTAAAAAATTGTCTTCCGGTTCTTTACTAGTCTTACATAAAAGATAAAGAGGTATGTAGCACATAGGGACTGCTTACATTTTTATCCATTAGGCTTGAATTCTAAAAGAGATTATAACTGCCCTGTTTTCAGAAGTACAGAAATAATACTAATACTAATAGTAAGTTTGGCAGTAATGCACTCACCTAATTTGCTTTCTTCATATCTTGTTATCTTAGCACATGATTCAAGATGGGCAGCAGAAAAAACCTAAGGTGTTGGATTCTCCACTTAAGAACCCCTGCAGCAAATTTCTTGTTCTGAGAATGGGTTAACACATTAGTGCTTTCAGAAAGAAGTTCCTTTCCTTGTTAAAACCTTGAGGTGGTTTCAGACAACAATAAACTAGAGGAAGAGGATAAAAAGTACTTTGAGGAAAGGAAGAGAAAGAGAGGGGAACACGGGCCCCTGCAAAAATTCTGAAGCCACTGACAGCTCTGAGTGATTAACAGCTGTATCTCAAAGTCAAGCTGTTTAAACAGATTTCTTCAAATTGAAAGACGTTAGTTACTTGCTATCATATTTTTTAGCAAGTTTAATTTGATTTTGCTGTTAAAGACAATAAAAAACACAAGCTGGATTTACACTTTCCTCAAAGTGCTAGCTAGAGAAAAGACACATAAGAAAGAAGTGACTTGATGACTGTTCAAGTGTACATATAATGGCAAAATATAGACAGTGAAAATTTTAACTTTTGAATGGGGTAAAAAAAAAATCAAACAAAACAGAAAACAATTCACAAGTGTGAATTGCAAAGGGATCGTGTCTTATTCTCTCTCATGTTCCAGGTGAAGACATCAGCACATCTTCTTAAGTTTACTGCAGAAATGGCAGTGAGACTCTCCAGTTCCCACAGAATCAGCTGGAGAACAGACTTACCCCATCAGCACCCCTGGAGAAGCTCAACATTTCTGTCTCACTCGGTGTTGTCCAAAACAAATGCTGCACAGCCTGTGGAGCTCTACCCTGGTGAATGCAAAAGTGAAGCCGTTTTAGCAGCTCACAGGTGGCACAGGCACAAGTCAGCCCAGCTGAAAGGTTGTCAACAAAGACGGTGGCCCAGGGTATTCAGCTCTGTCAGGAGGGTGAAGAGACATTAGAGACTTCATTAGTCTGTTGTTGAGGCTCCAGCAGCAGCAGCAGCAGAAAGAGAAGAGTTTATTACACAGGATTACTATGTTCCCTTGCCCATGCATGTAAGGAAAGCCAACAGGACTTTTGTTACTGAATTCCTTGGGAGCATTTGAAATTCCTTCCTGATGTGGTGTGTTAGCACAGTGGAGTATGCACTCTGCACCAAATATAGATGTGAGACAGGCTACTCTTTCTCTCTGTAAAGAAGGGAGATTAAGATACAGATTGGTAATCTACATCGAACTCTCAGGGCAGCTACAAACTACCACTAATAAGGTAACTGTGGGGCACTTTGGCCCCATGTCCCTACTTTCTGTGTTTAACTTGCATTTAGATTTCAGTTGTATTAAAAGATTATTTCAGTTTAATTTTTTACCAATGGTTATACATAAATACAGATGTATGTACTAAACTTGTGAAATAAAAACATCAGTTAAAAATCACACAGACTGTTCAGAATTCAAGCAGTATAACTGGGTTCTTAGGACCATCTTTTAAGAGTGAAAAGTCTCTGTTCAGACCTATGAAACACAATCAGCCAGCAGATGCAAAAAGATCAGTATGAGCCATTCAGTTGACAGGGGACTAATTAAATAGATACAATCATGCAAACCACACCAAAACACAAAAGCCATAGTGTTGTTATTGTTCAGAAAAGTTGAGTTACACAACTTTTAGAAGGCTAAATTTAGAACACGTACACAAATATGTTTCCCAGACACACTTGTAATAGAACATTACTTCACACCTCTGATATTTATCCAGAAAAGAAATATTCAGCAGGGCAGTTGAATTTTAGGTGTTAGAGAACCATGAGGCTTCAGAATCCTTCTCAAAAAAGTAATTTATCAGTAGGGTTACAAATAGCGTGCTTTATTTTGTTTTAAAAAGATAAGTCCATCCTGTATAACTGCTGTTTGAAGCTTGACACTGCTGAGGATTCCTCTGTATGTTCTGGTCACACATTGCCCTCTTCCAGACCTTGATACCTCAAACACAGACCACGTACCAGATCCTGCCTGTCCCTTTCAGGTAAGTATGGAATTGTGTCACATAGGAGAGGATATCTTGGAATTCCAGCTCCACCCACCCCCATTTATTTGCCTGGAGCTCTGTTAAACAAATGGGTCCGTACCCAATGTACCAGGAGTGTGGCTACAGGGTAGGAGGATACTCCCTCCATCCTCCCAGTTTAGGTGACCCCTCACTCTACAACAGCTAGCATATAACACTTCAGAATTCAAGACCCTCATAAATCTAGGAAGCATTGTCTACAATTTAAAAAAAACAAAAGAAAACTCCCTCCCCACCCCCCACTCAGTACTGTTTAAACACTGAAGAGCAGTGAAGAAGGATTTGCATGTTTTAGAACCATTGTTTGCCATCCATAGCAAAAATCCATCACCAAGGTGATTTGTTCCTTGTTCTGGGTGCTCAAATTGCTTTGGATCTGAGTGCTGGTGTCTGCAGCAGCAGGTGGGTTCTCCTCTCCTCTTGAACCTCTCCTCACTTGCAAAAAGAGAGGTTCAAGGGACAGAAACTCAGTACTGGGACTTCATATAGATCAGTGTTTTCATGCTGCTTCCAAGGGACACCATGATGAGTGAGCTGCCTGCATGACAGTGTGTACTATAAGACACCATGGTGTAGTCCTGTGGGGACATCATCTGGAATGAATGTATGCTTATCCTAGTGGAAAACTTTAAGAAAATAAAGCCCCAAAGTGTTTTTAGATTTTTTTTTTATACTTCTGGAGTGGCTTTTCTTATGGTCTAACTATGCAAAAAAGCTCCGGACATGGGAAATTGAATGCAGGCTGATGTCATGTTCATATTGTTAGGATAGCATTACCTTACCTGTATCATAGCTGGTGCTTTTGACTTTGTCTTCCAGAACCTGAAAAGTGAAGTGCTCTCCCCCCTTCTTCTGAGGGTTTGAACCTGCTCTGTAGGTCTTGGTTACTGAGAAGTTGTCATGTCCTGCTCTATGCCTGCTTGGGTGGATGAAGTTGGGATGGGAGCCTCCAACTGTCTTCTTGGGTAAGAGGTAACAGCAAAAATGAGAGATGAAAAGCTCTCATTTTTATCATGCAAGCTCCAGCTTTTGTTTGAAACACTACTCAGGGAGTGGCATGGTCCTTCAAACTCATAATGGGCCATCAGTTGTCTTGCTACTCCAGTGTGTCCTCACAGCTGGGCCTCTACTGTTCCAGGAATTATTCCTTCCCCACACACAAATATACAAGAATCCAAGGTGTTCTCATGTCTTTTCCCATGAGAGGACTCGATAGTCTGTGAACTAGGACCATAAGGAATAGAGAGCTGTGTTAACTTGATGTTCTGCACATTTGGCTCACTTGGGCACCAGGACTGGGTGTCCTACACAGAGCAGGACCTGGGCAAGTGTACTCCAACAGGGGACTGCCACAGGAGGACTTCTGTCACAGCTCAGGGTCCTGAAGGGATTGATTTCAAAAGCATAGCAGCCCTTGCTCCCAGGCCAGAGACAGGGGTCACTTTTCCACACCACTGCAGCCAGTGCTGGAATACCACCAGAAGCCTCTCTTCCCCAGAGACATGCACAGAATATCATTACCTTTACCTGGCTGTAGCAGTGGTCTGCCAGCATGTCCTTGTTGGATTTGTCTGCAGATTCCAGGGACAAGGACCCTGGATCAGCTCCAGAAGGTGCACACTCCTTTGGAATCTCCCACACTGTGATCTAAGGTCTGAAAGCCCTTAGTCTTGACATGGCATTCCCATCTGACAGTCTGTTCAGGCTCCTTATTCAGGTTATGTGGATGTAATGCTGCATTCCTTTGTTTTGCCACGTGTCCAGAAAGCTTCTTCCAGGACGACAAAAGTATTTTCCTGTGAAACGTAGAATAATTTACTTTTGGCCACTCCGTCTGATTTCTCAAACCAGCTGCTTCTGAAGTATCAGTCCTCTAGTGAACTCTGCAGTCAGCTCCTTGATTAAGGATCCCCATTGCTTAATTACCTTAAATTTCGCACTTGAAAATAGACTTGCCTGGGACAATAATCACCATCTTTGTTTGAAAAAAGGACAAAAATTGAGATTTAATGGTATGGTGGATTCAAGATGTGATAATTGAAAAATCATGGACATTTTTACGGAAAGTTTACAGGAGAATCATGGTGTCACTGCAGTGCAGTAGGTTTTGCTCCAGTCTGCTCCCATCCTCTAATTTGCAACTGACCATAATCAGCGTGTTACTTTGAGGCCACAACCAGAGGTCATGGCCAGAGGCCATGACCAGACCAAAAGAGGTGTATATCAGGAAAGTTTAAAATAATAACAATTGTAATTGTTGTTATTTGCTAATGTAATTGCAAACCTCCACTGTTTCATATTTGTCTATTTTTGCACTGGTTGTTTAAAATCATGCAATATGTTTTACAGTACTATTCAGATTTTAAAAGAAATCTTAAATAATCCTCTCAAGTTGCATGATGGAATATTAGACTTTTTTACAGTTATATAATTCCTGTGGTCTATTTCTTTAGCCAAATCAAGAGAAAATTTTTTTTTAACTATTTCACTGCCTCCATTTTTTAACTCACAGAGCTTGAATCCAACATAAGGATTTCCAGGAGAGAGCTGAAAGACTGAAATCCACATTTTAATGAGGACTCCCAGAATTTGGCCTAATTTAACAGACATTTTTGAGGAGTCTTCTTTTCATTACATGCAAGTCTTTTCAGAAGCAGAGACAGATGATGCATTGTAAGCCATCCCTTGTCAATGCAACAGGATCTGCAGTAACCATGTTTCAGAACCTTGCTTTCAGTGTTCCCAGGATAAAAATACCATGCAAGAGTACTTGATGGGCTTGTATCTTTTTTTTTTTGTCCACTTGATCTGATATTTGATAATTATCCTGTAACTAAACTCCTTTCTCTGTGTTAGTTCTCACTGTGTGAATAATCCTTCTTTTTGCAGGGTGTTTGATTAACTGACTTCAAAGGATGAGCTTGATCTTCCAAAACTTTAAAGGCCACCTATTGAAACCAAAAGATTTTTATAAATATTTTCACAGTATGTGAAACACTTACAGCAGTCACCAAATGGTTTTCCCACTTTTCTTTTTTTGCTTGCTACTGCTCTTCAGGTCTCACTATTATACATAGGGAAAACCCCCATCATCTCAGTGTTCTAAGATGCAAATTATTTCAGCTGTGCTTTTTATGTTCTCCATGTATGTGAATGATTTTCACAACTATAATGTCTTGCCACTCAATCTTGACAAGGTTTCCTTTCTAGCAACACTGTGAAGAGGGGAATGCAGCTGCCACCCCCTCCCAACACTGGCAGTACCAACCATTTCATCCCAGAAGTAAACTCTTCTTTGGAAAACAATGAAGACACTCTTTAAATGTCTGTTGGATCACTTGCAAAGTCTTTGATGAAATTAGTGCTGAAGAAGAGAGTTTGTGGTATAGACATGTGGACATACCTCTGATAAAATCCAGAAGACAAAGCAATACCTAGAAAGGAGGTAACAGCTAACAGTAAATACAAAATCACTCCAATAGTTTACATTTCTGCCACCTGCAGGAACAAATGCCCTGGCTTCTTCATGTGTGGCTGGCTCTGCAGAGGCAATGCACCATGAAATGATGCCTGCAAACAGCAGCTACCTAACAAATTGGCCACATGCGATGAGTGGAAATAAAATCCAACAAGGCTCATTGAACGCGCGGCTCACTGCAGCCTTTTGATGCTTTTTCAAGCCAAGCACTAATATTAACCTTGGCTTACAGGTCACAAATTACTGTGTTCCTTTGGAGACATTAGTCCTGGGGAGGAGGAGAGGAGGAAGGCCACGCTCTGAGAGGCACCGAGTGACATAAAGCAGAGAGTGGGCAGGCATCACGTTCACATCAGTACCACTGATATGTGGAGTGCCACTCAGATGTGTTGAATACCTTGCACAGTCCTCACCCTGCTGAGCCCAGCTTGCAGTTATGTACCCTCCAATAGAGGCACACAGAGCTGTATACAAGGGTTGAGAAAAAGAACAGGCTGCTCTTGGTACCAGCTTAGAATATGGCTAGTTCCTAAGTCTCTGAAAGTCAGACTTGTATCACACAATCATATTAAATATCAAGTAACCATGCTGTAAGGCTTGCCTGTGAAAACAGCTGAGACACTATGAAAGCTACTCTCTTTCCTAGTAGTCTAAAAACCTTAAGGGGAGAATGGAATCTTAAAAGACACTTATCACACATAAATCCTGGCACAGTATTTGAGAGAAACATTCTACTGGAGCTCAACAGCCCACTGGAACTCTGCAGCCTCTTATCCTGCGAGGCACAGGAATCATGAGCAATCCTGGCATGCCTGGAAATTCAGCAATTACAGTGGGAATGTGTTGTCACCTAGCATCTGCAACTCACGCTAGGAAAATGAACTTGAGAAGCAGAAACCCCAAAACTGAGATGGCAACTCATTCACTGCAAACCAAGCATAAAATAGTGAACCATGCCTGAAAATTACACCTCTGAAATTAACACATTGACTGCTTCTGCCAAAATGGAGAACACTAACAAATTAAAATCAGGGCTTTGATAGGTATTTGTTTATGCTTCATTCCGATATAGTGTCTCAAGTTACAGGTCTTCTCTCAGTTCCTCCAAAAGTCTGTTCTTAGAGCTAAGATAAGCTTTCCTCTCCACTTAATTTTCATAATTTATAGATTATTAGAATTAACATTTGGTGTAAACTCTAGGAAAAGGCTCAAAATTTTTTAAGGCCCAACCTATAAACATTTATATCCATTCAAATGGAGCAAGGGATTCTCAGGACTTCACTGAAGTCTCAGGGCTGTTCTACCATGTCCAAGCACAATACACATCTACACAGCTGCCCAAGCATCTCCCTGTATGTGTTCTAGGAGCTACAGCTACCATGAAACCTTTTTCACTATTTTCTAATCCACATAATGTATGTTGCCTTCTGACAGTAACAGCATTGTAGCAGAGCAGATGGCACAAGACTGGGATTTGTACCATTGGGATCCTCAGAAGAACCAAGTGTATCTATAAGTGGACACCACGTTTAGCAGGATGTGCAAAAGAGTCATCTGGGCCATGAACAGTCAGTGGCATGGTTTGCTACAGGAGGTTGACACAATCTGGGGCTTAATCTGCCTTCTCAAACACAGAGTTTTACATTCTGAGTATTAGAAAGCAGGGGTGGTTACATTAGGTCACTCAAACATTTTAAGCACAGATGTATAAGCTTGGTAAATCAATAGGGTATTTTACATAGCTTGCAGCATTCCCCCCCTTTACATTAAAAATCCAATGTGCATTAAGAGGTTTCCCAACCTCCAAACCAGGAGTTTGCATCAGTGGTGTCTGATAGCAATTATCAGCTAGCTGCTGGTGGAAAAGCTAAAAGGCTTTTTAATATGTAAAAAACTATCTATTTAACATTGTAGAATTATAAATAAAAACGCATAATAATTTAAAATTAGTATTTTAAGCACAATTACTTTGAAGCACATTTTGTCATTTAGCTACCTGTGCACAAAAAGGTAGTTTCTCCTTGGCATTCAGTAATCACAGCATATTTGATGTTTCAATGTTGTCATTAAACTGCCAATGAAACTGCATTATTATTTTAAAAACTGTGGTTTATCTGCACTAAAAAGAATGTAAATTATCTGCACAACTTCTGCTAACACAACCAATTGTTTCCAATTAACAAAATTCTTTCAATGTATCCCAAATGATAACAAATAATTTCCTTTGCTTTTCTTCATGATTCAAAAGTCAGAAATGTTAGCCCCACTCTTTGGCCTATAAATTGTAAATATCACTAGTATCTGGGAAATTAGCTGAACTTTTCTCATTGAACTTTAATTAAAATGGGGATTTTCACATTCCTTTGTAACATTTTCCAATATATTTCCTTGGCACATATGAAAATTCAAGAAAGCATTTTTTTTCACAATTATTTATCTCCTGACTCAGCCTTCCTCTTGTCTCTGTGTTATATTACCATAATTTTTGCTGTAATAGAGACCCATATAAACTGAAGCCAACAGACAGGAAAAGAGAAGGCTGTTACATTTTCCTTGCTATTTTGAGCTGAAGTGTTTCATTGGTGCTTTAAATACACAAAAAGCTTTTTAATATATCCTGTTTCTATTCATTCTTGTATCAACATAACTAAAATTTTACAGTCACACAAGCATCTATTTTGATGAGTACCTTTGATACGTGATATGTTGTTTTCCAATTTCACAGAATCAAATGTATTCTCACAAGTTCCTTCAGTGATTCACTTTCATGTTCCAAATTAATCTTGGAATCACAGAAAAACGATCCTAAAATACCATGTGTTTGGGAGATTTGTATAAAGGGACCCAACAGAAGTGTGAAATCCATCTTCTTTTTCTGTGGTTATTTAGTCTTTCCGGTATTTTCACACAGTAAACATAGATGAAGAACATCTTTAAGAACTCCTTGAGTCTATAGCATTGCAGAACGTAAGCAATTACATTTTTAACAGAATTTTCAATGAAGATGCAGTCTTGACAGGCATCAGTCACTATTTAACCAAAGGAAACCAAAGTAGGATACCTGTGGAAATCAATAATTTAAAAATGATATCACATATTTTCCTAACATCTGATTTTGATTCCGCAGAAGGAATTCTGCAATTGCCTGACTGTTACACATCACAAAATTGTGGAAATGGCTCTTACAGAAGACTGAATCCACTGAGACTCTCAGTGGCTGTGCAAGGAACCACAAATAGAGTAACTGCTTGACTATTTGCCTTTTCATCTTATTTCAGAGTGAATCAGTTCTCCACAAACCTGGAAAAGACAATACCTCTCCAAAGAGATAATGAATGGATTAATTAGTTTGAACCATGTTATGCAAATTCCAGATACTCATACAGTTTGTGGCTCTGCAGCTCACATTCAGGTATTTTTGCAGCTATTACATACTTATGGATTTTTACTCTATATTTCAATTTTTTTTAACTTGATATTTTTTAAAACTAGAACAGAAATCTAACAACCTAGCATGTTTAGAGTCCTCCCTTTTTACCAATATAAAAATCCGTAGAGATACTAAGTCAATCCTTCAGAAGTTAGGAATAACCAAATCTTTGCTTTCATCCATTTCTCAGCATTTTAGCTTCAGAGCTATTAGAGAATTTCATTTGTAGTTCCTTTTCCATCTGAAGAAGGAAAAGCTTTCCTTCTTCCTCCTTCTTAATAATCTCCTTAAACAAATTAAAATAATCCTGTGGAAAGAATTCAGGAAACTAGAGGCTGTTATAACACCATTACATGTCATTACTGTTGCATAAAGCCCATGATAACCTCACTTTGTAATTGTGACCTACTGACACTTTTATTTTTTTACCATGATGGAAAAAAAATGTTCCCCTCATCTTTTTGTCAGCTGGCACTGATATCCTTGGCTAGCATGATGGAATCAGAAGTGCTATATGATCCTGCTCTGCACACAGCCCTTCTCCACCCACTGCTGCAACTCTAGAGTGGCTTTTTTTGAACACTGTATCAGACACTCCCACAAAGCCATAGAAGTCCATGGTCCAAATCTATTTCTTTTTCAAGAAAAATTTAACCCCATTAATCCTACTAAACACAATATAAAGTTAAGTGGTGAACAGTACCAAACATTTTTATGGACACTAATACAACAGTCCACACACATTTTGCAATAAAATAGCTTGTAGGTATAAGCATTTTCTACGGCTGTCAGTCTGTGCAACTGATACCCCAGGAAAAAGGGATGGCACTTACTCAGTCAATCACCTTTCCTTTTCCCTGTCACAAAACTGCACACTCTGGATTACATTACCAGCAAGAGCAACAAATAGTCATCATTTTTAAACATTTCAAATACATCCAAACTTGGCTAACAGGAACACAGAAAAATCTCAGTGCTCATTTCGTTACCATGAACAGGATTGACTCCTTCACTTCCAAGTCATTAGTTGTAATGTCCCGAGGGGTGTAACAATTACAATCCTTACAATCAATCCTTCCCTTTCTGTGTGTATCTCCCCATCTCACACCTTGCAGCACTGTACCCTCCACTGCACATGATCTCTGTTTAAAAAATCTAAAACATATCTGCATCTTTTGGAACTCCACTGTTGGATTTTTTTTGCAACCAAAACAATGCAGAGCAAGAGCTACAAGTAGAGCCACCTTTTTGCAGAAGTAAATGCAGAGACAAGTAACAATGGATTACTTGAGCAGAGGGTTTTTTGCTTTTTAATTAAGTCTGTATCTCATTGACTTTGTGGGCTATTAAAGGTTGTCTAGCTCTAAAGGTTCAGTACCAAATACAACCACAGAGGATAGAGTAAAGACCAGCACAAAAATCCCCCTCTCAATCAGTTACATTCAAAAGCAGTATTAACAGAAAATGTTTATTCCATTGTTTCAGTAAGCTAGGAAGTCTCAGAGTTCAAAGGATTTGAAATATCTGGCAGACTCTCATGCAACATGACTTAGAAAACCACTTGCTCTCATTCCTGATACATAGAAAATGGGCAAATGGCAAAGTGCTGGTAAACAGCCCTTTGCCAGACACTTGATTTGCCTAAAGGCAAGGAATTCCCGAGGAAGTGAGCAGAAGGGCAGCGTGAAATCTGGCCAAGATGCTGTATTGGAGAGTCAATTAAGAGCCAATGGGGTGAAAGTCAGGATCCACTGGCCCCTAGGAATGTCAAAGGACAGATAAGAGCAGTGTCAAGAGTGGACTACACACACTGAGCCAAAATTAACATCAGGGTTACTGGGGTGAGCAGTCATCAGTCCCAAGTTGTGCTTGCAGCTGTCACAGGAATGAGTGAAGAGCTTCTGATACTGCCCTGGGTTTGCATACAGTATTGAGCCCCTAAACATAGTAAAAAAATAAAATAAATTTAAAAAAAAACCAAAATATAATAAAAACCTGAAAATAATTTAAAGTGTTTGTAATACTTTCTTACTCTCATATTTTAAAGAGGTTTTATACTGCAGACCATTATTTACCTTCAAGCAATTTACAAATGTTGCAGAACTGGAGACACGGTGCTTATTAATAACTATAATAATTTACTTATGTGTTTGCACTTTATATTAAATATATGCATACTTTTCATGTTTCGGTTCTTTCTAAATGAATTTATATCCTCCAAATATTAGCTGTAATAACATCATCTTTCTCAAATGGAATTAAACAACTAAATTAAATTTGAAAACATTATTTAAAAAAAGTCTCTTTATAAATAAGGTCTGTAAAACTTCAGTTAATTCTAAACTAATATTAAGGTAATATTTTAACACTGCATTAAGTGCATTAAAAAAAAATTGTATTTCCTCTGCCAAAACACCCTAAGAGGAAAAATACCTTTATCACTGAATTTACAGGAAAGCTGTAAATTTAGAATTACTGTTTTTTTTAATAAATGGCTTGATTTGAAACATCGCTTTCCTCTGGAGAAAACGTGTAAATACAAGAAAAATAAGTAAATACAGTATTTGAAGACAGATCCATCAGGAAAATCTGCAGAGTAATAGCAATGCCTGTAGGAAGAGAGCATTATCTTTACTGTGAGCAAAGTATAGTGAGATAACAGAGTTCTCAGACTTACAGTTGTTTGTTCCACACAGAGTACTCTAAAATGGTCAGATCCCACACCATCCTCCAAAAATATAGTAATTGATGTCTCCAGATTGCATCCTGAAGATTAAGAAGTTAACCAAGCATGTACACAGCTGATTTGGTTTCAATCCAATTCCCTTCTCTGAATAAATTTAATTTTATTACTAATCTCATGGTTTTAAGTTACGAACCTCATGTTAATTTCTCTTTCATTACACGAAAACCTTTAACCACAAAGGTACCAACAGGGATATTCACATTATTCAGGATTCTCCGTTCAAAGGGAAACAAAGGACGTAGAAATAAAGCACAGGAGACATGTGCCAGTCTTACAAGGGAACAAAACTATGATTAATATAACACTGACTTATGCAAATACCATCTGACTTTTGTGCAAGTACTGCTACCAGGAAGAAAGAAAAAAATCAGACAGGTCTTTCATACCCATCAATAATATTAAAGAGCAGTTCCCTTATAGCTACAATGTATCTCATAAGAAAAATTATACAGACTTACTAAACATATTGGGGGAGTAATTATTTTTACACCCATTTATCATAAAAATGTAACATAAATAATATTTGGAAATACAGACCAGAACAAATTTATCTTAGATTTTAAAAAGATGATTTTTATTAAGCACAAACAGCTTTTAATACATTATCAATACAAATAGGAAAACATCTGTTTAATGAATTTGATATATCAAAGATCTGATGGGCAGGTTGCATACTGGCACAATAAAAATGATGTTTTTTTAAAGTATTTCAAATTAAAATTACAGGGTTACCACAGTCTACACTGCAGGTACTTTCCTTACAGTCTAAAATTACTACATCACCTGGGCATGGGGGAAGCAAAGAACTAGAGTTTCATAATATGGAACTTCTAACACTTTAATTAGCACCACTCAAAGCTTGCATCAGCTGTCTAACTAAGAAGCAGCTGACAGGTCAGGTAAAGCTTTACAGCAAATTTCAGTGCAAAGTTTACAGTTCCTTTTCATAAGATACTTGGAGTCTATGGTTTCATAGCATGTTAAATAATTATGGCTTGATAGATGTACAGTATTAAGATGCTGAGAACATTTACTTTGAAAAAAGATGAGACGCATAACAGCTGTGAAATGCATTTTAATATATTATACCAAATTCTGTAATATGCAAACAACATGCTGGATTACAAAGTGAAGTCCTGTTATGAATTCATAGACAAGGTCAGTATTAGCTCTCTGGGGTAGTGGCTTCTGGTTGTCTCAGCTGCTGCTTTTTCAGGCTAACTAACTTCATTTTCTCCCTGATGTGTTCTGCTGCAGAAGCCATATCACTTGGGCTCCCAAAGTACTGCTCAGACCTAGAAAAAATCCAAACCACAATAAATTATCAGTAGTAAGTCAGTACATGAATACACCTGTTAATTGCAGTAGAAAATACAAAGCAGATAAGAAAAAATAGCCACTTTTTCCTCTTGTCATTTGAAAGCCACCTTTAAAAAGCTTTGGAGACTTAGTGATGAAGACTCAACAGCAAATTTTTATAAAATTGCTACAAATACTCAATGAGCCTTTCATATCCAAAAGACACTCTCAACAGAAGTTTGAGGGTGATGAGACACTGCTGGTCTAGTGAAAGGTGTCCCTGCCCATGGCAACTGGATGATTTTTAATGTCCCTTCCAATCCAAACCATTCTGTGATTTGAACAGCAAAGCACTATTCTAGAAACAACTGGATGCTTCCCAACTCTCTTACTTACCTCCCTTCTCTGGCTCTCCCCAAGTCCATCTGACCATTTTACATACTGTGACAATCTATGATACCTGTCTATACATGAATTCTGAGCTTATAAAATTGCTGCATTATTAAAGGACTCTTCACATGTTAAGTCAACCACATACTGTCAAATTATGCCATCTAACTCTCAAACTAAAAGGAACACGTGGCTGCGTAATTCAAATACAAAAAAGAACAGCTGAAATGTTAGGGAAACCACTGACCAAGATGTCAGCAAAGGGAGGGTTTGAATAGAATATGTGTTTCAGAAGAACAGGTATTAAATCTAGTTAAAAAGCAGAGAAGCTGTACACTTTGGAAATGGCAGTAGGACAAAGGACTTTCAGACAGGCAGAACTGGACAGAAAAGTTATTCTGTGCAGGAAGAGACTCATTTGAGGAGGTGACTGGCCAGACTGCATAACTGCCCATGGCTCACAGCATTTCCTCATACAGAGCAGAAGCCACGAGCAGGACAGGGAACAGTGACCTGTTCCAAAAAGAGCTTCCAAAAAGAGACTGGCAAAAGTCTGAAGAGGTGAACAGGCTGATGAAAACGCCCCCAACCATTTATGACATTTCACATGTTCTTAAATCTCAAACTATTTCTAATAATGAGCAAACTCTTTGCAAACTATTTGCTAAACACTTCAAAACCAGAACGCCAGGATGATGAGCAGGGGGTCCTGAGATACAGGACAACTACCACACCATTTTTGTGAAGGGGGATATGCCAAACTCTACTGAAATGCCAGAGGGGTCAAAAATAATGTTCAGGATTAAACAGTTGCTACTTTCACCAGGTCACTAGAATCTGCTATACAGAAGTTATACAAAAATACTTCAACAAACACTTCTTGATCTGCTTATGGGTCAGTTTTTTGTTTGTTTTATTTTGGGTTTTTTTCCACAGCTATAAAATCCTCCACTATTTTCAAACGCACTATTGAAAGAACAGTGAAAATCACTACTAATTCAGGCCTGGGCCCATCTTCATGATTAGCACTCTGTGTTGAAGGATCTACACTGCAGAAGGCATATGGCATTTTGGAAATATGATGACAATAAATTTTCATGACCAGCCTCCTGAAACTGTTTTTTCAGTAGACCTCAGGTAACGCTTAATGCAGTTGCCTGATGTTATCTCATAAGGTTTCAGCCTCTAATTCAATATACTTATTTCAGACCTTTTTCATTATGGTGTGGCATCCCACACACCAGAGACTTGCTCCATAGCTTGGCTGTAACTCATGTAGAAATTAACTACAATCTCAGCATAACAATAGACATCATTAAACACAGAAAACTGAGTTTCACTATGGCTGAGATTCCAAATGCAATTTGCTTTTGTAGCTCAAGAGAACTACCACTTTAAAGTTAATATGAATAATTCTCGAGGAAAGTAGTGTTTTGTTTACTGAAAAAATAAAATATAAATTTATCTTCAATATACATGCTTAGATAGATAGAACTGCAAATAAATAAATAGAAATCCTGTAATTCTCATCTTTTTTTAGGGAGAAGAGACTGGGACTGGTCATTCTTCTGTTACTTCTGCATACTGTGCTGGTGCAAGGAGTGCATAAATCTAATAATCATTCAGTGTGAAAAAGTTACTACTTTAAATGCATTAATACTCATTAAAAATTCTTTCCCATTTCTTCAGAGAAAGAAGACAGGTTCTATTTCAAATTTTATAAAAACAATGTGCTCACTTTTCTATTTCAGCAATAAGCCTTCAGGATTCTTCTGCATACGAGACTGTTATACAACTTTACCAAAAGCATTATTCCAAAGGCATTAGAAACCATTCTACATACCCATCGGGATAAACTACAGGCACTGTTAGTCTGTCCAACAGTGATTTTCCAACTGCTTCAATTTCATCAAATTGATCCATTTCATTAAAAGCTTCAGGCTGCTCTGGACATTCCTGCAAAATCTGTTTAATAAAAGTAAGGAAATGCAGAATAAAGTCACAAGGGATAGCATGTATTTTTAAAGTGCCATTAACTGTCAGAGTGAATGTTCTTTTGGCATTTCCACTGACACATTTACATGAGATCAACTGACACATATAAATCAAGAAAAGAAAATATTGATTAAGAAGACAGTTCAGGGCTACCAGTGTTTTGTATTAGAATGTTTTACATTACTTCTGAGAGGGAATAAAAAGTAGTCTTCCTAGACAATATTCCTGCAACAAATATGAAATGCATAAAAAGTGACTGACATCATTAAACATACAAGACAGTAATGTAAAGTGGAAACACCATGGTCAATGAAGACTCCTTTCAACAGGTTTCAAAACTAAAAACCACATCTGGCACAGAACAGGTAGGACTAAAAAAATCTGAACACAAGTCTTTCCAGATGGGATTCTAACCCATTGCTAGCACTCAGTACTCTCTTTTCTTCCACTACTCTCTCTGCCACTTCTCACTTTTTTCCAAAGCCGCATGGATATTAACAGTCTATTTTACACACAGACTCATTAATATATATCCAATAGTGAAAGGAGAATAAGGTTTTTGAACAAGAGCATTGTTTTGTCAGCCATTAATTTACTTTTCTTCAAACTTAAGGCTGCCTAAACCCAGCAATTAACGACTGCAATAGTGAAAGAATGCTCATAATACAGATTGAGAGATTCCACTCTTCTAGTTTATGAACCACTGAAATTTGGTATCAGGTAAATCTCTGGAAGCATAGATGATATATTTCTGTTTTTGTGAAGGAGTCTGAAAACCATACCAAGGTAGAGGTGTGCTCAGGAAGAAAGCACGTTCAAACCCTGCCACATGCAAAATACAAGATGGAACAAGACAGCATGCGTGGAAACTAAAGTGGCATGAGCTGCCCTCATTTACAGTTTGTGAGAAGGTTATCCCATCCAAAATCCATACAGCTTAAAGGGCAATACACCTTTAACTCTCCAAAGAACTTCAATGACCTGACAGCTTTGTATCATACCTTGCACAAATAAGTGTTCCTGGCTTTTAAGAATTACAGTCTAAAAGACACAAAGAAATACTTTATCATCAATATCAGAGTTCCCATTTGAAGAGTGCTGTTCTTTTTGTTAAGCAGGCCCTATACCAATACAGGTATAAGAAAAATTATTACATTAAGTACTGAAGTTAATGGTTGGAAAAATATATGTAAATTCTTCTTTCTGCCATTTAAAAAAAATATTTAGAAAGGGTAAATGTACACACTGGCAACTTCATATTTCTTACATTTTTTTTGCCTGAACTCAGGTAAGAAATTTTTCTTCTCAATAAAACACAACACTCACCTTTTCAGCAGTTGAATGAAATGCAACAGCTGTTTCCAACCGGTGTACTCTTTCTTCAGAAGTCACTGTAAACTGTTTCCACACTCTGTTCAGTCTGGGAAGTGTGTCCCCTGAGGACCTTGAAGTGCAACGCAAGGACTGGCATAGGACCACTGTTGCCTGCAGTAACTGTCTCCCATAATCGTAAGTACTCTAAAAATTGGAGGGGATGGGAGAATAAGTGCATGTAAAAACCCAGCACTTCACCTGGCAATGAAAAAGCATCTTAAAGCAGCAACAGCAGGCAAGTTCATGGAACCTCCACAATTTAGGTTCACAAAGTACATTGAACTAATCTGGTCTACTAGAAAATGCTGATAAAGTAAGAATAAAATTGTAATGACCAAACAGTGCTTTCACTCTTAAAAAAAAAAAAAAATCCAATATCCACTGCTGCCTAGCATTCACATTGGCAAATGAAGAGAGCTTCCCAAGAATTATGAATAGCTGTTTGGGTCTTCCAAGGCATACTTGATATCCACTGCTGAGAGGACTGTCTCCCTGACTTCTGACATGACTGGCTCCATGTCTATGGTCAGCCAGCATCCAGGTGCCTTGAGGCACATCACTATAACAGCAAATGACCCTCCTGTCATCTTCAACTCTCACTCATCAAAAGAGGAAATTCCAGTGCAACAGGTGGAATTAGAAAACATCACATCTGTTACTTAACAAGTCTAAATTAGACACTCATAGAAGTAGCAAATGACTGACAAAACATCTGACCAGCTGCTTTGGTCCAGCTTGTCAAAAGTAACTTTAAAGAATGATATATATCTTTCACAAAAGCCAATGAACTTTGTTTGGTTGTTTGCATTGCCTATGTGAGGGTTAACTAAGGTAGTGACCTGCAGCATTGCTGCTCCTGATGGAACTGCAACATCTCATTAGGCCCATTGCCAACTTCAGCAATCAATTTCTTCACTCAGGCATTGAGGCAAACCAATAAGACCAGTGACAGCTGTTCAATGACTGTCCATACAGATATTGATTCTGCTTAGGAGAGGATGTGAAACTGCACAAACCCCATATTGCTAAAAAACCCCAACACATTTCACCTGTGCAACATCAACAAATTTTCGATGTTTCTCCAGTAAAACTTTTGTTTCTTGAGCATCATCTCCCAGTCGGATGTGTGTCTTCAGCAGAGCATCCAACAGTTCACTTAACCATTCTACTGCCTTAAAAACAAGCCAAAAGAATAAAAACTAATACATTAAAAGGAAATTAAACCAGAAGGCTGACAGACATTACTTCAGTACTAGCATATACTTTTGATACAGAAAAAAAGTTAAATGAGCTGTCACAAGCTGGTAGATCATGCACACAATCCCCAAATATACTGTTTGCAGACATTGCTATATCCTTTATTTTCACTGTACATATTCCCTAAATAAAACTACATTTGAAAGTTGCAAAAAAAGTACTGTAAAACTACCAGCCCCCATAAATCAAGTCAGTGGACTACAAAGATCAGAATGATGAAATTCTAGAGGTATTTCCATACCTGAGCAGCATCCTCTTCACATTTAAATAACTGCACCATCTGAAGCATCTTCAGTCGCCGCACATCCACCATATCCTCACACCTTAAACAGCAGCACAGAAAGATTCAATCACACACACACAGCAGACACAACACACTCTGACATTGACAACGATGTTTTCAAGTGAGAAACACTAAGATACAAGCATTCACGAAAAGGTGATCAAAGCTGCTTAGCATGGCCAAAATACCTCATGCCGCAGACAACAATAAGAAACTTGCAATAAGTAGAACAGAGCACTCCAAGTCACCAAAATCATGATCCTCAAGATTCCTGATATGGCTAAGCTGGAGGCAGTAACACCAGAGATAGCTACAAGGTCTTCCAGCAGCATCCCAGATTCCTTACCTTGCTGCACTGGTAATCTCTGCAAAACAGAGGCTTATGTGGCTAAGACAGACTTTATCCTACTAAAATTCAGATGAAAGTGGGCTTCAACCTGGCATAATTCTGAACTGTAATGTTTGTTTGGGGCAACATTTTCTTAATGAATACAATGAAGCTGTTTAAAAGATAATACATTTTTCCATTTTTTTGTTTTAGCTGACTATAGATGGTAATACCTGAGCCCTTATATGATTATGTCCTTTGCTTTACTTGTCAGGAAGCATTTAAAAATCTAATTGATATAAAATCCGACCCAAATTATCTTGTTCTGAGTTGAGCACAGTTTGCAGTTCTTTCTCCAGAATTCCAATAAAAGTGTTGAAAAGTCCTTCTCTTTCCACAATGAGACCTAAGCTAATACATCTAGCAGAATGCTTTCCACTTCAATTACAGAGCCTACTAAGTAGACAGCAAGACTCACGCTCCTGTTCAGTGCAAATGGAATTACTAATGTCAACAACAGTTGGCTTTATAAGCAAATGCAAAAGACTGTGTGCATGATCTTTTCCAAAGTGGTTACAAACATAAGCTCTTCCAAAGAACAGCTTGTTAGCATGCTGCGTTTTGTTACATGTCCTGCAATGCTTACAGAAAGGACATCAGCTGCTCTAATAATGCAGGAAAACAGTTTAGAGGTTCCAAATTCATAAACAGAGCAGCAAAATGCCCCTAAAAAGAAACATTCAACAGAACTTTGAAAAAAAAATTAAATGTCTCAAAAAATACTATTACAGTATTATTATTACTATCTACTGAAAGATACTTAGTCCTTTTACTTTTTTGTCTCTCATCCAGGTTAATTAATCTTGTTTAATCATTCACAATCTGAAAGCTGCTGGAAATCTTTGTCTGGAAATGTTATTGATGTTTTAGTCCTCTGACTTCCCACAATTCTATAATCCTTCTGAGAATATGGACCAGAATTATGTAACACAAACAGAAATGGACTATCAATCTATACAGTGACACAATTACATTCTTCTTTCAGTTTTTTTTCCCTTCCCTAATAACTCTTGGCATTCTACTTGCTTTTCTCTGTGTGTTTGAACACTAATGCAATTTCTGCAAGTTTTCCAATGTTTATCTTTGAGTTCACAGCTGATTCAGAGTCCATTACTGTGTATACAAAGTCTTTCCTTCTCCCATGCACATATCTTTTCTCAGTGTGGAATTCCAACAGCCATTTTACTGCACAGTGACACATCCTCTGTAGCTTTTTGCAGCTGGCCCTCTAAACACAAGTATTGCTTAAATTAATAGGATTCAGAGGGCAGACTTAAAACAGTATTTTCTCTAAGCACTACCAAAACACATAGCTCCTTAAAAAAGCTCCCTAAGAAAACAATTTAAGAACAGTGGAATTAATTTGTAAAACGGGCAATTTGATGCTCATTAGACCTTGCTGTTGCCTAGAGGCACCTCTTTGCTCAGCCAATGCCCTTGAACATCAGGCCCTTTCTATGGACAGTATTACATTGTCTCAGGGCTTACAGCACTAATACTAGCAATAGCATCTAATTCTTTCACACTGTTGAGTAGGAAAAAAAAAGGCAGTACTACAGAAAATCCAGTACTACTACATCTTTAATACATCTTTTATACAAATAGTCAAATTTTGGAGGAAGAGGATGATGGCAAAATCCATCCCTCTTATAAATTCAGCTTCCTCCAAGATTTTTCCCAACCTCATCACCCACTCTATACGATTTTCCAAAACTGAAACCCCATGTCCTGGGGTGACTGTATGGCCCTGTATCCCATTATTTCCTCTTCTCAAATCTGAAATCTGTGCCTCCATTTTGTACCCTGTCCCCTCCAACACCACCTCATTTGTCTTCCTATCTTCAGGAATGAAAATACCATACACAAAGGACAAAGCTTGTGAAAAAGAGGATAAACAAGACTGTTTAATATGTAATTTTACACCCATCACCACTACTCTAATTATATTATATTCCCATCTCAAACTGCTAACATATAAAAGACACCTCTTGCATATTTTCATAACTCCATATAAAAGGAATATCTCACTTCTGAGCGTTTACAAGGATAGGAAAGCATTCAAGTACTCCATCCAGTACCAAAATATAAAAGGTGCTTGTTTTTAGGAATACATTGCAACAGATTAGTCAGGGAAGTTTCTGTCCCATTCAAATACACTACAAATATAAATTACAGTTCTAATACATCCCTTAACTGAACACAAAACAAAATGGGCTCTTTAAAACAAACTAAATTGTATAAAAAGTGACTTGTTTACACACAAAAATATTAATGACTCGAATTGTTGTTCTTACCTTTGTTTTCTTAGCTGCATATCTTCCATCACTCCTTGGATATGGTCCACATTTTCTTTGTTTTCAATGGTCACATCTTTCCCATAGGCCCATGATGCCTGGTTAGATATCTGATCAAGAAGACTTTGACCTTTCTCACGCAAGCCTTGCAAGCCTAAGTCTAATAAGAGAAAGGGAAAAAAAAGGTCAGTCATAACTCAGAATTTCAGTGGGTTTTTTCCTCAATGGAGAGAGAAAATGCAACAGAATCATACATGAATGAAGGCTGGAACCTGGAAAATGAAAAGGACATTACTATGTCCTTCACTGCCCTTTCCAACTCACGTTTGAGTAAGCATTTGTCTATATTAACAAAGAACTAAGGCTTTGGCATTTTATGACCTAGCAGATAACAAGAAAAGGCATAGAAGTTGACAGTGTGTCAGCTTTTCAGCATACACATAGCTAATTAATGTCTTTCATCCACACAGTTACATAATTCCTAAAATATTTATCACTGCTAAGCAGTTGTAGCCTAAGTGTTCTTCCACTGCTGGCAGAAGTTACTACTTTAAAATACATCTGATATGGCTGATACAATTTTCTACACTGAAATTTGTCAACCCTTGGGGTCTGCTGTTACATCTCTTATTTGGCATCTCTACTATCTGTTTTATCTCATTTATGCATCAAACTGTTATATTCCAATCATACCTACTTCTACCATAAATTATTTTTCTTTGCAGCTCTTTCTCCCACAACGTAATGAACAAGCTGATCACTGTAGACCCCTTCCAACTGAAATAATTCCATATACTTGACAGTGTAACAACCTTCAATGTGCCATTTATTAACATATACATTCAAAATTACTGCAAAACACCCAGTACAAGCATTCTAAAAGTGAGTGGATAAAACCTTAATCATCAAGGCATCAGTTCTGGAGACAAAAAGATCATCTAAGCACTATAATCCTAAGTCACTAAAGAAGATTAGTGGGGGAAAGAAGTTTGTTTACAGATGAAATGCATGATAATGGTATGTAACAAATACATATATATTAGACATAAAACATATAAAATATAACAGCTCCAGATAACTTCCCCAGACAAAATTAACACACAGCAGATGGCATAAGCCAGCCCAACAGCTCAGTGGAACATTACATAGTGAGGAATCAGAAGTCATAAGATCTAGTCCCCCTGCTTTTTTTGGTGATTTTTAAAAGAAGTTACTCTTTCTTCCCCCTGTAATGCACTCATTGCAATGTCTGTGTCTGAAATGCAGAAATATCTTGCTTACCAACACTTTTCAATTTCTCTTCCAGTAGTTTCAATGTTTGTTGAATTGATGCTCCATCTGCTGGTGCTACATCCACACACAACATTCCTAGTAAACCATCCAATTGCTGAGACAGCTAAAATATAAGAACATAAATGCTGATATTTAAAAAGAAGTTTGAGCTTCAGATGGTTGGGTCTACAATCTTCTAAGTGTCAGGAAATTTGTCATTTTCAAATTTCTCTTTGCAGCTACAGGAAACGAAAGTCAAGATGACAGATAAATGACCCATCTGCCTTGTAGAAATCCAAGAGCACACATCCCTAGATGGTGTGAGAGTAGAAGCCAAGATTCTACTTGTTTTTTAAGAAAAATATAGGATACGAACATGCCATTTTACAAAAAGAAACTATGAAAAGTACAACAAATTCCAGTTAAATTAATGCATATGCCTCTAAATAAAAAAAAAAAAAGAGGGGCAAAAAAAAAACTTTTCAACTAGTAACCTTTTTATTTCAAATACTACTGGAATGTAAGCCATATTACAAAGTACTTCCTTCCTAAAACAAGGGGGAGCCAATTTTCTCAGTGTTTCAATTTCAGTAAATGACGACTTAAAGCATTTTCCAAGTGACATTATATTTCCCCTCATCTCCCTAAATATTTTTCCAATGTATTCAACATTTACAATTTACTAAGGCACTAATTTATTGGCAGTGCCTTAAGAAAAATTAAAAAGAAACACTTACATCCTGGGCAACACTGTGGAATTCAAGTGCTGCTTGTAATAGGTTCTGCCTGAATTCCAGCTGACTGGCCTGCCTGTAACACACATCACTCAGCTGTTGCTGCAATGCTTTCAATTCCACAAGGTCCTCCTCATCCCCTGCATTTAGAAGAGCTGCTATCTGCTGATTAAGCTCCACATAAACAGCAAACCACTCCTAGAAACACAAGAAGATAAAGAATTAAAAACTCCAAATACAATTTTATTTCTCTTAAATGGTATACATCCAACTGCAGGCTACTAAATAATCAGATTGAAAAAGGAGGTTTCTACAGTTTTCACTATCTCACAGAGAAAGTGCAATCAATTCTTAATAGAGTGCTTAGTAGATGTTAATACACACATTGTAGTACAAAAAAAATTTAGTGCAGAAAGATGGGAAGAGTTCAATGCATGGCTCCTAGTCCCAGCACAAACTTCCACCAAAAGAGGAATTTCACCATGTTAAAACAAATTTCTAGTGCTTAAATGTCTGTACTGGTCTACTGAAACAAAAGATCATATTTGCCAAGTGATCAGCTATTATAAAAAGCTACAGGACTATCTATCTAGGTGTTACTTTCAGTGACATGACTGAAACAATTATTTTCTTAAAATATTTAGAAAAAATACTGCTGTTGACAAAATGGAAGTAATCTGTATGTTCTGAAGAAAAGAGAGTCCATGCACAGAAACTTCAAAATGATCCTTGTTACTTATTTAAGGAAAGCTTTATACTATTTAATTCAAAATGTGCAGATTTGCTTTTCACATGGCTTGATTACTGAATACATACATAAGATTTAGTTATGTTGTCTTGTTGGTGCATTTGCAGAAATACATAATGCAGAAATACAGAAATATTTGCAGAAAATAGTTGAAATATTTAACAACTTGGTGAGATTTGAAACCTGCTTGATACATCCAGATCACATTCACATCTTGCATTACTGAGATGCCTGTAAAGCAAAATGTGTTTGCTCAACAGCTCTAATTTTGACCTTGAAGTGTCCTAAGCATCTCTATGGAACAGCACCATCTATTGGCCTACAATACTTGATTTAATTTGTATTCTTGTCTCACTCCTATTGGGATGTTTAAAATTTTGTAAATTATGTCTTCAGCTTTTGCATCATTTATTTACAAATCATGCAAAACGGAGTATAACTATCCATATTCTGAATTTTTTTTTCTTTTTTCCCAAAGCTGCCTCTACCATCTGCTCATAGAAAAAAAGAAATATGAAAAGAGCAATGAGGGGAACAAAGAGAAAGCAATGAAAAAGTTAAATTAGTAATCAGTGAAAAATTGAAGAGCAGAATAAATTTCTCATCTGTCCCAAAACGGGCAACTATGATGACATAATGTGGAAACATCTTCCATTGTGACATGAGTTCTATAGATACACAGATTCAGCACAATCAGTTCCCAAAAATAGCTCCTCCATACTGAACATATAAATCCAGCTAAATGTGACATATAAACTACAATATGAGAAGTAAAAAAAAAATTAGATTAATATGCTTAGGGATTTTGGTTTTTTTTTTCTTTCAGTTTTTATTTTTATCAATTAAGTAAAAGTTGCAGTAATTTATTTTGATCAAGCTATCAGTAAAATTAAGACACCAGTAAACCAGGTATAAAAAGTGTCTCTCATCTTTTTCATGGGAGAACTTGGGCACAGTTGTATGTGACAGCTCAAACCCATAGAGCAAAGACCTGCTCAAAAACAACAGTTCCAGGGTATTGCTCATGAATAAAACTATCAGAAAATTAAACCACCCCCCAAAATCCAACCACCCTCTCTCCATAAAAAACCAAACAAAAACGTACCCTATGGAAATTATTTTTCTCACTTCAGAGTAAATTGAAGTAAAAAAAGTATCTTCAAAACAAATCAAACATTTTTGCAAGTATCTTCAAAATACTATAATCAACATTAAACAGAAGGTGATGAAAGAAAGCAAGCATACAAACTGTCAATTCAATTATTAGAAGAGAAAAAATAGGAAAACAATGAAAGAGGAAGCATACACTAAAAATCAAAGGAAAAGGCAAGCTCATTTTTCTAGCGCTGTTGACAAAAAATGGTTTTAATCTCTGAACAGGCATCTAAATGTAAGGTAGGACAGTGGTCTTCCAATTACTTCTTTTGATATAAAATAAAGTATTTTTTTCTGACTGTTATTTCTGCAAACTCCTGCCAGCACCTGAGAACCAAGCTGTGTTCCATGCTGCCAGTGCTTCAGCACACTGTAGGGCAGCCTGCAAACTTCAGTGGGATTTCAATGATTTCAAGGACGGCATTCAGCCCCAGCTAAATCACAGTTCTCTGTTACAGATATTCAAGTGAAAACAAAGTATGTTCAGTCTTGTTTTCTCTTTTCAGTTTGAAATACCAATATAGCTAAAAGATGCTAAAATTTATTTTTGTCAATGAAGTAGGTAGTCTAGGGTGTTTGTAGTTTTTGTTTTTCCCCCTTTCCAATTAGGATTTCAACTGCATGATATTTTACATCTCAGAAGGTACTGATTTCCACAATGCTTGAAGAGGTTGAAGAAATGACAAGACAGAGGAGATGGGATTTACTTAACCCAACAGAGACATCTACACTGCTGCATCCAGCAAGGAAACCATCCTCACTAAAGGTGGAGTCAGTAGAACTAGTGTTGTCTAGGGTGCTTCTCAGACTAAAGGTTTGGGGGTTTTTTCCCCTTAAATTACATCTGCAAAACTATAACCCAGCGACTATTTTTGTTGTCATGACTGCAAACAGAACTTAGGAAAAGTGGACAGAATTGCCAGTGTCTACATCAAGGAAAGTCAGAAAAGGTGAACAGCACTGTGAGCAAAACTCCCTTTGGGAGCACTGAATATTCATTACCTAATTATAGCTAATCATCTGATGGAAAGACAAAATTCTACTGAAGCTTAGGAAGTATTCAAAATTAGAAGCAAAGGCATCAAGTAAGTGTAGTTACAAAATAGCATCCTCATGATTTCATTATGAACATAAAGTCTTGATCAATGAAAGCCTTAAGCCAGTTTCAGCTACTGCTAAGTGTTGTCTAATAGAGACAAAAACATTAACTTATTCACCTGAGAAGTCCAGGACTTGTCAGACATTTTGGCAGAGAGGAGAAAGTAAATTTATTCCTTCTACTCTACAGGAAAATTTAAGAACTGCTGTAACATACCAAACCCAAGAAAAATCACAGGTAGAAATATGTATTTTTCTACTATGGAAAAAAATAATATGCAGATATATATAATATGACCATATTAGTTCTATAACTGCTCCAGTAATATCTTCTGTAACTCAGAACATCATGCACTATGCAAAATTCCTAGATACTCATAACCAAAATACATTGCTCATAACTACATGTATTTAGAATTATTTTGATACTTGAAAAGGGTATGGGAAATCTCACACTGTGCTGACTCTCGATCTCTTCATGTTTCTGCTGCAAAGCTTGTGAAGCTCTAATGGAATCTCCTATTCCCCACTGGGTTCTTAGCTGTTCTGATCCAGGTCCTTCAAGCCAATTGACAACCTGTCAATATGATAAAGATGATAAAAAAAAAGTAGCAAATCAATTATACAAAAAACTGGTATAAGCAGAATTTTGTAAGACAAACAAAAATAAAAAAGCCTATGCTTATGAAAAAAACAGATGTTTTTCAGCTCTGTAAAAATTTTGTTGTTGAATCCATTCACATCCTTCAAAGTTTTAAGTAGAAACTACCTTTCATCAACCTTAGCCTGTCAGCTCCACGAAAACAGGTGGCAGCTATGACAAGATTATTCATATAGACAATTGTAATTTCATGTCTCTTGACAATAAAAGAGCTGAAAACACAATGATAATGGATCTCTTGTGTTCAAACCAGAAATTTTTTTTGCCCAAGTGATTACAAGGCACAGTTGTATTCAACCTCACACCTGAGAACTTTCTCCTTTTTTTTCTGAATAAACTAACACTCAAGTACAGGATACCTACCTGTTTCAAAATTAAACTTACACACCAACTTGCTCTATTCAAATAACAGAAACCTGTTACTGAGTTTTTGCAGCCACATCTCATGGAATTTGTCTTTGCAGCATCACAGCAAAGCAACTTTGGACTACAGTACTGGATTTTTTTATTAGTATTTTGAAACTATTTTTGATGTAAATATTACTTAAAGCAAAGCAAAGCGTCGTAAATTTTGGTTTCCTTACACAGATTTGAATTATCAGATGATATCTATGGAAAAATTTCCTGATGAATTTTTAAATATCTAGGAAACAGAGATAGTTGCAATGAAACCAAGTGCAGAAATCACTTACTGCTGGAGTCCTGAAGTAAGGAAATGCAGGAATACCTCTAGATTCTGAACCTTAATAAAAAGGCATAGGAAGCCAGCTTCCTGTCTTTAATGTTAGCTCTGTTTAAACATCAATCACAAAACAACTTCACACAGATTTTCAGGAAGCATAATACAATACACAATGTAACCCCACAACCATGAAGACAAACGAAACAGGGACTAATTGGACCATTTTCCTAGTGCTGCTAGACTGCACTGCAACAGCAATCAAGAACAATCATCATTACAGAAGGCTACTCAACTCACTCCATCTCTGAGTCATTACGTATCTGCCTTCCGGCTGCCCTTTTTTGCCCCATGCCAAAGCACTGTCTCAGAGTGCTCCAAAAGCATTCTGAGTCTTCCTTGCTTTTATCATTTCTAGGACAAATTAAGACTCTACAGTTGCAGATTCTTTTTGTTTAAAGAGAAGCTTCCTGTTGTGCTCAGCACCTCTGCACAGCTGTTATGGGTTAAATATGGAACTGACCTAAGAAGTGAAGGGACCCAGATGTCCCCCTCTGAGGTCAGAGTAGCCTGGAAAACACACACACGGAAATGACAGCTCTCATGCAAGTCTGAAACAGTGGACAAGGCTACTGCTTAGCAGTTGCCCTGTCTGGCCAAGACCACCACCCCATTACAAGTTTCCAGCAACTACTGCATTGACTCTGCAACTGCTTAGGCCAGCACATGGCTGTTCTTGTGACAGATGCCTAAACTGAGGAGGGAAGAGTTACTAGGGGACACGCAGAAAAATGTGATGTAATTTTCATAAAATAAACTTTAATATCATAATGACAAGACTAGTGCAAGAGGTCACATTTATTTCTGTAAATTAAGATTAGAAAAACAGTAATTATTACCTCTGCCTAAGGAGGGACAAAGCCAGAGTTTATCCTAGCCTACAGAGTTACAACAATAAGCAGCATTTAGAAAAACTGCTTATTACAAAACATCTGACAATCATTGTACCCTTTACATCTTGACATTACAAAATGAAAGACAAAGGAGAGGGAAACAAAATATGTAATGAAGCAAAAGGGGTAATTCAAAAGAGAGGGTAGGATATTGAAGGCATAAGGGAGAGAATCGGTTTTGGATAAGAGGACTTTGAGATAGAAGCAGGAACTAAGCCCGCCACAGTAAGGAGAAGCAGCAAATAGTGAAATTGAAACAGGAACACAGAAGCAATCCAGGAGAAGTTAGCAATATAAGACACAAATAATGAAATATGAATGTAACTGTAAAGAAAGCTAGCAGAAGATCAAAACACACAAAAAACCCCCCCAATAACACAAGGGGAAAACACCCACTCTAATTAAAGTACTGTAAGTACTGTTATATGGCAACTTCTGTTTATTTTGTCAAAATAAATTCCATGGCACTTTGCCTCTATTGGCTTCCTTCATCATTAGCTTCCTACTTTTAGTCTTTAACTCTTTCTATTAGCCTAATTTTTTGCTGTAAACCCAAAGGAAATGAAATAATTTCCTAGATTTAGTAAGTTTTTCTCAAATATTTGTATGCCATTTAGAAAGCTTTTAAACACACTTAAAAAAACCTGATTCGTCTGGCAAAAGAGCAAAACACATTCTTCCTGTGTACTGAAACTCAGTTCACTTGCCAGGTAACATCTGTAGTGTACACACAGCAAACAAGTTACTATTTCTAGTACAAATATTGAAAAATGAGGCTGAGTAATGGCAAGCTATTCTATTTAAATGCATTAACAATGTCAGTTTGCCAAAGTACAATAAAAATCACATCTTGTTCAACAACTAAAACTTAAACACAGGGAAAAAAATCTCACCTGATTATACACACAGCTGTGCTGATATACTCTATATAGGATTATATTAATCTCTCATGTATTTTTAATACTTCCAGCTCAATATATCAACAAATGACATTGCTTTTCAGATTTTTTACAGTAATCAAATTACTATAGAAATTAAAATTATCTCCTCAGTAGATTTCTATTTTCAATGCTAGACATCTCAAAATTCATTAGTTTTTATTTTTACCCATATCTACAATGCTGTAAAGTGCAAGTACTCGACAAGCACTCCCCTCATGCATTAGAAATGCCAATGTTGAAAGGTTAAAAGCAATTATCTATTCAATTTTCTGCATATTCAAACTATACAGAATCTTAAAAATACACGTATCTAATTTCAAGTGATAAACACAAGACGAATAAATTAATTCCATTTCCTTGATTTTCTCTACTGAGACTCTGCTGTGAAAATGTTGAAAGTGCTAATTACATGGCTGTTTCCAAAGGACCAAGCCAGTTCATCATGACCTTTAACATGAAATTGATTAGGAAGTTTATACCCATTCTTGTCAGGGTGTTCCTGAAATACAGACAGTTTAAGCACTTCAGCTTAGGTTAAACCACCAAGTATCAGACAAAGGAATAAATAATGGCTTATCTTCAGTAACGGGAAAGCAAAGCTGATGCTCAGTCAAAGGTGTTCCTCTCTTTGCCAGCAGGGCAGGCATTTGCACTGCCAACAATGCAGCCATGCACTGACACAGTGCCCAGCAAAGGGACAGCCCCAAGGCAAGAGAGCACATTTATAGCAACCCCCACATACCAGAATAGCCCTTGGAAAGTCACTGTAGCAGCCACAATGTAAAGCACTGGATGAAACCAGCACACTGACATTTGTGAAGTGACGGGAGGCATGAGGGTTTCCCCTCTGATTTTTGCAGAAATCACAGTCTGGGACTCGAGCTCAAAACCACCTCACTGCATTCAAGAAGAGCTCCAAGCTTACCTGCATTACCTTCTGCTGAATCTCCTCTAGCTGTGTGCGTTTGCTTCGCTGCCTACAGACCTCCTGGTAGCGGGTGTACTGCTCTCTGAGGGAGTCCAACAGCTTCATGACCTGGGGCTGGGCCAGCAGCTCATCGTCCATCGGAGACCAGGAGACGCCTCCGTCGGATCCATTGAACCGACGCTGCTGTAACTCGGAGAGCAACTCGTGACCTTCAAGAATACATAGAATGATGTGGTTAATCTAGATTCAAAGAAAAAACCCATAAAAATTAGTAGTAAGATTGCCTGCTTTTAAACCACCAGCAGTGCATTTCTGAAGTTAATGATCTTTTATACATTGAGCACATTTAATGATACAATTTCATGCAGAGCTTTGATTGTAGTTTGTGTGGCCGGATCAATCAGTCATAAAACAGAAGAAAATAAATGTGGTGTATTTCAGATATATAAAAGAGATACTGTGACTAACATTCAAATTGACAATATATAAAAGAGATACTGTGACTAACATTCAAATTGACAATTAGTGACTCTAGCAGAGAAAGGTTGCCTCTTAAAACTTCCATGATTCAGCCACAGAATATGCTGAGCATGAAAGGAGCCATAAGGATCATCCAGTCCCATGGAAGTTATGAAACTTCATACCACCAAAAAAAAAATTCATTACCAGAATTAAGAAAACAGAGAATGCATATAAACCAATGGGCTAAGGAGCCATCTGCTTGCACAAAATTGAAGTGTTGTTTTGCCAAAAGATCTTACTATTAGACAAGTATACACAATTAAGCTAAAATTTAGTGACACCGTCTACATACACTTCATGTTTTAAAAAATTCAAAGACCAGAGTAAGAAATTATTGTTTCACATTTTAACTCATAGCAGTATTATCCCACATCTAGATAAGCTGAATTTTTACAGAGGGCACATAAAGCCACTGTGATAAGTATTTCATGTGATCCACACATTAGTTTATAGGAGGCTATAAGGTAAAAATTCTAAGCACTCAGACTCTGCTCACCACCTAACACTATGCATTACTTATTCCACAAAGACACAAATTAAAAAAAATTATTCCAGTCCTAATCAATAGACAATTATGCTTTATTGCAAATAGGAAATTCACCCTAAATCCAACATGTTAAAGAATCCCAAATCATTTAATGCTGAATGGAGAGTCCAAGAAGCAAAGTATACTTCACTTTTCTGACAAATGATCAGCCCAGAATTACACCGATGCAAATTGTCAGAATTGTGCAGTAAAATGCTTTCTGTATTGTAACCATTTGGTGGTTACTGAGATGAATTAATTCTATAAGGCAAATATATTGACATCAGCTAGAAACAAAGTATTCCCAAAATTAAACATAATAGTTATGGTAATGTAAAGATGTCAGTGGGAATATAAAAAAAGTATTTAAAAAGACATATTTGGAGTTCTTCCATTTCTTAGCATCACTTTTTTTAACCCAAAGATTACAGTAGTCGATAAGCTCGTCACATTGTGAAGATGGCTAAGATAACAACTGTGCCCTCTGTGCTTCCACTTGGGGCCTAAAAAGAATTGTGTCACTTTACTGACCAACATTCTCATTTTTTTGACTTACTATACCTGTCTGCAATACCGTCTCAGGATCAACTGATGGAAGGAAGTTCAAATCTATTGATCTTTGAAAAGAAATAACAAACACATTATTAAAATTTGTATTACAGTAGCACTAAAAACTTAGGCTAAGGCTAAAACTACCTAATGGTCTTAAAAGATTAGTTTTTTCTCAGTAAAGTCCTCACTTTTTCAAATCATTGAATCAAAATACAAGTGGAGGTGCATGTAATCAGTTGAATGAGCATCCATCTACACACACACTCGTGTGCTTTGTAGTCTACATCATAAACGTTTAGAATTTCTTTACACATTTCAAGGTATTTAAGGTGTATTATTTTTTCAGTATTTTTCTGAAATTCAAATGAAATTTTATAATCCAAAAGCATTGATTTCAAAAAGTGAATCACATACCTCTCTCTCTCTTGTTGAGTTCCTTTATCACTTCCATTGTTAATTAAAGCAAGCTCATCCAGTAAAGATGTTGATTCTTTAGTGAACTTTTCAAATACCTAAATAAGAGGAAGGTTTTAATTTAAGAAATAATTTTAGCTAGCTGAAGGCATCAGTGCAAATTTATTCAGTAGTTCCATTAGTATACTTCAGTCTCTCTACAGTGTAATTATTTCCCACCATTCAGATGGTAGGGAGGAAACAACAGAAAACAAAGTTTTGTCCACAGAACACTTAAGAGCACTGAGATTCCTTAGGGAGATAGTTAATATTACACTGAATATAATGAATACAGAAAAAATCAAGGTATCTGCAAAACCTGTAAGATCTTAGGGACATATTTATTCTACATCTTCAGTTAAGCCTTTAAAAATACTAGAGAATCAAGGCATGTTACACAACTATTGGCCAGCTTACTTGGAAGAATTAAAATAACTTTGTAAAGATTCCAGCTTCTAATTACTATTAAAATGGTCCATATTGTAATGAATAACTAAAATAAAAGAAAAATTTATTATATTATATAGAAAGATTACATAGAATAAAATATCCTCATCAGTTTCATTGAACTCAGGGGCTTCTGATCTCAGATAACACCTGTACAGTCAAGACACTGTGCAGTGCTCAGACAATTCCTCTGTACCTGACTTCTGAGGGTTGGTTTTGCTTTTTAACACTGAGCATGGTTGGGTGTCTTACATGACATGCACAGTAACTTTCAGGTATTTTTGCTGTTATTAAACTATTAATCAATAGCTTGCCAATGAACTTTGCTTAATTTATCTAGGACTACTCAAAATTTCAGGGGAAAGCAGGTGCAGTTGCAACACACCTGGACATCCCACCTGGAGATCCTAGATGGAGAGACACATTTTATGAACAGATTACACAGGAAGGGAACATGCTGTATCAATGAAGATTAAATATTGTTTTGAAAATTCTATTTAAATAACTGAAAAGCAAGTATCAATGAAGAAAAGATTAAGAACATTCTGGAGAGCTATGCACAACAACAGTTGCTTAAACAATTTGTGCTGATTAATAATTAAGGGATGTAGCTGCTCCTGGACATTCACTGCTTCTTGGTCTGCTGGGGAAACTGCTTTGACAGAGGTTTTGGTGTAGGATAACTTAAAACCACAGGAACCAAGACCTAAGAGATAACTCAGGAGGATCTGCAGAGTCCAGGTATTTTCTCCTTGTTTTGGTCTTCTCCTACAGCAGCCAATCTCCCTTTATAGCAACTATACCACAGACTCAGGCTCCTCTCAGTTAGTGTTACTAAAAGAGCTTCATTAAGGAACTGGTAGTTCAACAAATTGATGACATTGGCTTTATCATCCCTTGAGTAAAGGCAATGTTACTTATCACAAGACTATTCATGTAAACAAACTGCACGACTACACAGGTGACCACTTCCTACACACTTTGCAGTTCCTACACAAATAAAAATTTCAGGGCTCAAGAAGGAGACATTAAAAACCCCCCAAACCCCAAAACACAGATAACTAACCAGCCTCTTATTCAACCAATCCATGTGATCATAGGTTAGAGTTCCTCCAAAATCTTCTGTTAGTTGGCACGGTTCTATATATCGTGTCAGCTTGTTAGCAGATACTAAAATAACCTGCAACAATAAAAGAGGTCACTTGTAGGTAATACTCATACTTTCCTTAAGTATCTGAGAAGTGTGCCTAGAGATACTGAGCAGATCTTTCTGTAATTCACATTCTACTGCTAAATGTCTAAATGAAATACAGCTATTTGCAATTAATGTGGGCCTCAACCAGACAGGTAATTCTGACATGCAGTGTATGCCTCATGCATAATCCTATAAGTGTATCAGCACTACCACCTTGTCTATTTACAGTGGGAAAAAGCAATGTGTTCCCTGGATATCTGTTTTCCTGCTGGGAGCTGATGCTTTGTGATTAAGTCATATACCACACGATCTATTTCTAGTGAATATAGTAGCAGGCTATCATACTGCAAAGCTCTCAGTATTTTTACCACTCTCTGGCAATACTTTCAGTCCCAGAGGTGAGTTTGTGCCATAAAACTTAAATGCCTGCATTTACTGTGCAAATATGCTCAGCAAAAGTTGGGTCAATCATACTCTTTCCATGAGTAGTCAAAAATTCAAATCTTAGTATGCTTAAAAGCCTGAGTCGTTCACCCAGGAGACAAATCTAGTCCATCAGCTACATCAGGGCATACAGGAAAACACAGGTCCACTGAAATTCTTGCTTTCATTTCTGCATTCTAGAGGCTCCTGAATGAGCCTTATTCATATAAGCCTAAACCAAAATTTGGCAGCACAGCTTGCTTTGATGAATGATATGCTAAGCCTGGAATAAGTCCTGTGGAAAAAAAAAAATAAAAAACAATCTCTCTATTGAAGCAGGCATATTTGGAACGTATAACCAAAAACAAAAGGAAAAAAAAAAAAACAACAAAATTTCTGTAACCCATCAAATCATCCACATACTCTTGCAGGGCACAAGAATATGTGGAAAGAGCTAACTACAGAGAGACTTCTATTCCAGTTCCATTTCCCTACAGATATTGAAACTACAGAATTCAGAGTAGCTCCAAACAAACAGTCTATTATTGCAGAGGAAAACCTTTCAGCAACATCCAAATATACACTATTGTCCTGTACTCTTAATGGTACATGGCTGCTGTAAATGGAATTGGCTAGTAGTTTCTTTAGGTAATGCCAGTAACCAGCCCAAACCCTGGAGGATTCTACATCCAAGAAAGAAGAAAAAAAATCCTTTGTTCTTCCTTCTTTTAGCACATTAATAGTTTAGGTAATTTTTAACTTTTATCTCTATGAGTTCTTTGAAAAAAAAGAAAACTAATTTTGGTATGAACATTCTGGTATGGGAACTAAAGCAAACAGGGCAGCTGGTTCTCATTACTGAAATACAAGTTCTAAAAAGACCCAAATAGCCTGACAAAATAGATGGACTGCATCGAGACCACTTATTTCAGATTTTTTTTAAACTGAGATCCTTCAGGAAGGAGAGTGGGCAAAGGACAGCCCTCAAACTTCCACTAGGGAGATGTTTTTTTAAAATAAAAAAATTCTGGAAGAGCAAAGTCTGCACAAAAAAATATTTAGCCATATGAAAAAATAATCTTCTGACAATAAAGAAACACCCAGAAAAGAGTCAAAACCCAAATTTTGGTCAAAACCCAAATTTTCTACATATTAGAAAAACTCTGAAAAATAAAACTTCCACCTCATTAATAAACCTTGTTGTACTCCATTCATTCTCTAGGTTTCTCATTTAAAAAACATTTCTTAAACTGTTTGACTATTCACTGGGCTAACTGCTAAAATCCTGTGTAAACTTTTCATGATATAAACAAACATTTGAATTTTTGACTCTGTTGTCAATGAGGGCTCCTGAACAGAATTCAGCTCTTGCTCTAAACCAGAGCTAGTGGAAGTGCTAACCTAACATCCTCTATATGCTTTAAATTAGTAAGTTAGCTTTGATATTTTCTAGGTGTCAAAAGTGCAATTTGCCTCTCTGAAGCTTCAGAAATAATGTTTTAATCAGCTATTATAGATTAATAGCCCATAAGTACACAGACCAGGACCCAAAGAAGAGAAAAATGTTGAAAAATGCAATGTGAACAGTGAGAAGACACTTCACGTTTACAGACCTGAATTCTACTCCAAGCTCAGCAAACTTCTGCTGTCAGGTTTCCAAAATGTTTCAAAATCCAAACAGAGTAATTATATTTGACCTTTTGTGAAAATAGATGTCAAAATACCACATCCTAGAAAAAGTTGTTCTTTATGAATTAGTGTTTTACCCTTGCTTTTGAATTTCACCCTTCAATGTATTACCACAGGTAAAGATAAGGTAATTTACAGCTGTAAAAACAGAAATAACCCTGTTTGCTTGCAACTGAAATGATTTTGTGTTTTCCTTTTTTTCCAAGTCAAACTATGTTGATTCCAGAAAAAGGGGGGAAAAAAGCAGCTTTCATAATCCAAAGTAAAAGCCTTTGGACATCAGATTATAGCTGGATGTTAAAATGAAGAGCTTAAATTTCCCAAGGGAGAAACAAGTAGATCTGGACAGATGGTAAAACAGGGGAAAAAAAAAAGTATAAATTATTGAATCCTTTAATCTTTGCTTCTCTTCCCACTTGATCTACCCACTTCTGACAACAGGGACAGCTAATAAGCTCACAGTGGCAGTAGGTTTCAAACGTGCCCTGTTTGCTACTGATCAGAGTCATGGAATCATCATCTGCACTCAGTTCTTTTTAAAACCTAGAGCAGTGGTAGCAGCTCTCATCCTTGCTCTACTCTAGTCAGAAAACTTGCTCTGTACAATATTGGCCTGCTAAACCCTTGTGAAAGCCTTTAAAGAAGTAACTCAGAACAGTGCTTTGGGAAAAGTAGAAGTGCTGTATTTTTTAATAAAATCAAAACAACCTTTGTAAAAGCTGTCAAGCAAAAGAAGAAAGACAAAGCTAAAAACATGGACTGCAAAGTCTTGTGCCTTAAGTGTAAAATTCTATTTCTTAGGAGTGAAAATACATGATTTTGACTCATGCAACATGTATCTTTTGTAATAAAAGAGCTTGAAATACTGCTTGCAGTAAGCTGACCTCTCTATGTCATTTGCTGTTCTCTGCAATTTTCATTGATCATCTACAAGGAGATAGAGGCAGAAGTCAAGATGAGACAGGAATTCTAGATATTCAAGAAGACATGTAAAAGTGCCCCCAAAATGCTAAGTACATCCATCCAAACTTAATTCCTCTCTTGAAGGAAGAAATGAAAAAGCTCTTTAATACAAATGTCACAGAGTCAAACCCAGGAGCTACTTGAGAACAGGATGCTGTAAAATTTCAGTAACAAGGAGCTTCTTTCTGAAGTGAGTAATATCATATCAGCCACACTACTGAATCCAAAAAGGAGTAGTTACTTTCCAACAGAGAACAATACACATGTCCCTTGAGAATATAAAATTTAAACAAGTGTAAACTAAATATGATTTTCATTGCCACAGAACTGTAAAGCAAAAGCTACCTCTTCCTGAGGAGAATAATCCTATTTTTTGATGCTAAATATTATTTCAATCAATTTTTTTAAATACTATTTGATTAAACGCTGAGTAGCATAGAGTATTATTTGTTAAATATGGAACACTAATCTAAAAAAAGATAATTTTGTTTAACATTGCACCAAGAAATACTAGGTAAATATTTATCTGGCCAGTGCGATAGAAATCTGTCTAGAAACCCAAGAGCAGTTGGCAGAACCTAGATAAACACAAGATGAACTCCACTCCCAGAACTGCCTCCTTCACTTGTGGTTTTACCCACTCACTCACCTTACCCTCCAGGGCTCACAATAATTAGCACACTCTCATTTTTACATCCCAGAGAAAAGAGGCAAAGATTCTTACATTTTTCAACACACTTTCTTTGGACAGAATTCAGTATGTGACATAAATGTAGGCTTACGTGCCCCAGCTCCACATAGACAATTCCCTAATTTGCCCAAGAACCCATTGCCTCCCATATTAAAATAGCAAAAGAGATGTATACAGATGAAAAGAGATGCAGTTCAATAAACAATTTTGACTGGAAATCCTATATAACTTTTCAGGAAAGTCCATGAAAGCTATAAATTCTGGTGCCTCAGTCTTAAAACACTGAACTGAAAATGGACAAAAATCAGATACTCAAAGTAAAGTGTTATTTATTCTTTATTCTGTGGAGCAATACTCTGCTCATTAGCATAATTCTTAAAAGGTAAATTACAGACTTGAGATTTTTCAGAGCAGATGCTGCAGATAAATTATCATGAGAAATTTCTGACACTCTTTACTATAGAGTTAGAGCTGTCAGCTGCTACAGTAGAAGTGTGAAGCATTTAGAACTACTCAGACTTTGGACTTGAGGATTATAAAGATCCTTATGCTACACACTCTCATTTTTTTCAACTAATTCATAGTAGTTTACCACCCAATTTTTCCTTTCTCTTATTCCTTTTTTTTTCATGCACTTAATTTCTACTCTCCAAATTTTCATTGAATTTTTAAAATGTTGCTCCCTGATTTCCACAAGGTTAAGAACAGCAAGCACATCCTCTTCTTTCCTGCTCCCGACAAACTGATTTTCAAAGTATTGATCTAATATCTGAGTCAGGCTCAGAGATTATTTTTCTTTTAAGTTCCTTAAATGACTGACATTGTGAAATAACCCCACCAATCTATAGGCAATTTTGCATTGTGTAAAAATTTGTACATTTCTTCTATTTTTATGGTAAATTTTTTCTTCCAGTTATGCTCGCTGTTCTCATAAGAAAAGCTCATGCTCAAATACAACTACACTACATCTACTAAAAGAGTGATTTGTTTCACATCACAATGTAGAGTATATTAATAAAAAAGCAAGAAGCACCACCTCTCAACTCTCTAAAACACAGCAATTTTTATACTCAAATCCTCTTCTTCAATCTTTTAAAGCATTAACAGTATTAAGTATTACAGTGTCATATGCAACATTTCAGCTGAAAGACAGCTTTATAACAAGACAACTCTCCTCTTATGAAGCATGGCACAGGACCAGATAAAACTGCTTCAAGTAACACATGAACTGATTGCTAATAAGGGAGGAATGACATTACAGAAGAAAGTTCTGCTGGAGGACAAATGGGAATTGTCCTGAGGCAGATCCAAAACCAACACTAATACTAACCAGAAATAAAGATATGAACTTTTACTCAGCTGAATCAGCCCACCTCTTTGTACTTATCCACCCCGTACTGTTTGATCTCAGTTCCCACATTTACTTTCAGTGCTTTGCAACTCATCATCACCACATCTCACTCTGAAGCAGAGGATCTCTGCCTTTGAACAGAAAGGAAGACACTGTGATTAATGGCTTCATAAGGGAATATTAAGCAAGGTATTAAGAACAGATCAGGTAGTAAGAAATAGGAGGTAGATGTGATGCTCCATTAGAAATCACAGTTACACAGCATTTACTTCAAATAAAATGAGATTACACCCAAGTGAATAAAAAGATTTCATATTTTAATTCCAATTTTTGGTTTATAATTATTTCACTGGCGCAAAACCAATCCTGAACTTTCCTAGTAGTTACACAAATCTAACCCGTGATCCAAAACATGAGTTGGGTGTTGTTTGTTTTTACTGCCAGCAATGAAAAATTATGCAGCTGTAGATTTGTGCCTGAGTTTGAGCCTTCCATAGCCTTATCAGTGCTCTGCACTTGTATTTGGAATAGAGGAAGGACATACTCCTGCCTCTGACACAAATATTTGGAGCCCAGAGAAGGTGGGTCATTTTTACTGAAACAATTTTCCTGACTGCAACCAAGTAACAGAAACCAAAAGGTTTGGGTACATAATTCCAGTGATCTGTGCCAATAATGCCAACATGATTACTAGCACAGAACATGCTTTATAAAATTACTAAGATTACTAAATTAAAGGATTATCATTTAATGACAGTTAGGCAAACCTTAAAGTGAAACAACAAATCATAGTCATGTAAAATTATCCTTGCTGTGTTGATATATTTTCTGTAAGCTTTCTGCTTATTTGTCTAAAAATGCATTCTAGCTGAGTCATGTTAAAGAAAAACCCAGGAAGAATCTTCTAGAAGGACTAACTTCCAAACTACCAACCCCATCATATATACACTAACAACTGCTACGTCACATACTTTCGTATCACAACTTCAAAGACTTCCTGAATTACCCAAGAACTTTATTTACAGGAGTGTAGCTGGGAAAAGAGCCTAAATCACACAGCAGCAGCTTCTAAAAAGGGGCTTTGCCCTTATTACTGCTGCTCTCTGGACTCTGACATTTACCTTATGCTGTGAAAGATCTGTGTGAAACTGAACATTGCAAACTTAAGTCCCTTTCTAACCAGCAGCTCTTAAATCATATTCCTGAGTACAGATGATTAGTTCAGAGTCTTTTAAATTCCCATCTTGGATGTGGCTCCAAGCAATACGCTGGTTTATAAAAGTGGGCACCACCACACTCATGTTTTTGATTAAAGACACCGTGACTGGGCTGCATGCTACATGCCTGTTGTAGTTCAAACAAGATTAGCTTAAACAAAAAGAGTGGAAAATTTGATGACACAGATATTTTCTAAAAAGACAGGGAAAATGGAGGTTTCCATTAACCTCCCAGACAGAGATAACAAGGGAAGTGCTAACATTAGCTTGTAGTCTCTCGTATACACTCTGCCTCTCAACTCAGAACAGTGTCAGCTTGTATTTGGCAAGGGATCTATAACCTGTTCCTGATGTCAAAGAACTCACAAAATGAGAGAAGATGCATGCAATACCAACAAGATATTTGTCAGAATGGTTACAGCTGATAGAGTGACACCATAAACATGTATCTCTACAACTTATTAGAGAAGTCATGAAAAATTTCACACTAAATCCTGTACAACTGTTTCTGACTCAAAACACACACAGTATGCATCACAGAGATTTATTCTCTTGCTAAGCAAATAATTAAATGCCACACATTTCTAAGTCAAGAATATTCAATGAACAAAGTCCCATTAAAAATGGAAAAATTTAAAAAGCCACAGTGGTTTGTTAAGGTTATCCACAAAGCATCAGGAATATAGCAATTTTAAAGATACTTTAGTTGTCATCCAATTATATCAGTATTTTAGAATCAGTATTTTTGACTGAAGTAGACAAAAGCTCAACATACCTCAAAGCCAAGTCTATCTTTCTCTTTCCAGAAGCAGAAATGTGTAACCTTCTTATCCCAAAACTCATCTGGCTTTACTACACAAACAAGTGACACCTCAGCGGGAACAACATTCTGTAAAACAAATGAAAAAAAAAGTAAAACATTCAAGATTAAGCCTTCATTTACCACAGAACTGAATTCCACTTAGATTTCATCATCTATACAAGAATGCACACAAAAATTGCAGACAGAAATTGAAGCCTACTTCATCTACATCACATATTTGCTCCATCCTGCTTTGTAACATTGCACAAGATTTCATAGCAAACTCGGTCAAAACTGAGAAGAAAATATAACCTCTTTGCTCCCAGTCCTAAGGACAAACCACAAGTCTATGCTGTGTTAGTACAGAAAGATTAACTATTGGCTAGACTTAATTTAATTTATGGTATTTTATTAAAAAGAAGAAGAAATGTTAAAAACAAAGTTTTTCACCAATGTTATCTTCTATGTAGAAGGAAACAGGAATCAAAGTTAGGAAAAAAATTGTGTATTTGTTATCAGACTACATGTCAAGATTATAACCTATACTTCTTCAGTACATATTACCTAAGACTAAAATGTAAAGGTTGAATATTGACATTTCAATATATTAATTCATTAAAATACTACCAGGAAAACATTTCTCAGACTAAATCAGTAATTTCATCTACTATGTTGATTTTATGATGTCACACTTAATGTAGATAAGGAACAAAGACTCTTTATTACTCTAAACTCATCAGCTATAGCAATAAATAAAATTTAATCAGAGTAGTGATATAAAGGTGACACAACCCATGGAATTTCTCTTTAAATACCTAATTTTATTAATAAAAAATTAATTCAAAATAAGTTAAAGAAATCAGCAACAAAAAAACCCAATTCATCCTTGCATCATTTTAACGAATATGCAAAAACTATTTACAAGAAGAAAATATTTTGAACACAGAAGTGTTTTTGAGAACTACAAATGATGAAGCAGACAGAAATCTCATGTGATCTGCACAAGTGATCAATTCACATAGGAAAATCTTCTTTACTGCTTCCTTCTCAAACTCAAGACACAGATGTGCATCCCATTTTTCTGCAAGCTTTGCGGAGGCAGGATGAGTGCTGCCAGGAAGCCAGGGAAGTAAGAGTGTGGGCAAAGAGCTGACCTTCCCCACGAGCTGCAGTTCCCACTGAACCTCACAGCCACACAGTGACTGAAGCAAAACTCAGTCAAGATCATAATCCCAACACAAGGGATTCAAATACTCTATTAATAGGAAAACCATCTTAGTCAAGAATAGGTGAAAGACACCTTGACACAGACTTCAAAACCCAGAAGCAACAATGACCCAAGAGGACCAAAAAAAAAACTTATTTGTATTTGACACACTTTATGAGGCTTCACCTAAGTCTGAGAGAAAAACTGCTCTGATAAAGAGGAACCATCTGTGTAGTAAGAAAGGCAGTAGTCCAAGTGTTCTAATGTGTTAGAAATGTTGTATCTCACATTTTCTTTAACCAGAGACCAGAAAATAATCTCTACTGTTCAGCAGAAATAAGACTCTATTTGTAAGCCCACAGTTCTGAAGAGTTAAAATAATTTTTTTTTAGGTTTTTTTTTTAATTGGAAATTGTCACTTTTCTTATTCTCCTACTTTCTTAAGTATGCAGAACATAATTTGTGATTGGAACTATGATTCACAACTAAGTCAACTATATCCTATTGCAAAGGAAACCAGGCAGTACAGCATATATTGCATCAAAACCTGCTCAGCTGCAATAGCTGTGTGAACTGCAGCCCTGCACACATTCCTACTGCTCATAGTTGGTGATGCCAGGAGCATATCTGTGTACTTTTTTTAACTAAAACTCCATCTCAGAAAAAGGTCTACAACTGTGTGTTCTCAGCATATAAAGAATTTGTCTCACTTAAGTGAGCTGCAGCATCTGCTTTTCAGAATTTCTTCCTGCTGCACAGAACTCGTCACAGAACCACATTTTAAGGAAATTACTGTCTCTACAATAACACAGCCATTGGGTTCACATCCATAAAACTGATCAGTCAACTATGAATGTATAAATATTTATTTACCTGGAGCATTAACACAACCGTCTTTACCACATTCCACTGGGATTTTCTGCCATCCACTATCACAGTGAATCCTCGAGCTTTACACTTCTCACTAAAAGGAAAAAAAAAATACACTTAGAAAAATATAAAATTCACTCTAACAAGTGTCATACCACAACAACTTTGGATTTCAAGCCTCCTGAAGAATACAACTACATAGCTTTTTTCCTTATAGAAACACTGTCTTATAAACCTTAAGTTTACTCATTAATAAAATAACTTCCAATTTTAATGCTCCAGCATATTATTAGATATTACAAATTACAATTTTTCAGTAGCACTGAAGTATATCTCATAATACAATTATTTCTTTAAATTGTAGCAACTCTGAAAAGGTCTCATAACCATTAACTTGACAAAATCCTCAGAAAAGAGAGCAATTTACAGTGTCCTAAGGAAGACAAAGGGATGTTGCTTTTTACAAGAAGCATCCAGAAGAGAACTTGTAAGTGAGCCCATGTTTAATGTTGGTTACCACACTAGATATCATGTCCCAGGTTGAAATTCTTGTGTTAGCAAAGTTATAAGCAAATAAAATCCATGACATTTATGAGAGGTAGGAAAGCATTATGTAATCTTTTCCAAATCTGCAATTACAAAACAAAGCTACTTCTGTGATCTTAGCTTACAAAAAACAAGGCATGCAACAGTAAGCATTATGTTTCACAACAAGAAATTAACTGTTATTTATTTCATGTTTAAGCTGAGCTTCATCAGGTATGGGTGGAAGACAAATTCACCTTGAAGTTTAAATAAAAAAAAGAAAGGGAGGGGAAAAGGGCATTTAACTAGCCTATTTAGGAAAAAATAATTCAACTTGGCTGTTTAAACAGTCCATGAATGCTTTTGATTTTAAGGAACCTCTAAGATCACACATATGATTTTTCCGGAAGCAGTCTGAACATTCTGGCTTCACTAGTGCAATTTCCAATCAAAATCAACTCAAAAGGCACAATGTTATTTCTTTTTTGAAGAATAAGGTGAAGAGTGATACTACAGCATCTTGAGACATGACTTCCTTAGGCTCACTGGAATTGAGAGTATCAGCATCTGCTCCTCTACTACTAGCCCTATTAAAATCCCCCAAACCCAACAAAATACACAACCAATCAAATTCAGAAGTGACCTATCACTTCTAGAAAGGTTACCCAATGCAAGTGTTTGTATGCAAGCTAAAACAACAAGTAAAAAACTTGGTGATTTGAGCCACAATAGAGAGAATACAACAAAGGAAGCAAACTTTAGTATGAGCAGACAACATCAATGTTGCCACTTTTATTCTTCTTCAGTTCTGAACAGACCTCTTCAGAATCTGAGAATTTTAAATACCATCAAAGAAAGGCGTAACAGTATACTTCAACACTAGGAATAAGTTGTCTGAAATTTTAGAATGGCTTTACACACACATATTCCAAAGAAATTCTACCCAGAGTTATGCCTCGAATTTTGGACACAGCCAGCAATCCACACTAGGCTGCAGATCTCAAACCAGTTGTAGCTACATCATATACCACGCACAACTGAATTAAAAGTCAAACATATTACATTACCTTACACGTGGAACTTGGGGGAAAAAAGTGTTATTCATGTTGCTTGGACAGCTATCTGGGTTTGGGACAATATCCCTCCCCTCAGCCCTATTTTCCCCAAACACTGTTCAGCAAGTCTTTCCAGAACAAAAAAAGAGAAGTGCTTAGGCCAAAGTTTGCATTTCCCACTGAAAAACAACATGAGAACCAAAACGACAATGATTTTTCCATATTGCCACCATAGAAGAGAGGTAATTTTTTCCACAACTGACACAGAGCATTAAATGTGGGAACACTGACTTCACTTTCAAATAGATTTCCCAGTTTCTACTGAGTACAAAGAGCACTTTGGTTCAGCTTTTAGACATTTATTGTTACACTAATGTATGTAAAGACATACATCAGGATGAGAGTGTGGAATAATTAATGCTTACGAGAACAAGAATGCCTGCATCTGTTCCATAAATACAGCCAAGTCCTTAAGTCAATGACATGACTTGTGTGGATGACCATTTGGTGTTTCATCACTTTACAAAAGACAACAAGCTGTTTAAAAAACCCTCAAACTCACAAAACTAACATGTTGTGCAGTATACCCATATACCTCCTGATGTTTTACTTGTAAATAATCTGAATTTATTCTTTGCTTCTCTCTCACCAATCAGGATTTTTAAAAGTCTTATCTACCAAAAAAAACCCCAACACTGGATCATTTAACTGTGTTTTATAAACATTTATAGATTACAATATGCAAAGTACACTGGATGTCTTTAGTTATGCCACTGTTGCTCTGTTTCCAGAAGGGAAATTTTAAAAGATACAAAAGCAAACATTTATCTGAGAGGTTCCTTTTCTTTATAAAACAGTGGCACATGAGAGGAAAAAAAATTATAAAGATCAACCCCTGGATCTTCAGAAAACAGAAATACAGATAACTAAGCCAGGACCAAAAACTGTCACTATAAGCTGTCAGTAGCACATGCACAGAACTTGAACAACAATGATTTTACAGCAAGCTATGGATGACAGCATACTCAAGTTGTTAGGCAGCATATTTAAGCAGTACCATGAGCTGCTCACTTCAGTAAGACTATATTTTTAACTTAGTGCATTTTTAAACTGAAGCCCTACAAGCTACAAAGCTTAGGCTTGTAGCAAAGAAAGGGCAACGGGTAATGCTGCCCTTGCAAGCTTAGGAGTTTGGAATGGCTCATTCATTTACTTAGCAATTTAAGTGCATTGTCATTAAAAAGAAATTATGAAAAAAGCTATCCCAAGAAAGGAGAACACAAGGACACAGACAAGCCTTAGTACATACCCCTTAGCCTATTGGGATGTGTGTTTCTAGCTCAGTCAGACAGTATCACATGCTAAACAAACATTTACATAAAATTAATTTGGTAAAGAAGAGCAAATAAAATTAAAACCAATAGAATGATTCCTTCTACAACTGGGAAAAAAAAGCCCAGCTCTGAACAGAATGCCTTCCAAATCACCTTGGTATACTTAGAAGATAGTCTAGTGTGACACTCAGCTCATCCATGCTTGTCTGTTCAAGGCATAATGGAATCGTCAGAATGAGGCCACTTCTTCTGTCCTTCCCTCCTGTTTCAGAAAGAAAAAGTAATTACAAAGTTAACGTGATGAGGTTTAAGCAGAAGAAATGCTTTGCAGTTAAGTGCTCTCAAACTTCATCACAAAAGCAATCTTTAAAGTTGCTGTGAAAACCTCAACTGATATTTCACCTCTCAGTTGTGAAGGTTCATTCACCACACAGATATTTAAAACATCACCAGGGCATCACAGCATAGCCCACACCCACAGCTGTCACAATTTTTCATCTAAAACTTTCAATATAAATGACACAAATCAAGTGTTCCAGAAGCTTTTTTTTTTTTTTTTTTTTGCATTTTTACATTATATTATTCAGAAGCATCTCCTAGACATTCTACACTACCAGCCTATCAAAAACCTAGTCCACTCCCAAGCTGAGCATGTACCCAGAAGCTCCAACTGGAGGTCCTAGAAAAGGAGGACTTTTCTAGTCCCAATGATTACTACAGGAGGATCTCATACCACACAGGCTGCCCATGGCACACACGCTGAACTGGCACTTACTTCAAACAGAATGATTTTAAGACCTGCTTACTAACAACTAACAGTCACCTAACAATTAAGAGATGTATTCCCATCCACTTGCCTTAATCTTCATCTGCATTTTCAAACCTTTCTGGTAAAACTTATACAAACAATATTAGAAACAGTAAATTTTGATATCTTATCTATTTTATTAAGGGAAAAAAAAACACAACCACAAAATACTTAAACACAGGTAGGAGTCAATTACTAAACAATCTTCTCTATATTTTAGAAAAAACTGTACAAAGACATCTATCATCACAGGTTTATTTGGGTAAGAATCAAGCAAAGTGCATTTCCGTAATCTGAGAAAGAACATCTTTATCCTCAACTGTTTTTCACCTGGCTAAAGCAATTAAATTATGCTTTTGCTTTATAAAGTTCTTCCATAGAACTGAAGTTCCATCTAAGCAGCAAGAACAACTTTTTACAGAATAGTAACAGCCGTGCAGAAACAAGAAAAGGCACACGCACAGCAATGCTTGCAGACTCATACACATATGTTGACATAATTTGGTAAGAATTCTCCCCATCCATGAGGTGCACGCAAGATTATGAACAAACACTGTTTACACAACATATGTTAGAATCTTAATTGCAACAGGCCTTTTTTCCTCGTTTCCAAATCTATGCAAACACACTAAATTTGGAGTTTTAAAGATCCACTGATGCACAGATATTTTCCACATTTTCGTAAAGGACCTACTGCTTTCAGTGGTCCACTGCAGTAGTCGTGCTCCCTTCCCTTCCACTGTTTTGTGAGAGAATTGTTGCTGGAAAACAGCAACACACTTTTTAATAACTGTATTTCCAAACTGAAGAATTGAAGAGTGGTGCTGTATGAGAAAGGACAAATGGACAGATGCTTCCAGCAGAAACAATCTAAAGCAACAGTTATTTACAGACTGTCCACCCTTCTGTTTCTGAATGGCAAAAAGCCTCAAAATTGGAGTGAGGAAGCAGAGAAAAAAGGAAAATGCTTGGATTTAAACAGCATTTACTGAACTAACTAAACAAAGTACAACCTAAATCCCAGAAATATAATCTCTTGACATTTCACAAAAAGACCAGAATAATTATCTAAATTATTATTTCATGATAAGTCATCTTGTATAACAACTGACAAGTTCTTTCCCCAGCTTGTAAACACTGCTAAGGAAAGCAACTGAGAGCATCACAAAAGAAAAAGAAAAAAAGGAAAAAAAATAGGAGAAATTTTTTAGTTCATTTTGCACCAAAGTAGTTGTTCAAGGCTTTTTGTTGATTTAGGTGCTTGCCTTTTNTCTAAATTATTATTTAATGATAAGTCATTTTGTATAACAACTGACAGGTTTTTTCCCCAGCTTGTAAACACTGCTAAGGAGAACAACTGAGAGCATCACAAAAGAGAAAGAAAAAAAGGGGAAAAAAAAAAAAGAAATTTTTTATTTCATTTTGCACTAAAGTGGTTGTTCAAGGCTTTTTGTTGATTTAGGTGCTTGCTTTTTCTTCTGTGCTATGTGTAATGACTTATCAGCATGAAAGCTACACCAGCCATGGATTTCCATTAGAGACCACTGTTTTGCTTCCAGAAAAAGGCAGGACCAACCTTATTTTACCAATTTAACTCAAAAATGACAAGAGACTTCAGCACATAAACACTGCAGGACTTTCCTAAAATACTATTTTTCTGAGTATATGTTTTTAATCATTAATGAAACTATTATGTAACTATATAGAGTAAAACTGATGTAAAGAGACAAGATCAATTGATTCGTGTCTGCCAAGTTACTTTTCCTATACTGAAGAATGCTAAAAAATCCTGCTGCATCAAGCTTTACCCTTCATTAAATTAAAGCACCCATTAATACTAATCAATTCCAAAATGATCAAACCTACTTAGAAATACATAGGTCCAAAATGGTTCCTAGCATTTAAAATGCCACTCAATAAATTACTTTCCACTAAGAACATCTGTATTTCGAAACAGATTAGGCAGCTTTAATAGCAATTTGAAAATGCACTCTAGTTAATGAGAATATCCCCTTGCAATATAATGCTGAACAACCAACTCACTACACATCTGCTGTTACTGTGAAGGAATGGTCCCAGGATTTAATGTGAATTGAGTTTTAGGGATTTGATTGATTGTTTTTAAAAAGGAATTGTTAGATTTGCAATTGCTGGGGACAGTGGGCAAATTCAAAGCAAAATAAATTCTATTAACAAAAACAGTAGGTTTCACTTCTCAGGTGACTGGAGCAGGCTAAACTAGACTGGCTAAAAACATAAACTAAAATAAACTAAACCAGAAGAATATTTATGGCAACACTTGTCAGTTTTTGAAGTTGACATGTGCTCTGTAAGTTACCTACCTACACTAGATCAGACAATTAAACACCAAGAACTAACACAGCTATCTACAACAGCAGTGAAACCAGCAAGGGATTGTCATTCACCATTTGAAGCATTTCCTTTTTTTTTTTTTTTTTTCTGGCAGAGGGAGGAGAAAAAGTTACCTTCAACGTAAGATTCAGGAAGTTTTAATTAATATAGTAATAATTACAGCTTTCCCTGAATTAACTTATTGGCAATAATCAAACTGTTGCAATGCATGGCTAATTCTGTTCTCATGTGTTTCTATGCTGGAGAAAAGACATGTGAAAAGGAAAGAAAAATTTTCTACAGAGAATCCTGAAAATATCCACTCTCTTTCTAAAACAAAAAAACCTAAAAAGCCAAACCAGCAAGGATTATTTTTGGATGTCTATTAAATCATCACTCTCTTACATATAGACTGAAACAACTTAAAAACTTTAAGGGTTAAGCTACAGGCTACAGCAAAAGCAAGTCCTAAACACCAACACCTTGGCTACTAGATAAAGGGTTCCAGAGATTCTTTTGGAATATGACAAAGCACTAACCAACAACACATTTTTGTTAAATACATCCAGCAAATAAAAATAACCAACTTAAATATCCCATCCAAATTATGCAGGGTGGAATCAGTCGAGGAAAACTGAAATTGTACCTGAAAGAAATGCCAATTTTTTCTTCAGAATGGGTAATATTACTGACGCTTCCATTCTACTTCAGATACTTTTCGCAGCTCTGAAACACAAGAAGTTGAAGTTGTCAAGCATGGAAAATCAGTTACAGTGTTTTGCAGTGTTACACTTTTGTATCTTCTGAAGGAACAACAGAACACTGTAACCAATATCTAAAATACTGTAAAAACTTAGGGAAAAACATCATTATAGGCGTTATTCATATATTTCATTATACTCATATATATTAATATATGAGTATATTAATATTATTCAAATATTTAATTAAAGATTTCTTTTCTCTCATTGAGGGGAACAAACAAACCAACCACAAAAACCAAAGCAGAATCTCAACCAAGGACAACAAGCTAATTTATATAAAATCCCATTTCCCAACCCTAATAAACTACAATTAATTTTCAGGTAGGTCATCTGTTTGCTCATTCAGATGTAAAATAATTGCAAATAAGATTGTGCTTTTGCACAGTGTGTCTGGTATTAGCAAGAATATAATAATTATCTAAGTATGTTATGCTACATTTCTGTCAGGACACTGCCATTACCCTGCCATTAGCAGGGCTTCCATTGAAGAAAAACATCCAACAGCCTGAATAACTACATCCTACCTATAATCTATACCTGGAAATTCTCCTGCTTCTTTTTCCTCCTCCTTACTCTCATACAATTTTTATTGCACTGTGAACTACAATTCACCATGATGAAGCTTTTTTGCCTCACTGACAATGCACACGATGCCTGAACTGCAACTTCCTCTTCCAGACAATACAAAGTAGGAACTGGCATCTGCTTGTAACTTTCTGAGGTCCTACTTGCACAGATCAATCCATATAATTAGAAAACCTAATTCTGCTCAGAAATACTCAATTCAAGATATGTGCCAATATCAGTCAAAATAAAAACAGATCAAAATTGATTTCTTTTTGTTCTTCATTCCAGGCCCAGGGCTTCAGACTGCAACCTGGAATTCTCCCTCTGGATACTTCAGAATGCACACAAAAAGAACTTTTTTTCCCGGCATAGGGGAAGTTAACTGAATAAAAACTATACATGACTTACAGGAAAAAAAAAGAAAACCCAAAAAAATCCAGAGAAATCCAAATAGCCTGAGGTAAAATAGTTATTCATTTTCATGTTAAAACAATGAGCTTCATAACGAAACAAAAAAAGAACAATCATATTATTATTAAAAAAAAAAAAAAATTTCAACAGCTTTTTAGTGTCTCCCTGTTCCATTGTGTAATGTGTCACAATGTTCATTCCCACCTCTTATCCCAAAATCTCCACATTGAAGTGCAATTTTTGCCAATTATATAGCATTCACACTTCAGGTATTACAGAAGGAAACAAACAACAACTTTTAGTTCTCTCAAGAAACTGAGTCCCATGACAGCCTGCACTTTGAACAAATACTCAAAAAAGCATCCGAATAAATCTTCCTGTATGCTTTAGACAAAGATTTGTAGTTATTTGTTGCATAAAACACAAAATTCAAGAATTACACAGGCAGTCATTTTTGTTTCTCAAACCACTCTGTGTAAGCTTTTTAACTGGCAATTGTCTTTATTTTCCTTTTTTCAAGACGTAGAACACATACCTGAATGATTTTCCCCCCTCCTCCCCAAGTTACATTTCCAAATTATTACAAATGCCTCTTTATTATAAACAATGAAGAAGTTCAAACCTACACACACTTCATTATCTTTGTACTTTCACACAGGAACAAAAGTCTGCATCAACTTACTGACTCTAGGGAACATGTTTCTCTGCTGCTCTGAAAAGACCTATTTATTTAATATGAAAGCATTGCTTGGCTTTCTGCCACAGTAGTGGCACTGTCCACAGATCAAAATAGTTCTTTTATTCAATATTTCCTGGAACCAAAGGAAGCATTCTGTTCAGAGTGGAGGGAGGTGAGTCAGACCAGTTAGAACAACTGCTGGTAATTCTAAACACCTAGCCTTTGTTCCATAAACTCCTAAAGTGTACAATTACCTCTCTTCTGTGAGAGCTTCGATAGGTTTCATCTAGAAGAAAACTCTCACCAGAGCAGGCTATCAGAACATACCAGAAAAAAAGAAAATCTTAGTTTAAAAAACAGCCTTAGCATCCTTCTCTATTTTTGACATCCAAAGAGTCCCAGGATGAATGAAACAAAATGTCTTTTTTTAATACTGGAAAGTGGAACCATTTCAAGAAAGTTGGCAACTCCTTTCCAAAGGGAGTTACTAAAGGTGTTTTGAAAAGGTGCTGCTTTGTACCTTTGCAATGTATTTAGACCTACAAAATATATGCAAAGTCTTCCAATTGTTGGAGGAAGACAAAATGACAGGCTCTTAAAATTTTCCATTAAGCTCTCAATTTAGCATGAGGAAAGAGTGACTTGTTGCTCAATATTTCATCACTATTTAGCTGAAAGAAGCAGATTCAGTGTCCATTCATCAATAAAAAACCCATTTGGTTTCATTAAACACAGAAAAGCTACTGAAGAAAAACAAAAGCACTGAAGAGAACAGATTTCATGAGAGGAAAGTGAAATACTTCAGGAAGCTGCATTTTATCACTTCCAAACCAAAAGACATAACTTTCATATGCTGAAATGTTACGGATATGAAACAAATAAGGAGGTTACATTTGCTTGCTGAATTTCAGAAACAACGTAGTGTTATTTCTGGAATTCATAAAATAACATATAGCAAACTGTAGAACTTGTAATTCTTTTACTTAACATGTTTCCTGGACACATTCAATACACTTTGAAGAACCTCACTGAACTGGTTTAGAATGACACAGGCTTCCAAGTAATTAAATCAATATAGCAATGTCAGTCTCCAACAATGTATTCATTCTTTTGAAGATTTCCACAAGAATGTGGCAACACTAAATTCGCATAATATTTGTATTTAAAACCCAAATATTTGAACGGCACTCCAGTGAAACAGAAAACTCTTCCAATCCCCTTGACAAGCAGAAACTAATACTATTTGTGGAGAAAATTATCTTACATACAAACATGAAACACGTATACATTAAAGAGAGAATGGGAAACAGCAAACAAATAGCTCAAAAAAATTACAAAACAGGTAAAAATTGCAAAACAATATTTCAGGCTGCACTCAACATGAAATCAAATCACAATTTAATAGGCTGCATCCTCCATAATTTCTAGACTTTGGAATTACTTCAAATTACGTTTTACTCCACACATCTAAAATTTTGGAAGTTCTTCCAACACCAAAAACCAAACAAAAACAAACAATGCCCCCCAACAAACAAAAATACAAAAAAAACCCCACCAACACCCCCCCAAAAAAACCCAGCCAAAAATCAAAAGAACTCACACACAATAAATACTACGTATAATTCACCAAAGTGCAAAATTTCTGATGAATGCAAAGTTTTGCCTATGTTTTGTGCTATTCATCTTCACTGCCATTGAATTAAAAAAAAAATAAATAAGAACCCAATGTCCAGACACTGTTTAAAGCCATTATAAAAGTCTATTAAGTGCAGAGAAAGAGGGACGGGTTGACTGGACAACTAGAACTAAGATGCCAGAGAGAAGTTCTCCTGCAAGTAACACATTTTATTTCCAAGCAACCCAGCAGAAACCACTGCTCCAAAATATTAACAATCAAAACAAACTCAGGCTTAATGAGAATTAATATTAACATGTTTATTCATGTCTGTTAGACCTGAAACCTTTAATACCCTCAATACATGGTGCAAGGTCTTGAAATGGGTTAGTCTGCACATGAGCATTTGTTGCAAGATTCAAAGAACAAGTTCTTTCTTCATTCTTTTAGCATGTATCTCACAAGAGCATGTAGCTGGTCTGTTAAGCACAGGACTACAAGTAAATAAAAAAGAATCTGGTTTCTATTCTCTGTTCTGCTATGAAATATACATATGGCTTTCAGCAAGTCATTTATCCTCTTTTAGTCTCCATTCAGTTTCTCCATTTAATTCTCTTTTTACAAGAGTATTGTGATGTTTAATTCATTAATGTTTTTGAAGACTTGAGGGATTAGAAGGAGCTCCACAAATCTGCCTATAAATAACCAAGGAGCAGATGGGCAGCTAGGTTCAAAACTGTAGCAGCTTGCAAGTCCAGGCACAAACAATAGCACAAATAACAATAGACATTCTGAAGTACCAAAGGAAAAAAAGCCTCAAACCATGTACAATGAAAACACTTTTTCTTTTAGATCAACTTTTGAATTGCAGACCTTGAAAATTAGCATCTTCATTCTCTGAAGCCAGCACGCAGGCTTTTTCAGACGCTAACTTCAACCCACAAAGCCTTACCCTCTTTTTCCCTGAATCAGCTTAAAACTAGTTCCTCTGTTCCACACAGAAATAAAATCCACATGTAAAAGACAGGGAGGAAGCTGAGTATCACAATTATCTATGTAGATTATTATTTCACCTTCCTTTAAAGGTACATTAAAGGATGTCATCTCTCCCACAGCAAAGTTGTACAAAGAGTGAACATGAATGAAGGTGTCTCCAGGGTTGATGCCCCAGGCTAATTCGAGAAGCAGAAACCTGCCCCAGAAATAGAAAAAGGCTGTAAATATTTATTAGTTAATGCTGTCTTCAATTAAAAAGCACCTGGAACATGGCTACTCAGCTGGACAGTTTCAAAATAACAATAAAACCTGACAGAAGAACATCAGCTCACATATGCAAATGCAGTGTTTGGTTTTTACTCTAAGATATTATGAGCAGCACTAATAAATATTTAACATTAGAGCCCTCTGGAGAAAAGGTACGTTCAGATATTTAAGGAATATAAAATTTTTTGCTTTTTCAACCACTTCTGTGGTTTTTTATTTTTTTTTTTACTATCGGTAAAAACTATCCAGAAAGACCCACAGAAGTTTTACACTATCTCTGAAGTTGTACACAACAAAAATATTCCTGATCTTCTTTAACCTGCTAATTCACACTAAAGAAGTCATAAAATAAAAAAACCACAAGACTAATTTCACGAGTACGTAAGCTGTTTTAACTCTAAAGCAAGGTGCAACCACTCCATGCCATTTCCACTACACATGCACTGTTAGTGCCCTAACTCAGCAACTTGCCATGGCAGCTCAAAGAACACAGTGAAAATGTGCTCTGACTTGGGTTAATGCTGAGGTAAACAGCATGCTAGACCATGATCCAAAAGCACATTGTCACAGCCACAACAAATTTAAGCTTGGAAAAACTCCAATAATTCAGAAGAACTGTCTGTTAACTACTTCCTATATTTAACCCATCTTCCATATTCATTTTCCACCCTTTTTCAACCCCTCAACATTCTGTGAAAAGTGAAATAAAAAGACAAGCAACAAAAGGAAGCCATGAGCAATATAATGAATAGCAAACCAGCAAATGGAGAACAGGTGAGTAAGAGGTTATGCCATCTGAGAAGAAAAAGTCATTGTGTGTCTGAGTTCTAACTTTGATCACAGTCAGCTATTCATTTCACACAAAGGCAGAGCTTTTCCTCAGACTTCAAGCAAGTGCCAGAGGAGAAAAAAGGAAGAGTACCAAGCACAGAAACAGAGTAACTCGGGATGCACAGTAACACCTGCGTGTACAGCTGTGAGACAATACCAACACCTCGGTCTTTCCACAGAACAGAGCCAGGCACAGGGTCCTGTGCAGCAATGAGCACTTCTGCTCTCAAAGAACAGCATTCCTTGGACTCACTGGCCATGTTCAGAGAGTGAACTTGCCCAACCCAAAGGTACACATTCATAACGATGCTGCAACGTGAGACGTCAAAGGTGACAGCTTGCTAAAGTTTTCTACCCTTTCCAGCCTCAGTCCAAGCCACACACTTGGTCTATGCTAAGTTACAGCAGTTTTCAGGCATCTTTAATCTAGAATAGTAGAGAAAATAAGCTACAGGTTTCAGATGCATCTCCATATTCCCTTTTGTGCAACATTCCTGCCACATTTTATCATTCTCTCACATACAGTGAGAGACACCATTTACCTTCCTGCAGAACCCTACAGCTTGCCCACCAGCATCAGAAAACCAATCCACCTCATACCCTCCTTCCCTTAACTTACAACAGGCAGCCAAACCAGCAGAATTTGCAATCCTCTGGTAAAGTCCCGTCTCACTTAACACTATCAAGTAACCACAGAATACATAAAATGTTGCAAGTTGAGAGGCTGCTTCTTCCACCACTTTCTACATAGCAATATATCAGTTGAAATGCTATGTTCAAAGCATAGCCGAGACATTTTCTCTTCATCATCACTGCGCTAAAACTCATTAAAAGAAAATTTTAATTTTTAGGTCTTAAAATTTTCCTTAGTCAGAAGTCACATGGGAATAGTACAGAATCACAAGGATTGCAACTTCTACCACAGAAATACTTTGTGAGGTTAGGGGGAAGAAAAATAACCTACACAGAGTAAAATAAAATTACATAGTCCTCTCCTAGCTCCCTCTTTCTAAAAAAAAAAACCAAAAACCAAACGCAAAAACCCCCAACAAACAAAACTAAACCAACATACAAGTCACAAGTGCTTGGAAAAATAAATACTTTATCACCAGCTCTTTAAGGAACTGTCCAAAACCAGTCTGTGATGAAAGATCAGAAAGCTCCTATGCCTTCAGTACTTCATAAAATGAACTAGGACAGTGGGTGGAATGAGACTGGACAATCCAGGCCATGGGCAGCCAAGTCAAAAGACAGAGTCAAAAGACAAACAGCTGTACTGATGAGTGCAACTACTGGCAATCTGGAATAAATGAAAAACATTTTCCTCTGGGGTGCAAGATTAGAACTTCTTGTTCTTTTTGCAACACTTATATAAGAAAACAATCTACCACTTCATAACAATACACATATTTGGCACTAGTTACAAGTGCATGTGGCTCAGGGCCCCAGGATTCAATTCCCAGCTCAGCATAGTGACACTCCACTGAGTGGAAGCAAAGAGAAATGCTCCCCTACACCAAAAGCCATTTTGTGCAGCAGACACTACAGCAGTCATTCTTTTGGAGTGGAGGAAACTGACCACAACAAGATGACAATGAAGAAGGGGCTAATAAAAATTTTAGAAATCCCTAAAACTCTGGGTTTCCTACCTGACCAAAAAAATACCAGCTCAAGAGTATGATTTTGTGCAGACCTTGAAACACCCTGAACAATTTCCTCTGCCTAAAAAAAAAAAAAATTAATTAAAAATTACTGTTGTGTCCTCACTGCACAACACACAAAGTAGCCATGAAAAGGGTAATCATAAAAATCCTTTCAATAAGAAATAAATAACTTGAAAATTTTGCTACTGTTAACCAATCATCAAAGTACAAGAGACTGAAATATTCCAGGTTTGGTAAATAAATAGCTTGCTCACATATTTCAGAACTCTATGAATTCACAGCTCTACAAAGCAAAAATAATTATCTAAGATATTCTTAAATTAGTGGGTACAGGAGAAATAAATCTTAACTTTCATGGATGTCTTCAGTTTTTGTACTCAGATTAAAAATTCTGCACTCAGATTAAAAATTTGGAACATTTCAACTGCAAATCACAAACTAAATCAGCCACAGCAACCAGCTGCAGTACTCACAACAGCTCTCCCTCTCTCCTACCCCCTCAAAATAAAACATGTAGCCTTCCACTACCAATAAATAAATCAATAAACCAATACATAAATGGTCACATGCTTCAGAGAAAATAAAATCAAGCTCTCTAAGCTGCTGCCTGGAACATCCTGCATAGATGCAATACATACATTTTGCAATGATATTATTGTAAGTGAGAATGCAAAATGAAAGAATTAGCAAACACAACACCAGCAGAAAGAAAACAGACAACCCACATTAAGGTCTCAAGTTCAGCCACAGATATCATTTAGTGTCCAAAACATCAAACTAACATAAAACACATTTATCTTATTCTTGGAATACATTTTTGCTTTGGCAAAATTTTACTTTGTCTGGTCAACACTTATCCTTCATGATACCTCCCTAAGAACACGTCTCAAATACAACTCTGCCAACATCATAGGAAGTGATCTTGGCTCTGAATTCTCATGTACCTACTACATCTATCTCCCTTGAATTATTGTTTCTGCAAAGCCCTAAGTCATACCTTCATCTCCTCTTAACTATTGTAATTTCCTTCTTAATGGGTTCTTTATGTCCCAGCATTCCAAACTTCAGCTTGTCCAAAATGCAGCAGTTCATCTTCTCACCTGGAAACAGGAAAACAACACTCCAGATTGATTTTCACTTGCTTCCTTGTTAAGTTTAGCATCTGCTGTAAGGTTATCCTCACTTCAAAAATCTCTCACTCTTATTTAGTCTGAAGAGCAAAAAGCTTTGCCAACACATTTTTCTACTTGCTCAATCAAGGTTCCCAAGTCTCTCATTTGTCTTCCAGCACAAGCTTATCAATACCATCAGAGCAGCAACAATTACCTTGATGCTATTAAAACTTCTTTCCTTACTCTCACCCACTACCACAGAACCCTCTTAAAAGTAGAATTCACTTATCTCCAGTCTTATGCTTAAACACCCTCTAACACATCTGCAGCCACTCCTCTCCTTATGAGATACTACCACTACATGAGACACAGGAACATAAGCTGCACTGCCAAACAACATCATTTAATATCAGTTTTGTTTATGTTATAGTGCCTTTTAAAGACTTTTTAGAAGTCACAAAATGAAAACAAAGTAAAGCAGGTAAGTTAAAGGAGGCATGAGTTAAAGCCTAAGTAAGTTTCTACAAAACCAACTGCAAAGATGTTGTTCTAGGCAGTATATTCATCACTTTCAAAGCTTCATAAGAACCAAACATAATGCATGAAAATTATTAAGATTTATTTTTGGAAGAGACCTATCTTACTTACCATTGGTACTGGAATGCAAAACTGTCTGCTAGGGTTACAAGTTTGGCCTCCAGATCCCGGGTTCTGTAAATTTAAATGAAAAAGTATTTGACTATATTTTTCAATTTTGCTACTCAATCTAAAGCTTTATTTCCTTGGAGGTTGAAAACAAGAGTTTCTTACAGAGCTACACGATAGGGGAGTCAACATTTCATTGTTTTATATTCACAAATACTAGTAAGCTAGGCATTTGAGTTTAGTGGGACAGCAGGAATCCTGCACTTTCTACCAAAACATATGGTAGACATCAACATTGTTTATAGTTAGCAGGCAATGCTCCTGAGGCAGCACCGGAAGCAGTGGGAAAGTAACAAGAACCAGAATCCCTGTAGTATGCTTTCAATCAGAAGGAACCTACACAGAGTTTTAGGCTAAATTGAAAATACAACAGTATTAGTAGATTTTTTTTTTGTGGAGACGAAGAAGGTATTCCTAAAATGGTACTCACTGCTATAAAATTTTAAAAGGCAAAGTATAACTTGAGTAAGAAAATATAAATAGTCCCTCTTTGTATTAGAAGATGTGGAATTAACATATAAGCATCAAACGTTAAACCTCAGCAAATGCTGTAAGACTTGCATGAAATCATGTAACTTGATCAAATTCCGCCCATGAAACGAAACCCAACAACAAAACCCCGAAAGTTCAAATTAGTGTATACTGTGTAAAAGGCACAAGTCAAGATGACAAACACACTTCGCTGGTTTTACAGTGATTCTGATACACCAGTTATTACAGGAATCTAACTCACAGTAAATTTTAAATTAAAAACACCCTTCTATTAATGGAGGTTTTCTAGTCAGCCTCAAAAAGACAGAAGAGAAGGCAAGAGGTCACACCTATAGACTGGGAACACAAATGCAAACAGCAAGTCCTTGAGACAGCTTAAGTAAAGATACTCTGCAAATCATGCAACATCATTTCCAGGGTAGGCTCTGCCTACTTATCAGAAGCTGCCTATTGCAGGTGTTCTGTATTTCCCCACCCATCATCACTGGGGAATAAAGATGTTCCTCTATATAATCTGTTCCTAGAGATTTGTGACATTTAGGTAGCACTGTATTAAAGTTCCTACAGAAATTCCTCTGGTTTCCCTTCCTACTACCACCCTCAAGCAACAGCCAGCTGAAACTGAGCTGAAATTCACCTGACTCCTTTATTTTGTTAACAGAAAATGACAGAACTATGTGAATTTCCCCTGTTTACATAAGTTCAACTCAGAAATTTGAATTCATAGCCAATTTAGAATTACAGCCTACAAATTTAATAATACATCTATTTTATTATTTAAATTGTACTTCTAGGAAAACTGATGTTTCTGATCAATTAAACTTCAAGCAAAATATCATCTATTAGCGAACTACTCCAGGAAAAACAGTCAGCTGAGATGATTTTACAGCACTCCTCAAGCAGCAATCAACAACAAAGAATTGTGCAAAATCCGAAAATCCACCCCTAAAACCACACTGTAATTACTCTCAGTTTTGGTGGAAGATTTTCGCAGAATCACAGGATTATCAAGATTGGAAGGGACCTCTGGAGATCATCTATTTGAATGGTTCTAATGGAACCTCATTTGGACACATTCCTGTGTAACTGCTGGTGGTGACCCAGCCTAGGCAGGGGGTTTGGATGTCTCCAGAGAGGAAGACTCCACAATCTCCCTGAGCCGCCTGTTCCAGTGCTCTGCCTCGCTGCTTTTCTCCTGAAAGAGCAAGGCATGACCAGCACCTCAGCAAGCCATAGGCCTCTCTGAGCAAGCTTCAATTCTATTCTCTAGTCCACCTTCCTCCTTTTCTCTCTTCAGTTTCTGCTTGGCACAGACAATGGCATTAGGACTATAAACACTTGCATTCAAATAAAGGAGAACCCTTATTAGCACAGTAATTAATAACTACCAGTAATCCTATAATGCAGTAACAGTATTCCTTATTTACTATACACCGAATCTTAGCAGGTGATCTCACGACTGGAGAAAATGGGGAAAAACCCATTACTTCCTCATCACAGTGAATTTTAATGCATGAACAAAGTCAAGATCCAATTGTGAGGACACTGCAGACACTGCAATACTAAAAATGGAGAGGACCAATATTTCCTTTGGGATGCAGAAAGAACAGAGAGCAACAGACAAAAGCATCTATTAACACATATCCACATAAACCTCATCAATTTTGCTCGTTATAAAACCTGAAAAAAGTAAAAA
>VZRH01003314.1:121840-243358 GCA_013397555.1 Urocynchramus pylzowi | reverse complement strand
CCCGCCCGGGCCGGGCCCCCGCAGCTACGGACGGACGGGGGTGATAAATACCCGGCGTGGGACAAGCGGCAGTCTGTCCGGCCGCGGAGTTTGCAGCGCTGGCAGCCGCGTTAAGATAACCGAACTCTGGCTCTGCTCTTTGGAGAGACGCGCTGTGCGTGCTGAATGCGAGCCCAGCGGCTCCCAGGTGAACGCCGCGAGTGCCTCAGGCAGGTGTCGGCTGTCCCCGGGGCCGTTCGCCACCGACGTTTCAGCACTCACAGTATCACAGAATATCCTGAATATCACAGAATACCCTGAGTTGGAAGCAACCCACGAGATCCCTTCAGTCCAATTCAGCACGGATGTGTGTTTTGTTTCCCCTCCGATGGCAGATAATAACCCATTGTCTGCCTTAGCTCCTGGACGAACACCCTAAAACTCTGTCATGCCAAGACTAAAATAATAGCAAAAATGCAGAAAGAAATGCTGTGAGGAAAGCTGTCTGGGACACTTGCCTTACATTTAGCCTAAGCACTGTAGGACAGATTGGAGTCTTAAATCTCCTAGCTGAATACCACATTAGGTGGCCTAATGGCTCTTTAAAAAATTGGCTTCTGCAAACTCTATCTTAACCGTGATTTTGCCCCTGGTTTTTCCAGAGCAGTTGAATATAATTTACTGAATCGCATTCTGAGTATGAAAACTGTCCCACAGAGGCTGCAACTGCTTCGTTTCTTCCCTCAAAACAAGAGTTTGCAGAACTGCCTCTGTTCACCACCTTTCCTGCTTGCTGTCCAGACAACATCTGCTGCAGCCATCGTCCTCGCCCTCACCATCGGGTCACGAGTGCGGTACTGAGCTCATCCCTGGCCTCTGCTGACTCAGAAAGCTGTCCCTCTCTCAGCAACACCACCCCCTGGACACGCACGAGCTATAGATATTGTCGTTCAGATTTTCAGATGAGGTCTATCGGCCAAGGCCTGCCAGCCTTGAGAACATACCTTCTCTGTTGGGCCTTAATTTCCTGGAAGAATACTTAAAACAGCAGCAGCCAAGAAAGAGGAAGGGCAAAGTTACTTCCTTCACAACCTGTAGAGATAAACAGAGATAAATTATCTTCATCAGCTTCCCAACAAAAGTAATTGCTGTACAGAACCAAATATTTTTTTTTTTTTACTTTATTAAAAGAGGAAAACTTTAGCAATATTTTAAGTGTGTTCACTAATGATTTAAGAATGTGTCAGATAGAACCTATAGGTCACTCTTCTACATTTATGCTTATTGCATACTTGTGGGCAAAAGTTAAGATAATAGAAGTTTTCACTATTCATCAATCAAAACTTGACATCCCTCAGGCTGTATCTTCGTAAGCTCTGACTGAAGGACAAATAGTAATTCAGAACACTAGATAAGTGATCTGATGCCCCACAAGTGTGAAAGCTTAGTGGGACTCGCTGACACATATATCTTTAAAAGGAGCAAGACAAAAATCAACAAAGGAAAAACTACAGCTGATTGTCATACATGAATTTCTCTTTCTTATTTCACATCTCTAAGATCCTCCATAGTGCAGTAATTACACTCGCTGTACCATTCCTATCACATAGCCTGTACTATAAATTGGGTGGTTTTGCTTTGCCTTGTAGATCTCAAATTTTCAGTGCACGTGAACTCATTAATCCTAATAAATTTTCTTATGGTTACTTTTGGGAGAGGAGAGGAGTGGGAGAGAGAAAAAAAGAGGGAGAGGGAAAGGAATTCAGGCCAAAAGGACACAGACCCTATTTCTCCATTTTTCTGGTCCCAGCTGGAGTCTTCTCAAGGACAGAACAAGGCTTCTTCTGCAGAGGAGGGACAGAATTCTTACAGTGCCTTCCATAAGAGAGAATTACCCAAAAGTCACTCTTATTTGTACTCTGGTTGGAGATATGCTAGTTTAAATATAAAGATGTTGCAACAGGTTTTCTGACTTGTGTTTTCCATGCGTACTCTTCTGAATGAGTTTCCAGGACACAATCTGACATAATTAATTTTTTTAAGGTCATGCCATCAGTTTAGAGTTGTAGTTAATTGCCTTTTCCATGCAAACTGCCAGTAGGAAGAAATCAGAGTATCAAGGAGCCATTTGATTAAAATGACCCTTAATATATGGTGTTATTCTCAAGCAGCTGTGCCAGATTAACTCAAATACAAATGAAAGCAAATAGGCTGAAAACATCCTGAGCTTTGGGCACTGTGCTGCATGCCAGCACAACAGAGCCTTTGTTACAAGGCAGAGCAGTGCTCTCACAACAGAGTTACTGCTTCCAGCTTCAGTCGTTGCACTTCTAGAAAAATCAGCCTTCAAAGGAAAACAAACAAAACCCCCATACACTTCTAGTGAACACCGACTCACGGTGGCACTGGTCACACAAATGCTACAGTGGCCATCTTGTAGCACCCCACAGGCCTGTAATACGCCTTCCCTCTTGCTCCACTTGCCCCTGGGCAAGGGAGGTGCTGCCAGGCACAGCCTTGCACCGGGTGGGCTGGAAATCCTCCCCCTGGAATGATTTACCTTGCTGCCTTGCTTGTCATTTGCTTCCACATCTCCCTGCAAGAGATAGGCAATTGATTTTACTTGTATCACAAAAATGAATGTGAGCAGTTAAGTTAATGTAAGCCAGCAGTATCCAGTGTATTGGCAAGAGATGTAACTTACAGAACAGTCCAGTTCATAAAAGGTATATTCTGAAAATAAGCAAATAACTATATGCAGTGGGGTACGTATAGGCTGGCAGCAATGAATTGTAAATAAAAGCTGTGGAATGTTTTCCATATGGAGCTTTCTGATCATGGCAAGATGGTATCATCATACTCACAGGTAAGAAGCAGGGGCATCTACTACTTTAAAACCTTATGTATTTGTCATACAGGCAGATTCATGTTGGAAAAACAGTGAAAAAAGCCCCTTCTAGGAGGATAAACAGTATCAGGAGGTTTGGGAAGTGAAAATGACAGAAAAATACAAGCATTCAGTGCACATTCAAAACATCACAGAAGCAAACAAAATATCTGCTTAATTCAGTACAGTAATATCTGCATAATTCAGTAATGAGCTACCATTCACTGGCTTCTGAAGGTAAGCCACATTCACCTATTAGCATTGAGATTTGAAATGCCCCTTTAAACACAAATACTAGGTTTTAATCCTGAACTGAGGAGTGATTGTTTCTTCTGAAACAATTACAACAAAGCCTTAAATTGTGCTTTTAATAGAATTTGAAACTCAAGTCCCAAATAGCCCAAACCCATGAGATTTCATTTACTGACTAGCACAGGCTGAAAGCCTGGCACTCTGTGTAGGCAGCACTAGCAGGTTTTGAAGGATCTATGTTTTACTGTACTTATTAGAGGGTGTGTAAAACAATATTTTAAAAGCTTCGTCATAATTTTGAAGTTCTTCAGTTCAATTATATATAAAAAAGATAAACCATTTTATAAAGGTGTGAGTGACATGCCTGTAATGATATACAGCAGTATGAAACTTTGCAAGATTCTGAAGAATCTGGAGTGTTTTGTGGGTTTTTTTTCATAAGCTTCTTAATGCTCAGGTAGAAACAATAAAGTATCCCCTGAAGTCATCCTGTCCTTCCAAGTACTAGAGGCTGTTGGATTGTGCTTCCTGCAGCAAACTCGGCGGTGACTTTTGTTATTTTCTTTAATTACTTTTTATTTTCTGTGAAATACAGTCTTCATAACTTGGTCTTTCTTGTATAAAATAAAATAGAAGCCTAAAGCATTTAAATATTTCTCTGCATTTCCTGAGAAATATTTAAAAGGAAGCAAAGCTACCTGTGCTTGATATTTTGCTGCTCAGATTTCTTAAATATGAATGTGGTTTCCTTACAAATTTATTTCATCTTGTGAAGGGAAAATGGTTTATGGCTGGCAGTAGACCCTGAGCATTTTTGATACAAGGGGGAATGCCTTCCTTTCTGCACAGCACCTAACATAACAAGAAAGTTGGTCCTCGTGTCCTTCCCCTGTGGCCACAAACATGACCTGAGATACAAGAGCAGGGATCTTGATCCTGTAGCTTCAGTCAGAAGGTACACAGCAGCAGAATGGAGATGGGCATGTCTCAGGTCATGTTTGTGGCCACAGGGGAAGGACACGAGGACCAACTTTCTTGTTCTGTTAGGTGCTTGTGCCATACCACTGAGCAGGTTTGGTGGGATGTCTGCAGCATACTCTGTCTCCCAATGGCTCAATCTGATCAGGGATTATCGCTGCTGTTTGCTGAAGAAGAAGAACTGTACTTACCATACTAGTTACCACATGAGGCATAGCTCTGAGAAGACACGCCTCTGAAATGCTAACTGTGGAAGTAACACAGAGAGAGAGCTGATAGTCAATGACATTTTGAATGACAAAGCTCCTAATGTTCTGCTGGAACCATATCTGCAGCTCCACAATGCTTTCTTCTGCTTGCACACAAAAAATGAAAGAAGGGGAATTTTTCTAATGAGACTTGATTACCATCTCCCTGCAACTGCCTTGCTCTTCAGCCATGGAGAAAGGCAGCCATACTCAGTACCACCACCATTTTTGCTTACATTAGATTTACATTTCATTTCCAACTTCAAAGTTAACTATTAGCAAAATGTTCACAATATAAAAGAGGTTAGATGGCAATGTTGGTCAGGGATTGAGAATTAGGTGTCCTGTGCTGTAGCTATTACTTTGTGTGGTCTTGGAAAAGGGGAAGACAAAGACAGCTTTATAACATTTGTGTGCCTTATTGTGTGATTTTACATTTTAGCACAGTTGTGACATGGTGAAGTTACCAAGCACCTTCTTGAGAAAAAAACCTCTTCTCTAAGTTTCTTTAGAGGGCCATAAGGGGGGTGCTTGGAATGAGGATAAACTGAAAGGAGTTTCCCGATAATAGCCTTTTCTCTAAGTCTAAATAAATCATCTTTCTACATTGAAAAAAACTATTCATTTACACAAATAGGTAAAGGTTCTGCATAAGTTCCTCTTCATATGGCTTGAATCTCTGACATTACAAACAACAGCATGCTTCAAGGTTAGGTTATACACTAACACTAATCACAATCATTGTTAGCAAAAGTGAATTGAAAGAGGATAAATAATATGAGTTATTTTTAGAGGCAATAAGAGACAGAGCTCTTTGCTTTCAGAGAAAAGTAATTTTTAGGAGTGAGTGGCTGAGCTGGTTAAAATTCTTCTCTGTATCTGCATAGATGTCCTTAGAGCTACTTGACTTCATAGTTTATTATGTTCATGTAGAAGCTTTGAATTGTAACCCTTTGAGTCAAAAAGAGCTTATTTTATAGAGATTCAGTGTTATTTGATGTTCAATTACTCAATATTCAGTGTTTACCCAGAGTCAGAAATTCTCTTCAAGACAGAGAGAATATCATGGCTAAAAATCCAACTATTTTTACAAAGCAAGTAATTATACTATATATAATATAGCTAGAATTAAAAAATAAAGCATCTTGGAATGTGTGGAGTATATTTCTCACTGCTTTATCAAAACTTTTGTGTACAAGCTTTACTTTAATGCATTTTAATGCATTTTTATTATTAAAAATATAATGAAGTATGTTTATCCTTAACGTAAATTATTTCTGAAACCTTTGTCAGAATGGCAAGGATTTTCAAACACATCGAAAAGCCCTTGGAGCCTAATCACAGTACATGTTTCTAATCCACATAAGTGTTTTAAAATCCCACTAATTGATCCTTGTTTTGTTGGGGTTTTTTTTTTGCATAGTTCACAAGTAGTTTGTAAAACTCTTCCTGTATCTTTTTTTTCCTGCACAATTGTGGGCAATCAGGCTGCAATAGTTATCTTAGTCACGGAGGTCACACACGTTATAAACATTGTTAAAGTCATTCAGACCACCTTGAGAATAAAGTGCAATTTAAAAGGAATTTGAATAATACTGTCTAATCCAAAGTGCTGATAATTTTCCAGTCTGAGGCAAGTATTTCTTGAGCTTGTCATCTTTAGAGTATTTGGTGTTATACAATAGCTGAAATTTGGATGTAACTGCTGAGTACTAAATTAGGTACTTGGCACTTTGTCTTCTAGTACATGAACATAATTTCAGAACAGCTCATACTGAGAGAGAAGAAAATAGGGCAGAGATTAGCAAAATCATGCAACAACTTTTACTTAATAAGGTAATACTGAAAACCTTTGATAAAAACAAATATTGTTAGAGAATATTATCATATACTAAGTTATTCTACATAAAATTTTGCAAAATGTGGAAATTTACATTTCTATATGTAAAAAAAAAAAGATAAAAAACCCTTCCCTTAGAGACTCATAGCAAATTTTATATCAGCAAATTATCCTTTCTAAAGAAAAGATAGTTAAAATCCCTCATATTCTTCCCATATACCAGTGAGCAGATTGAAAATGCAATGTACTGTGAATTAAACTCTGTTTTCTTTATCCTGACATAGCAGCAAATCGTCCTGATGAACCTTCCTTCTTAAAATTCATGAGTATGCTAAGCATATGCAGTCAAAACCAGTGGGTTTTTAAATCTTCTTTAGGATAACCAGGCCCCAGGTGTTTCACTGACTGGCCACCTACAGGCCCTCCCAGAAGGAGGTCCTTACACCTGCTGGTTGTTGTCACCAGTGCTAGTGCCCACTCTTCTATAAAACTTCCTCAGCACCCTCTCTAGCTGAAGTGAAGTCCTTTTCTGAACTCAGACTTGCTGGCCTGCTTAGAGCCTGAATCTACACTTCAGTGTTGTGCCATAAGCAGCCTGCTCAGCTTTGCCTCCTGCTAACAGCAGAAACTTCCTTACGCATTTCTTTGTTAAGGTTTCCTCCCTGCCTTCCCCTCCTACCAAGCACGCTCTGGGTTTAGCTCAGAGGGCTCTCAGTACACCCATTCTGCCTACCCACGCCTCTGTGGGTATGTGTCTCTCCAAACAGGCTCTCTTCCATGGGGGGCCAGCTCAGACAGACTTTGATAAGCCCTAACTTCACTTTCACCTGCCCTTCTTACTACTGCCTTTTGTTATGCATTTTAATTTGTGCTGTCACACGGTGAGCTAGGCTGGAGAAATAACTAAGATAAAACCAGCTTCTTTCCCTCCCTACAACGTTGATTTATCCAGCACTTCCATCAAAGGAAATATTCATCAAACTCTAGCCTGAGTTAAAAAGTAAATCCTTCCTGTTAGGTCATACATGCCCTTTCCCTTACAGTACTCAATCGGTCCATTGTGCCTTTCCTGGTATCAGTCCTTCTCTTCAAACATTTTCCTGCTCTCTGACAAATTTGATTAGCCAAGGTTTTCCAAGCTGCTTCTGTGCCATTCTTCAAATGGCTTCACCCTGATGTGACAGCCAAGTTCAGGGGTCCTCCAACATTCCAGTTTTTGAACATGTCAACCTCTGTCAGAATGTGGCTGGTTACACCTATGCTGTGATATTTAGTAACACAGAAATGTTTTGACATCAACCAGAATTTTTCAGTTGCACAAACATTACCCTGGAAGTTATGTCCTTCCATCATTCTTTTTTATTTTCAACCCACTGTAAGATATTAAACCATTTTATAGAACAGGAAGAAAAGTATTTTCGTAATTCTTGTTTCAGTCCTGCTGAGCCTTATCAGTACAAATAGTGCTGATAAGTTTGAAGTTGACTGCTCATGTATATGAAGTTGCTTGTTTCAGTAAAATATCTGCAGAAATAGACATACTTTTTGCACCAGAGTGCAAATCTTGTATAGGTTGCCTCTGTTGTCAAGGAGCCCTGTTCATCTGAAATATTTCTGTAGCTCCACTGGCAGTTTTGAACTTTAGATCACCTATAAACCATATAGGTATGCAAATAATATAAAAGACTTAAAAGCAGATTTCCATTTACCAGCAGTCTTTTGGAACAGCAAATGAGTTGAATGAAAGATGAGTCAAACCAACAAACCTGTCTTTGGATACCTCTGTTCTGTAAAGTGTCCCTTTGAGTCCAGACCCAAGTTGTTCTAACCAAAGGCAGTTTACTTCCCAGAGCCAGTGTATAGGATCCCTTTCAGATGACAATTGAAAATGCCTGTCATTTCTCTGCTTCTCACAGGGAGCAGGACATGGATATGTTTGGAATATATTTTAGACAATGTTTGGAACATTCGCAGCAGTTAATCTGCAGCAAAGCAAAACAGGAAACAAATAAAACCCTAAGTATTTTTGTGTCATACTTGGGAAATAAAACATTGTATTTGGGTTTAATCCAGATTATGTCTTAAAATTTCCCCCCTTGAATAATGTAAAGTTTTTCTATTCTGCATATTAACTAGTATCTTTCCTTTTATCAGTGGCCACCATGCATTTTTTCAATTACATTCTTAGGCTTCCCTGGCAGAGTGTGGCTCCCAAAATTGTTAATAAACTACAGTATCCTGAGTGCTGAGGCACTATACAATCTTTTAAAAATATAATCTCCATTTCTAATTTCAGGTTTAAATGCAAAAGGATAGATTTTTCTCACCACTTCACAAAAATTTATTTAAGACTCTCCATTGAAAGAACTGGAAATAAATTTTCTAAAAGATGCAAAATACTTACCATTTGTTGCAGTAAAAGGATTATACTTTTTAATAAGATCATATTCTCATTTTCATTATTATATTAACAATAAACACCACCAATAATATATATATAATAGTTATAACCAAGTTACATCCAATCATAAAGAAACTAAACAACCTAATAGAAGCATTTTATTTTGACATAATTAAATCAATAAAGCAGCTCTGTTTATTGGTAATGAAAACAGGATGCACACAATTATCTTTCAAATAATTATAATGTAAAAATAATACTTTTTTTTTTGTTCTAGCTATACATGAAACAGTACACGCACTTTCTTGCCAACAAATTTCACATATTTTTTGCTCGAGACAGGAATTATTTCATAGTGGTTTTGAAGGCTTAGGCATCTGTATGTCATTCCAGAAAAAATTCACTTTATTGATCTAGAGGTTTTCAGTTGCTTAGAAAAAGTAGGAGGCTGCAAAAATGTTAGCCCAGGAGGAAAGGGAAACAGCAATTATGGCCCCATTATTTGTGAACTGCACAATAAAATAAGGCTGTAGGTTCAACTTTCATTCTAGCATTTCTTAAAAATAGCTGTAAATGATAGTACTCCACAAACATAATGAAGATTTTGTTTATTTGGGTTGTTTCAAATGAGGAATAAAAAATAAATAGCTTTATAGCAGGAAAACTGCAGTGGTGGAACCATGTGCACAGGAGAGAGGAAGGTGTGCTAATCAGCTTCATATCCTATTCTCAGATCCCTGACAGAGCAGCTAAGTGATAATCCTTTCCTGTGCTGCACAGGAAGATATCACTTTCAATCTGGACATCAATATGAGAAGTGTAATGACAATCCAGAGCTGGTGCTGATAATTACCAAGCTAGAGGGACTGATTTATGAGGAAATGGCATTGATTAAAATTTGCATTTAGAGGACTTTCTCAGAGAGGATCACAGTGCTGTGCTGGTGTTAGAACAACATTTTCAAAAGCAAGCATGAAGGGGCTGCTGTGCTCCTGGGGCCTCTGGTAGTCAGCAGATTTTCTGAACAGGTGTTCAACAAAGCCAAAGCCTGCTGAACACCCTTGTGCTAAATACTCTGGGAGGAAGTGGTGGGGATTTAGTTGAAGCACCAGACACATTACTTTTATTTGTAAAAACGCTCAGGGGGCCACTTCACTTTTTTTCCATCCAGGTGCCTCTGATTTAAACAGCTCAAAGGCATAAATAAAGTGACAGGAGTGAAGGGTCATTAGAATTGTATAGACACTACTGATAGTTCAGCAGACTGTGTACTTGGAACCTCTAACAGAAAAAAACAAAACAAAACAAGCTCTCTGCCACTAATAAAAGAAATTGACTGAATATGAATGGCACTGTAATAGATGAAAGAATGCAGAAAGAAAGAAGTGGCTATTGAGATGCTTGGATGAAACTGAAATTGGGAATTGCAATTCAAAGGGTAGTACAGCTGCAGAGCCACATTCACCACCAAAAGCACCACCAATGTAAAAGAATATTGTGGACAGGGGAGATGCAGGTGTGTGATTAGGTTTAAGATATATCCACACCCTCAAAATGGTGAGTGAAACTCACTGTGAAGTTTCTATGATTTTACCAAAAACTGCTTGGAAGACAAATATTTACCCAAAGGATGAACTAGAGAAGGACCAGAAAAAATAAATCATTTAGGGATCAGCCAGGCTTCTGACAGGTTTATGCTGTACATTCATGCTCCCATGGTTTCTCCTACCCCCACCAGCAAATGCCTCCTGTTCCTCCCCTTGTTACACAGAGCTGTAGTAGAAATTTTAAGATTGTGGTGAATGGAGAATGAATGGGAGTGCCTGGAACAGAGGGCAGGAGAGGACATAAGGGCCCACAAGTTGTTGGAAGCCAGATTAGTGGGCCATCAGGATGCCAGCAGACTGTGCAGTTTTCAACCCAAGTTAGGAGACAAAGGAGAGTGAGTAAATCCTGATGACTCACAGGGCTGGGACAGTACAGAGAGACTGAGGACTGTCAGCTCCTAAATGCTGTACAAAAGGCATATCCAAAATCAGCACATGGAGCTCATTGACAAGACTGGAGAAACTGAAGAAAAGCTCAGCATGCAAATGCAAATCAGCTCAGCTAATAGAAGAAAGGAAATAATATCTGCTATAAAAATAGAAAGGTATTGTAGAGCCTTTACATTGTTTTCCATGGCTTATTCTGTGGAATAACTAATTTGTATTAATGGAAAGGAAGGCATTGCAAAGCATTATGAGATAACCTTGGAGGAGAGCTCAGCCTCAGCACACAAGCAGTTCTTTGCAGTGAGATGGGTCTTTATGCCCTAACATAGGACCAAAGGCAGCTGACTGAGGAATAAGCACATAAAAAGACTTTGTGCTGCTGCTGCTAGTAATTATAGTTTGCTTTTATTTTGAAGCAGATGCATATAGGTCATTGCTTTGGTGAAATACATACTTCAGTAATAATTTTCAAATCTTTCAGGTTCTCATAATTTAACCATTGTTAATTATTTAGCAATTATGCTGATGAAAGGTTAAAACTTATTGCAGAGGCATTTCTTCAGTCAGGGAAAGGAGAAATGGTTTAAAATTAAATCCTTGCAGTTGGTGCTAAATGGTAATGACATGCTATTTTTGTATTACTGGAAGTAACAGTTGATTACTTAGAAACTTCAACATTGGAAAGTGGTCTAGAAAAGTATAGTGATCTAAATAACTGACAAGAATTTCCACGGAGAGATTAGTACATGGTAGAGGCCTACAGAAGTACAGTTTGCAAATTAATATCTTGTGCTCACTGAAAAACCACAACATGAGGTTTATATGTTGGGGCTCAAACATAAAGTAGGCAGAGAATACAGATAGGAGTGTTAAGAAAAACTTTACCTTTCTGAGAAAGAATAAGTTATATTTTCATGCATTACTAATGCAGCAAGTCATGCATATTTAAATGAAAAATAAAAGTAACTTATGTCAATAGTAGGTGTAGTATCTTTTAAAAAATCATACCTGACCTACCAGTTAGTTCTGTTAAATTGCAGATTTCTTTCTCCTATTTTGTGAAATTTAGCATAGTTTAAGGACCGTAACTACCATGTCCTATCAGCCATTTCAGATTGCAAAAATGAAAATTAAATCTATTTAACTTTTCTCACAAACAGAAGCTAGTATCCAGGGTACACAAAAAAGACTATAGTTCATGATTCCTTCCCCTCTTTAAAGGAAAGTCAGAACAAATGAGCCAAGCCTTATGGCTCAAAATTAAAAACTCCAGAACATCTCAGAGTAAGAGCAAGAAAGCATCTCAAAGCCATCAGAGATCCCTGTGAAGAATATCCTGCCAAGCACCCACACTTAGAATGAGGAAGGTGCATTATAACCACCTTTGCCAATTACATCCCTGACCCCAGAGGAAAGTAGAGGGGAGGAATGTAGCCTGCTCACACAAATTGATCTCAAATTGCCAATCACTTCTGGTGCCTCATTTTAGACATAAAATCTCCACTGAAAGATAAGCCACTCTTTTGAGTATGGCAGAGGCATTTAACATAATTCTGCATGCTGTAAACAAGAGTGAGGCAATTGATGACCTTGTACGTGTTAGCAGCAGCTAGAGCATGTGTTCAAGCTGTAGTAAGAGGAGAGGTACCAGCACATATAATCTAAGTAAGAACAAATATTCAGTGATGAATAAGAACAAGATACAATGATGCCTTGCAGTATATGGAAGTATATGGCAGCATATGGAATTTCTCAAACATTTCTGAGTATTTGTTAGAGCTTAGTATCAAAAGTTAACTGCAACATATTTTAGGAAATACCATGTTTATGAAGATGGGGAAGTATAACCATTCTGTCAGGTTTTTACTGACAGCAAAAATATATCCTAAGTTCAGAAGTCTCTAATAAACACAAGCTTAAATTTATACCCTGGAACTTGAAAATATAAAACTAAGTGAACTAATTATCCCCATTTGCAAATGGCAGATGAACTTAAATATTAGAAAAATATTTTCCTGGAGCTGGGAGGAAGAAGCAGTGAGGCAGAAGGGAGGTATTTAATACATAACCACTTCTTTCCAGAAGTGCAAGCATATAATGTATAGTCCTTCTCGTTCATCCCTTGTGCTGGGACTGTGGCTGTTATTCTCATCCTGTGGTAACACCTCAGTCTTGCAGTTTACAGCAGCTGGGCTGTGGGGATGTGTTCCTTACACTGCTGAGGAACAAGGCCCACAGCTTCTGAAGCTCCATGTATCCACAGCTGATCATTATTTGCTATCTCTGCTGGTGGCTTTAGCCCCTCGGCTGGGCAGCCCTGTTACTCCAGTTGGCCTTGGCAGTTCCAAGCTCACCTGGGTAATCAGTGCTGCTCTGCTGCAGGTGCCTGCTCCTCAGTTCCCTCTGCTCCCCAGCAGGTGTGCCTAATGCACAGGGCTGCACAGGGGTCAAAGGAGGCTTGCTAAATAGACTTCCTATCCTGCCTTGTCAGTTCTTCACTTTCTGCACCCTGAGCCACGCTTACCCGAGCTGATTTGTCCTCAGGTGTGCTCAGGATTGCAACTGCACAATTTCACTCATGTTATGATGCATCTGCTTGTTACAAAGAGAAATATCTCACCTTGTACACCAGCAGCAAACTGTGTCTCAGAGCCATCCCTTTGTTTCTCTCCTGTTGCCAGATATTGACAGTTCTCCTCTTCTGGCAGGAAGGCAGTTTTCCCCTTCAGGCCACAGCCATCAGGACTGCATTTGTCTTAAATGAGAGAAGACTGTAGACAATCTTCCTGGTTCTTTCTTGAAACAGCAAAAGAGCAGATAAAAATAAATAGGTTGACTGAAACCTTATGTGAACATAAGCTGTGGTGCAGATTAAGAAAATAATTTCTGTCATAACAGTAGAGTTATCATAACATTTTGTTGCTTTTAATGAAAACTTTCTGCTGCATTTGTATGAATAAAGGTAATTTCTTTTAAGCTGAGTTGTGTCTGTCTGTTTCCTCTGTGATTTCTAACATTGAGAGTTTCAGGGCAAAGATATCTGAACTGTAGCATACACTTCCTTTCCTGTTTGGGCTTGGTTTGGAGGGTTTTTTGTTGGTTTTTTTTTCTCACTGAGGTTTTTTTTTTGTTGAGTTTTGGTTGGTTGGGTGGTTGGTTTTTTGGGGGGGGTGGGTTGGATTTTTTATTTTTTTGTTTTTTTTTTTTTTTAAAGGGTTTTTTTCTTTTTGGTTTTTTTTTTTTTTTAAAGGGTTTTTTTCTTTTTGGTTTTTTTTTTTTTTTAATGTATTAGACAACCCAAAGTTCCTCAAAGTTCTGATAGTCATTTTTTTAAAGTATTTATCTGCTTCTTCTCCCAGTGTTCATCAGCTCTGAACACATCCCTCATTCTTATCGATGCTCAAAAATTCCCACTCATTTTTACTTTAGCATTCCCACTTGAGGTTTGTGTTTTTGCAGGTTTGTGGGTTTTTTGCAGCATGATTTGCTTGGGTTTTTTTGGGATACAACAAAAAAAAAAAAACCAAACCACTTACCTGTTATCTGGGAGATGTTAGACATTAGTGACTTGTAAATAGCACTGTTGTTCTGGGGTCATTTAAAGCACATACAGGTGCAAGTAGCAGTTTCAAGTGAAGTTTTTACATTATTTATCTGTGTAAACCTGTGTTAGAAGGCATTTTCCAAACAACAAACTAGCAATACCTGCTGAGAGGCTTCAAGGGTGAGGCAACATATCTAAAATGACCCCCATTTGCAGGAGCATAGAAATTAATGAACCTATAATTCAAGGAAAAATAAGCCCAGACCTCTGTTATCTTAAGCTTGGTATCCATGTGTCTCTGAAGGTCCCTGAGCCTATGAAATTAGCACTTCTGGAAATCAGGAGAGCCATCAATAAGGAAATCCTCCTCCCCACAATCCTCAGAGCTAGATTGAGCAGATCTGAAGTATCCTTTCAGCCCCAAATTACTGTCTAAACACAAACTGCTAGTCAGCACTCTGGAAAAGGTTCTGTGTGCTGTGAGTGGCTTTTAATCTACTTCTCTCTCCCCACACACTCTATTCAAACATTTTCTATTTGTCTCATAACATATAAAGCTTGCCTGCCTTCACAGTATAGAGTGGGGCTGAACTATTTCAAATGCCCACAAGACTTCTATTATTCTCCTTGCTCTTCTGCAGTGATTAATGCTTTGGAAAGCACAGTTGCCCTGGGATGGCTGGAGCAAATACCCACATATCTGCAGACAGCTGTAACCAAAAGCAGGAGCAGAATCACTAAAGCTCTGCTGTCTGCAGTGCCCAATCAATAATCCATGGCAAAAACATCACAAGCTATACAACGTACCATAGGGCTGACAGTGGTATTGCTAGCAGAGGGATCCCTCAATGCAAATCTAGCTCTGGAAAATTTGGAATATTTGGAGGTTTGTTTTTCAAAGCACCTACTTGGCATCCACACAGTAGAAATTTGAAAGGGAATTTGTTGGGTGCATTATTTTGGATTGCTCTGTCTCCATAAAACTGGAAGAAAAACTCTACTTGAAAATTAACATGAATATAAATTTTGATGTCATTTAAAGAATTAAAAATATACATAAGATTTTCACACAGCCTTTTACTCCTACAGGAGTAAAATCATATGTGCCAGAAGACTTGCTAAACTGTATCTGCTAAACAAAAATATGAATTACAGAGATGTAGTTATTTTGTAAGAATCCTTCAGACTCATATATTTGTCAAAAATCTTAATAGCCAAAAACAGATGGAAGAGTGATTTTCTTTGTGGGGGACCTAAAAGTCGCTTTTTGAGCTGCATTTGGGATCATACCATGGAAACATGTCTGCTTGGCAAGGCACTTTTCAGTCTGCTTGCATGCAGCCTCATCCTACAAAGATACACATCACTGTGCATCAATGGCACATCAAGGCTTCATGGATTTTGATAGCATAGTTGCAGCAGAAATCCTCAGACAATCCTTAGTGTGAAACTCAGTGGCCACAGTGCTAGGTATGAGGCTTATGCATTCCATAATTCCAGTGGTTGTTTTTCTTTTCTCATTTTCCCATTTTTTCTTATTTTAGTCTCTTTCCTGATGCTATTCTCTATTTGTCCTCTGCAAAGCTATTTCTATCCGTCTATGTTCCAAACTTTCCCACAATCTTTCTTTCCTTCACTTCTATTCCTCTTTCTTTATATTTTCTCAAATTTCTTCCTTTACAGTTTCCACATTTCTTCTTCCCTTAATTTGTGGGTTTTATCTTTTTTTTCCCCCCCCTTTTCTTTTTGTGCTTCTTAAATCTCAGAGAGTTGTATGGCTACTTATTGAACCCATTTAAAAATAATTCCTTCTCTCTATCTCTGCATTGGCCTTAACTATATCTCATTGCTTAGATGTTATTTCGTTGTTAGCTTGTAGAGAAGCCAAGCACACTGATAAGTCGAACTCACACATACAAACAAAGAAACTCCAATTAGATTATTTAGCTGTAACTAATAATTTAACACCACACTGATTAGGTTTTAAGAACAGACTCCTGATAAGCACAAGAAGTCTTCCTGGACACCTCTTCTAGCAGATATCTTTTGCTTGAAGTCTCCTCACAGTACTTACATTTTTTTCTGATAAGTGCATCATCTGTCTGAAATTACTGGCACTTCTACAAATATATTTGCTCATGGAATGACAGCCGCAAGCAATTCTGATAACACTAAATTAGCAGGAGACTGAAAATAATGTGCTTGTCAAACACCTTCCAGTCCCCCTCCCTTTCTCCCAATGTTCAGGCAAGGGAATGTATTTTTTCCTCCTTTACTTTTCTGTGATTTGCATTTTCATTTGCTAAGTGTATTACAATGTCCTGTTTATCTTGGACTGCAGCATGAAGATCTTTGTACATCTTATTCCCTCCAGTAATTTCCCAGGCAAGTATTTCCCCGCTGCACCTATTTGCAAAACAAAGACAAAAGATTTCTCTAATGTAGAAAAGTAGCAACTGTCCTCAGAGAAAGCCAAAATCTTTCTAAAGAATAATTAATCTTCTGGAAACAATTCAACAGAATGACATTGCGTGTGTGAACATGTGTTAGCAAGAAATAAAATTTTCAAATCGTACAGGCTCTCTCCTAGTTGATTTGAATAATCAGAAAAAAAAACCAAAAAACAAACAGTTCAATGTGTTTCAGGGTCCTCATATACCATTAGTTCATGCTCCCTCCCAGGATTTCTGGAACCACTAAACCCTCAGAGCCTTCTTAAGTTGTTCCCTACTTCCAAGCACTGTGTTCTTGGGGCAGGGAAGAAAGATTACCATTAATATTCAAATACAGCTTCAACCCAACCCTGCTCCCAGCAATGTGCTTATGATGACACATAACGTATTCCCCTGAGCTAGTGTTAGGAATAGTCCATTATTTTGACTCCTCACTCACCAAAAAGAGCCTGCAGGAGGCATGTATGGTTTTAGCTACCACCTCTCTGCTTGGTGCATGGTTTTCATTGTGTAGCACCATCCAAGAGGGCTTACAGAGAGGCTTCAGCTTCTTGGGAACACTGCCCAACCCTGTCCTTCACTTCAGCCAACGATGACTGTTTCAGCTCTGTTTAGTTCTGCGACAAAAGAGGCTCTCTTGGAGCTAATCCAAAATTTCTCTCTTCAGCTTCTGGAAGAACCTTCACTTTGTTTGGAGTCCTTCTGGTTCTTCCTGTTATGATGGCTCAAAAGCATCAGTAGGGAAGTGCTGAGCTGAAAGTTGATGCAATTGAAGCTTTCTGAGGGCTGACTTTCTCTGTGAGCCAATAACAAAGAGCAGAGAGCACTTCTCTGTGGTTTTACTCCATCAGGAGTTCTGGGTAAATAGTTTATGCAGATGGGCTAGCTCCCTTCCCATTATTCTCCCTTTCTGTGAAAAATGAGAGTCATGAAGATTTGGAGCATGGGACTTAAATGAAGTTTTATGAAATGATATTTTTCTGCTTTAGAATAAAACCTGTCAGAAGGAAAAAAGAAACAAACAAAAAAAAAAATTACAGGAGTTAAAATTCCCACAGCTGCATCCAGTTTTTGGTATTTTTTTTTAAATGTCATTATCTCTCCATAGTTAACACAATGTTAATGATGCTGAGCAGAGGTGCAAAGTTCTTTAGCTGAATCACTCTGCTATCAGATGCCATGTGCTTTGTGAAAACAAAGATTATGTTGATTCAAGGTCAGACAAGTTCCATCAATATTTATCTTTTACTGATTCATCCAGAAAGTGCCTCCAAGGTTTAAACTGGTTCAACCACAGGTACATTTGAGTGCCTTCTCTTAAATTTCCTCAAACACATATAGTGCTTACTTCCCTTTCTCCACTCCAGCCTCCCCATGAGACATAAGCTTAACTCCTCAGTATCCTCCAACCCTGGTGTGCATCACCACTTGTAATGTTAAGATGCAGTTTCATCTTAACATTAACATCTGTAGGATCCTGGGCTGACAGAACATACTCTTATCCCCACATGGCTCTGCATGCTTGTGAACAGCACTTGCCACATTTCTTAGGAGGAAAAAGTGATTTTTGTGATTCTGCTTAGTGTCCTCTGAGCCATATGATTCCTTTTAAGGTCTTCCTGCCCACTTATTTTTTCAGTTCAATTTTGACACTGTGGTTTCTTCCCTTAACATAAGGCATGAGCCTTTAGTTGCAAGTGTTTCCTTAAGCCCACTCATTCCAGGAATTTTTTAGCAGGGCACCAAGAATTTTTCAACTGTTACACTGCATACATTCTCTTTCCCACTTTAGAAAAATACTGAAATCACTAGTTGCTTTATCTAATATTATCTTTTCCAACACACAACTTTGTAATCAAAGGTATTTGAAAAACAGCTGAACAGAGACCAGAAGCAAGACATATTTGATTAGGGCTGGCACTATGCAAATATAGCTGTACTTATGCTGGGCCAGATCCAGACCAAGTCTTGTGGATTTACAGGCTCAGCTCAGCCTGGTGATGTTTGTACCATATTGTCTTCCATGATAAACAGACATATTCTCCCTCACCTAGGCAGTACTGCAGCTACAGCTGTGCACAGCAGCCCTTTCCTTGCAGAGTACCCTCTTCTCCCTGGTTCACTTCCAGAGTGGCTTTGGTGTCACTCTCTTAATACAGTGGCCATCTTTATTTTTCCATACTTTTAAAACTTGGCCTGACTTGGCATTCTGTTGGCATATCTGGGGCATTTCCCTCGAGCAAGTCCTAGCCCAGGTTTCTGGTCTTTGCTCCTTTCCTGCTCTGCATGGATTGGGACACTCAGAGTCTCTTCCAGATGCAGCTGGGTAGCTCCTGCTGGGCTTCCTGGCTGCTGCCTGGTTCTTACTCTACCATCAGCAATAGCAAATGATTCCTCTTAGAAATATTCTTCACTGAATTTATTGAAAATGTCATAACCACAATTAGTCATTGCAGAAAGATGTACCTACACACTAGTCTGAACCATAGGAATTAATGGGAATATGAGTCCACTGCTTAGCAGATTTATCATAATGGAAGCAATTTTAATCCCTCTTGAGCCAGTTTAACCAACACACAAAAGATTCTGTAGCTAATTAGCAGGTCTTTGTAGTATTCAGACCCCAATAAATATTAATGTGATGTCCTAAAGAATGAGGTTTATGTTCCTGAATCATACATTTATTAAGTCAAGATTTGACCTTTTTGGAGATTACACGGGCAAACTCCTTCACTCTCTGCAAACACAGGCAAAAATGAATCTTCTGCAAGCATTCCCTAAAAGAATTCAAATGCCACATTCTACACTTAATGGACACATTTGATTAAACAAAAAGGCAAAAGAAATGGAACCATCCTAACCTAGCTACAAAAAGTCAAGAATTAATACAATATCCACATCTTTAAAATGCCATTTGTTAGTTTTGAATAATGTCAACAATTACAATTCTTCTGTTCTTCCTACATTAAGAGGACAATATATCTGTATATAACTGCTGCTAAAAATCTGCACTAACATCCTGCTGCAGATACAACGTCAAACACACCCAAATCAGTAAATGCTAAGATGAAATCTATCAGTAGAGCGATCATTCACTGTCACACAGGCATTCTGCCATTTTCCTCCCAAACAATTCAATTAGGATTTTAACTCTTGCACTTCACTCACAGTTCTCTTACACAGAGGAGCAGCTGATGGCAGAGACGGTGAACAACAGCATGGCACCCTGTCTGCCAGAGGGTGACAGGGAACAGGCAAGGGCTTGCTTGCTGTGAAGATTCCTGGCTACCAAGAGCCAGAGGGGGGCTGCAGCGCTCAGGGAAGTGAATTCAGAAAGGACACCTGTGACCCTTGAATAACATGCACAGTAACTGTGAAGAGCCATGAAAATGAGCTGAGAGATGTCATTTTGCCCCGAGAGCCACCTGCATTACATCCCCATAAAACTTTGGCTGGAGTGCTGACAAAAGCAAAGAGAAGCTGCCAGCCTCCATGGGCAGAAGTATTAGAACTTGTTCAGTGATAAGACTCATGATCTACACAGCAATATTTACAGAAGCTGGCAAAAATGAGGGTCCATGATCTTTCAGCTTCTGGCCTACCCTGTTTGAGCATGAGTGTGCTATGAAGAAAGTCCCATCACAGGTGCAGCCTGTGACAAGACTGCCTTATGTCCTATTCAACGTGGTATAAATCTTCAGGAGAGGTAGTCCTGTGGTGATTGATCCATTTGAGAATAATGAACTTCTCCCAAATACATTCTACCATTGGTTGACACAATGCATGAATAGCTGCAAAAATTTGGGATAAGAAAAAACTTTTATCTTTTATCAGGCCATCATTACTTTCATTATTGTTCTTATTTTGCTGAAAGACTTTTTTTTCTCTAAAAAGAAAGACCACCACAGTAATCAGATATGCCTATTGCACATCTGCAGCAATACCGCTACAGTTACTTAGCAACCAGTGAGGATTAAAAAAAGAAATTATGTAAAGGAAGAGAAAAATTAGAAGCAAATTGAGCTGAATAAAAAGAAAGCAGATACCATATTAACATTCAGTGTGCATAAATACATAGAGCTGTCTTTGCTGCATGCACCACCAACTGTTGAACATTGTAAAATCAGCCTCTACTATTTAAAATCAAAGCTCAGTCTAACTTAGATTTGAAGATGTGTTATCTAGAATCTGATGACTATATCCTCTTCTCTGTTTCATATTAGGGGCAGAAAGACACAAGAAAATGAAGTATGTTGGCCAAAAGCTTTTGGAGTATTATACCATCCCTGTCACTGAGAAGAGAAAGCCACCTCAACAGAACTAATTTACACAGAGTGAAATTCTGCTCCCTCTATTGGAAAAGAATAACCACAAACATTCATGGGCTTTCTGGAGGATTGGAAACTTGGCTGCTGCAGGAGGAAACACAGACACCTCTGCTGGCCAATGAGTTTCATGCACACTGTTAAAATCTGCTCACATGGACAAACACATCATCCCCTTCTCACTTGACTGGATCCCTCTTCTTCTTCACAGTTCCCTACCAGCTCAGGAAGGATTTAAAGTTTTCTTTGATTTACTTTAAAAGGTGAAGGTTTAATCTACATTCTGGCATGGAGCAAACATAATAAAATTTCTATATATTTGCTAATCTAACGTAAATTTTAGGCTTGACTTTTATAATTTAGGAAGGAATTAATCACATTTTGAAAGAAATTACAGTCTTTACTGAAGGTAATGATGCTATGAATTATCACTCAGATTATCAGCAGAAGATAATTATGTTTATGGTAATTTGAAAAATGTAGCACTGCAGTTTTCTTTATAAGTGAGCAGTGTTTCATCAGGAGGCCAGATTATATATATCACCTTCCAGTGCTAGAAGAGTGTTAAGTATAAAATATCAGACACCAAAATTGCTTTCTGTACTTAATTATTCCATTATTTCTTATGTTACATTTTAGCAAAACTACTGGCATTTACAACTCATTAATAGATTTCTGTGGAATTAATGCATCAAAATGAAAAAAAAAAATAGTATTTAATTTCATGTTTTGTGCTGAAATACCATTTGCCAATAAACCCCACACACTTCCTGGACTTTGCTTTCAAATTTGTTCGCAGGTAAAACCAGTTCAGGGTAAAACATCCCTCAAAACTCTCCATTAACTTAGTTTTTTTTCAAAACTTTTGAAACAAAAAATCCACAGTGTTTAATGTACTGCAGGTCTGCCACTATCATATTCTGCATTTCCATAAAACAAGTTTTTTCTTGTCAAATGAAAGAGAGAAATTAAAGGGTCTTTTTCAAGTATCAAAGAGAGAGAAAAATAAGGTCAAAAAAGGATTGTGAGCTGGGCTTCTCTTGGTCTTAAATTTCAGTTAAGCATCAAGCATTTTAAAGGGAATGTGTGTTCATTTGCACTTGGCAGAATAAGAATAGGCACCTTTCCTAAGGCGCTGGAGCTAACAGGCACCCAGCATCGATTTCTGCCTGCTGCTCTTAGCCAAGCTCATTGCTGCCAAAAGTTCTCCTTACCTTTGGATTTTACAAATGGCAGTTTCTTCCACAGTTTCTTCTGGAGAGCAAGGAATGCCATTGAAACTTTCAAAGAGGTGGAAACTTGTGGCTTACAGTAAGCAGGAACGGGACTGCAAAAGCCTAGATGGAAATATGAGCATTTTAAGAGGTTCAAATGAGGAATATCAATGCATAACCATCTCTTCATTCAGTCTTTGAAAGCTGCAAGAATTGCCACTGAGGTAGTGTAGGTGTGAAAGGCTGACATGTGTATATTCTCTACAGCAACAGCAAACATTAAAGTCTTGCTGTCAGGCTGAACAGGGCAGGTCGTCCTTCACAAGAGGCACCAGCAGCTAACAGACTGACTTTCAGTGATCATGTCAGTCCCTCAAACCTCTAGCCACTCGAGAGAGAGATCTGCCTTATGATTGCATCTTTGTTTAAAGCATGCATTTGCTACCTTTCCAACATAATCACGTGAAATTTTTTCTCTCAGAATTTTTAAGTTCCCTTTTATTACTTGCAGCTGGATTAAACCTGAAAGACCTGAAATTCAGCTGTATTTAATTCCAAGAAAACAGAAATAGCCCTCCATATAAGCAGGTAAATTAAGTATGAGTATCCTAGTGGAAACAGGTACTTTCCCTGGACTACTGAAGCACAGAGAATAGTTTGAGTTCTGGGCTGATTTTCTGCCAGTCATGTTTCAAGCCAAGACTACCTGCAGCTGGTTTTCCTCCTGCTCTTTAAAGAGAGTTCATTATCTCTTCTTCACATCTCCATGCCTCACTCCAAACCTTTAATTTAGAGAAGGATACAATAGACTGTTAAACTTTCCTAGTTTAGGATGATAATCCCAAATGCTCGATGGGCAAAACCAGGCAGGTCTTTCTGGAAGAAAGATGAGATTGTGATAGAGTCGTTACATGAAGTGTCATTTCTATTATTACATAATATCCTCTGTTTTTCTGTCCAGTTAATTACCCTCCAGAGGCCCCAAAGTAGTTCCTTATATCAATTCATTTGTCATTTGCCTAAGTTACAGGTTTTCTGGGACAAGATCATCTTTTCTGTCTGCAAGCAATAATGAGGACAGTGAAGTCCTGATTGCTGAGTCAGACCACTTGAAATAAAAGTACTGGTAAGAAACACTGTGGGGCACGTTGAGGAGTAACTCAGCCTATCACAGAAAAGCTGATGCTTCAGCCTCACACAGAAGTTTTGCTTTCCCAACACTGTACATTAAAAGAAAGAAAGCATGATAGGTTGTCATCTAAACTATTTACTATAATTTTTTTATGTTCTTTGTATTTAACATAAGACAAAATTCTTGTCTATTAAGGTTGGTTCCTGTCAGTAGATTTGAAGTATCTTTTGACCTTGGAGGAGAGGCTGAAATGCTTTGCTACAGGCACACAGAGTCATCTTCCTACCTGAAGTTGTTTTACCTGCAATCATTTCCCATTCAGAGGAGAGGTGCAGAGCTAAAGACTAGTAACGTTCGTTTCCGATGGCCAGATATAACTATTTCTCTTAAAAGTTAAATTGCATAAAAAATACACACCTGGGGTTTCAAAAAAGTGAAGTCCCAGGCAGGAGATGTTTTTCGATCAACTCCTCATGCCCAGCATGACAATTTTCACAGTATGTGTGACAGACACTGCTTTTTGCAAAGGTTTGTGACTTTTGGAAACCCTTTGGCTGGGTAAAGAAACTGCTGAAACCCATGGTTCACTTAGAAACATGTCAACTGCAGTAGCTACTCTCCCAGTGTCAGGTACTCTAAGCTTTGCTGTTGGTATTTGAAGGATAGTTAGTAAGTCCTGTGTTCAAGACAACCTTTTTGCTCCATGCAAAAAACTGTGTATCAAACTTCGTTTCTTTGAACGACTGATGCTTAAAAAGACTTCATGATTTAGTTCAGAACCATTCCATTTAATGGGCTGATGATTTAAGTCTTCCATGGTGGATGAATCATAAATGCTGAAACCTAGCACAGTTTTGGTTTTACTGTTTAATGGGCATCTGTACTGAGCAATGTATAAATAAAAAAAATCCAAGTGACTATGCATCATAAATATTTATTTCCCAAATTATGTTTTCCTATCCATCAGACAGACCTGGGACTGATGCTGAAAAATGTATTTGCAATAAACCCTTCCAGCAGCTGCAAAATGAGCAATGGGGACATCTTGGGGTCTTTATTTATTTAGAGGTAGCAGGAAAGGGAGACTGAGTTCCTTAAAATTGTGCCCCAGCAGCTTTTCTGACACATTTCACAACATGAGCCAGACAACTGTTTTCATCTTTCCTGTAGACAAAATAAAGATGACTTTTCATATCAGTGTAACTTCAGTTTTATATAAATTTTCAGTTAACAAGCTGTCCCTCTAAGTCAAGAGCCGTCCTCGATGGTCACTGTCTGTAGATATCAGTTCTGTGCTACCAGGTATCTGGCAGGAAAAGGAGCAGAAAGGCTGTAAGAAGTTGGTGGTCCTGCCAGACTGCTAGTCTGGGGAAAGCTCTTCACAGTTACTATTAACTCTTGAATTACTGATATTTTCCAGAAAAAAAAAAAAAAAAAAAAGAAGTGAATTCTTGATGGAAATGCATTTATTTAACAGGAAGGCCACAAGCTGTTGATACCATATAATCTTTCACACTGGGGGCTTCTGGGAAAAAACCAGCAAATATGCCACTCATCATTCTTGGTTTATACTTTTTGCTGTAATGTATTTTTAACAGCTTTAATTATTGCTTGGCTCTTGTACTTGAAGTGTTCTCTATGAGTCAGTCTAAAACTTAATACACATTAAATAATAAAAGAGAAGCAGCCAATTAGTAAAAATGTATCCGAGTGCTGTGCAATGCAGCCATCGAGCAGCTGATCCAGGATGTTTGATGTAATTACTGGGGCTCAGATGCCAGATGATTGAACAAAGCAGCAAATCAATGAACTGTGTTTATACAGATTATTAAAATCGAGAGTGGTGAGGGATCTCAAGGTATCAGTCAACACATTCCTCTGCAGTGAGTCATTTTTTGGCAAAAGTTTGCTGAGGGATTGTGAAATCTCCTCTGTTGTAGGTTTTCAGAACAAAGCCTTGACAATCTATGCCAATGCTTAGTCACCCAAACCATGAGAATTTTTTTCCTAACATCTTATTTAAATCTTCCTGGAATTTGAGCTCATTGCCTCTTGTGCTAACCTCAGTTAGCACAAAGAACAGGTAGTTATATTATTTTCTGCTGGAGCCTGTCTGCTGGAGACTTGGCATAGAGCAGGTGCTGCATGGGGGGCTGATGAGTGCTGCACCCTCCCCTTACCCATCCTGTGCAAATCACTGCTCTTGCAGCTCCTATCCCAGCAGCAGCAGGGTTGAATGGGGGGCTGCAGCACCTCCCGGCGTGTAGAGATCCATTTCAGCCCTAAGGGCAAACAGATCTCTGCATATCCATCTCTGCTATCTAAACCAAGACAAGGGCTCTCCTTTACCTCTCCTTACTTGTTAGCAAAAAATAACTAACTCTTGCTTATAGCTAGAGCTTGGACAGTTGCATAATGTGAAGATATTAATATTTTATTTCTTCTTCACAATTTTTTTGTTTGACCTATTTAAATAATATAATTATTAAAAACTCCACATAAGCAGGACTGATATGTTATTCAACCTTGGGAAGATATTAAAATGAGATTAAAAGTCCCAAATCAAGATTTTAAAGTTTAGGCTTTTATCCCAACAATAAAGAAATTACTGAGAGGCTGTGGGAGGAAGGAAGCTTTTGGAAGTTCCCTGCTTGCTTTCTTTTCTATAGTCCTGATACTGAAATAGTTGCTGACCTTTAACTGTGATATTACAGAGTGAAAATGAGGACATTCTGATAGGAAAATAGAGCTATGTGTGTCATCATGTACAAATCATTAAGGCTGGTGCCCTCAGACAATTGACTAGCCAGGAAATTTTCAGAGAATTAAAACAAAGAGAAACCCAACTATTTAGTTTCACTGCTTCTCTGTCAAGTGTAAGTTACTACATCTTTTAAATGAATGTTCCATTGACTGAGCAATCCCAAACTGGTAATTTGGTTGTGCCCTCAGCAGTAACTGTGGCAGGCTGAATGCAGCCCCAGCTCTTTCAATGTGTGTCAGACAGCAGGAGAGGAGCAGGAGAATATGAACAGCAGGGTTGTCACAGCCTCCTGTGCTATGCACCCATCTCCCAATCCACACCATGTATCAGCAGACATCACTTAACAACTAGAAGCTAAACTGAAGCTCCTCTGGTGACTTCAGGGCTGTTTCCATAAAGCCAAGGGAAGATAGCACATAAATACACAACACAGAACAGCTAAAAGCCATGTAATGGAGGGGTGAATGGAATAGTTGTATGAGACAGGGTAGACACCTGGAGTATTTTGAAGAGCTGTGACAGCAATAACAGACTCCTCTCAGTAAATCATCAGCAAAGTGCAGAAGGAGTATGTTTGAGAAATGAAACAAAAGTAAAAGCACTAAACCCTTTCATCAGTGAAAGGGCTTTCTCAAGGCTTGTACCTGGTGTTTCACTTTAATAGCCTCACAGATCCAGCTTGGCAATAAAAGACATAAATGTAACATCCTCGAACAGCCCACCCACAGCTCACAGTAGGCACCTGTGGCTTCTTCCCTGGCCACTTTGGCAGGTTCCCAACAATGCTGAGGAAAGCTGCCCTGTGCAGGTCCCCTTCTTTACCCCCTTCTCCCTGCCTGCCACAAGGTGTTTAGAGACAAACCCGAAATGAAAAGAGATTATTCCACATCAAATTCATATGAAATATGCTTATCTGGAACACAGGTATTTCTTACCCTGATGCTCGTGTTCCTGGTCACTTCACATGAACAATGGTGGCAGTCACTTGAATGGTATCCAAGGAGACAACTTCACTGAACTAAACTAATTAATCCTCTCCTGCTGCTGTTTATAGTTCTTTTTAAGCAGGCAGTAACTGATCCCGTAGAGCCGGTTATGGCTCCTCCTCAAGGACTGCTTTATACAGATATGTAATACATTTATCAGAGCTGGGTTTGCCTCTTAAAGTAATGTTATTAAGCTTCTCCATTTCATTCCTAGCATATTATTTTCCACTTCTAACTACCAGCCTCTAGTTCACATTAGCTCCCCATGGATTTAATTTCCCTTTAGTGTCAGTACCATGGCTGTCTCCCATAGGATTCCATTTCTGGTGTGTTATTCCAATTGTGCCACCAGGTGTCATCAGAAGGCTCAACCACCTCCGTGGCTCGCGCTTCCCGAAGGATTTGGGAACTCGGGGGTGTGCACGGGGCTGTGTACGGGGGGCGTCATCAGCTGCCAATAAACTGACACAGTAGTGAGGGGGCCACACTTCTGATTTCCCCATGGCTTTCTTTGTTTAGCTAGACTTTGCACTACAGCAACAGAAATGCAAACCATACGCTGCAGATGTTTGCACCATGGTGGGTGACCTTTGGTTTCCCTAGGAGTTATTCCAAAGTCTGCCTGGATTTACAGTCCTCATTAGCAAACCTGGAAGAAGTCATTCTTTTTTGTGTCTGGCCTTTAAGGCTTTTCAACCAGCCATTGGAACTCCCACGAGATCTACAGGATAAAAAACAAATTGGAAAGGCATCAGATAGGACACACTCATTCTTTCCAGGGTTTCATTTTAAAAGTGCTTGTTTCCTTCCTCTCTTCCTGGTAGATTGTGAAATAATTTTTTTCCCAAGAAAACGTAGCTCTTCATCTTTGTTCTCTATCTCCCCCTCTCCAAACTTTCGGTTTTTTCAACAAAAAATATTCAATGCAGTTTTTACCTGTCACAGTTGACCTGCCCATTTCTGTAGGCCATCACTTGGCCAGTTCTCCATTTCTACATTAATTTACTGCATAGGGCATTTCCTTCTTTTCATCTGAGCCAGAAGCTTGGATAAATTAGTGTTCCCCAGGGCTGTTAATTAGACACCTGATACAAAGGAACAAGCTCGCCCTCACTCCTCCCAGGCAGCTGGGCACTGTGGGATCTTGCTATCCCCCTTGCTATCTGCATGAGGGCAAAACAAGCCCAGGCAGAAGGGTGACAAGGTGGCACAACCACTGCTTTCCTAGATATTATCTACTAGCAATTTACAGAAAGAACATTGCAGTAAGGAAAGACCAGCACCAGTAAAGTCTTTAGTATCTTTCAGACGAGCAAATCAGCTCCAATGCACAGATAAATTACATATTTCCAAATTTTTGTTATTTTGTTTCAGCTCATACAACATTTTAATTGATTTGTCATTCCTGATAGGTCTAGTTTTTGGATTTTTCCTTTTGAGGTGCTTTAGCTGGACTGGATGCTGTCCAACACCTTTTAACTCATTTGACTTCTGGCTGGGCCAGCACATGATCCTGCTTCCCTCTGGGATTTGAGGGGAGCAACCCTATGTCTTCATTTGTAGTTATTCTTATGCAAGGCAAATAACAATGTCTTCTTCAGTCAATATCTATGAGGATAGAAAGAAAAGTGATTAAACAAGGCAAAGAAGAGTCTCAAGCTAGAAACCCTCTTCTTCCCACACCCTTGATGCCCAATATTGGTAGAGAGGAAGGAAGCACACCAGGCAGGAAGGGGTCCCAGGTCAGTACTGAAAAGTCTGGGAAACTCTGGCCTGTGCCTTTGTCTTGCATGAGATGGCTGCTTACATAAAATCCAGTCTTCAGAGAATTTCATAAACTGAATTTACTGCTAAGTATAACCCCTAGATTTCACACAGGATGGGTTATTATTAATATCCCATCTATTTGACCTAGTTTCTGTCGACTGTAAAGTGCCACATTTAAATTTAACTTCTGAAGGAAAAATAATTGAATTGAAAAATCAATCACTAGGCAATTTCACATTCAGTTCATTTAAGGTCAAGTTATTGCTGTCTCTGAGAATAAAAGTTTTCTTAATGGATCAAGTTCAGGAGTGATGTGAAATCAGGCATAATTACATACCAGCTAATGAGCCTAAACTGGCATAGAGCATACATATTGAGAGGTATATATCCATTTACACCCTCTTTGACTCACTTATTAGTTGGACAAGAAGACAAGGGGCAGGAATTGCCACCAGGGGTTTTGGATGGTTCAAAAGGCCACAGCTGAGGCAGACAAGTACCGACTTGCTTCCTGCATGAGCAGGCCAGGACTTGGCAGGGGGATCACAGGTGGCTTCCCAAGGGTGTTTCTGCTGGAAACTGCAGAAATACAGAAATATGCAGGAACTGCTGTGCCAGATGTGATCTGCTGTGGGCAACTGTTCTTTGCAATCCATATGGCACCATTTCCACCATTCTGCACCTTTCTAGGGCTCTAGGGAAGTCCTGGTCCCAGTCCAGGGTGAAATCCAACATGTTCAACTTGCTTCAGACTTCAGTCTTCTTCCATTGTCAATTCTGAGTTGTGTTTGGAATTTCTGTAGAAAATCAATCATAATTCAGTTTGAGAGGTTCTTGGATCTTACATCTGATTGGCTCTCCAGCTCAAGGTGCTTTGGGTTTCCACCTGTTTTTTCAAACTGCAATAATTTCATTCAGCAGAACATTTTCAACAGAATTTTGTAGTACTATGAAGCATAAATATTTTCTAACTGCAGCATGGTATATTCATCTCCATTGTTCACAGATCTTAGCCCAGTGCAACTTGGTTCCAGATTAAGTAAATAATTCCGGATTTAAGGCTTTGTGTTTGGCTTTTGGGCTTTTTCTTTGCAATTTAGCTTATGGGCTCTAATTAAGTATAAAAGTATTTGCCTATATAAAAGAATGACTAGTATTTTTGTTACATCACGATAAATATCAGTTCAGGTTAAGTTTTTAATATGTCTTCACAAGTAAGATTTTATCATATACTCTATTTTTAAATATCTCATTAGGTTTTGTGGAAAACAATTTCATTGACTTATAACAATAAACTCTGAAGTAATTAATTGCTTTAGGATAGTAATCAGCAAAGTGCTTTAGAAAAGTATCTTTTTCTTTTAATGACATATTTCTCACTAGTCTGTTTTTAGGGAAGCAATGTTGGTTCTCCTAATTAAATAGTTCTTGCACATGCAGTACATTTAAAACATAGCCTTAGTAGACTCAGTTTTACAGACATGCAGAACTTCTCCAAATTAAAGCTGTAGTGCTTAAAGGAAAAAAAGCTATATGCAAGGTTCACTGCACTCATCTTAAAATAACAGCAGCTGGCCAAAAGAAAATCCATCTATCTGCATTACTTCCTTTACTCTGAGATGCAGAATAAATCAAATATCCCTAGTGCAACTCAACAGAGTTACCCTTTTATTTCTAGTTTTGCATTTCAAGGTAGCATGGAACTTTAGAAGGAATCACAGATTGTTAGTCTTTATCTGCACATTAAGTCAGAATTTCTAATATACAGATTCTTGATTTTCTTTTCAACAGGCATGACTATGGGAGGAGCACAGCTGGTGAGACAGCTGCAGTGAGGTTGCAAGGATTCTGCTCACCAACGACCTACAGATTTTAGGGGTGCAATTCTTTCCAGTCCCTCTCTTTTCTCTTTCGTTCATTCCTGGATTAATGAAGGAAAGGAAATTCCTTAGATGAAATTCCTTCATGCAGAAGTTCTATGACATTTTTATCCACTGTATTTTTCCTTCTTCAGGAGATCAGGCAAAAGTCATGTTAGAACATGGGGCTGAGCTGTGCACTTCAGTCTCAAGGCTTCTTGTCACAGCCAAGGCTGGACCTCCAGGAGAAGGCATTGGGCAAATCAATGACAGTATGGGAGGACTCTTTGAAAATACAATTAACCACAAAATCAGATTCTACCTAATTAAAAAGCTCAAAGAGTTCTTTAAACTTAGACATATCTTGAGCCTAGTAAAAATTATTTTCAGTAATAAAAATACATAAAAATACATCTAAAAAAAGGAAACCAAAGAAGGATGCTCAGTGTGAAGTTTGCATGCAACAGTAAATCATATTTACCTTCCTATTTTTTTTTAATCAATCTGAAAGTTTCTTAGCAGACTGAATATTTCTATTATAAACCTACATTCAGCTGTTCCAGGTGTGACAAGCTCTACTGAGCTTTTCTTTGGTTTGTTGTTGTCCTCCTGGTATGAAGTCTCTGTGGGAACTGCAGAAATGCTTGGCAGCAGCTCTTAATTCCTTACAATGCCTACAGTGATATTTCTTTGGAGTTTCACATTTACCCTCTATACTTTCAAACAGTGCCAAGAAGAAATGCATTTCTCCTGGGAAGTGGTGGTAATTTTTTGGCTTCTTTATCCTCTAAAGGGAGTCTAGTCAGTCTTCTAGTCTGGTCGGTTCCAAGGTTTAACTCTGAAAATTGAGTTTCAACACAGCAGAAACATTTTCTTTGTTTACTTGTTTCAATGCTGCTAGAAATAAGAAGATCCATCCCAGGAAATAGGGGAAAAATCCCTCTATCAGCAGTACATGCAGACCAAGTATCATGCCTTCTTAACAGTACACAGGAATAAGAAAATCAAACTGCTCGACTGATACAATTTGATTTTTTTGTCTTTATAACACCTGTCCATAGTTCATAGGGATCAGCTGTGTACCACACCAAGGCAGCCCTGCCTGTGGGCTGACTGTGTCAGAGCCACGAGCTGCAGGAGAAGTGCCAAAGATCAGAGAAGCCAAGCATTCAAGATTTCCAAGAGCTGTGGCCAGGACACCCAGCTGTTTGAGGAGAATGGCATCACTGTTCATCTTTGCTGTTACAAGACAAAGAAAAGAACTGTGATGTGATCTCCAATTTACTTTCTCAGCTATTCCCTTTAATAAGAGATAATGGACAAGAGGCTGACTTCCCATCAGCACAGGGCCCTGGCAGTCTGTTTCACAGACTGCTTTGATTCAGTCCTGCTGGAACTGCCTGTGTCTTCCCTCTTTTCAAAAAATCACTAGCTGGTTTTAAGGTCCTGGTGTTTCTTTTCATGAGCACACAGTATAAAAAATTCTCTTTGTCTCCACTGCATGTGAAAGAGACACTCACAGAATCAAAATTTTCTTATTTTAAATCAAATTGGAAAGCAAGTAGCTGATGTGTTGGAACACATCATTGTGTGAACTGGTTGTTGAAAGCATGCAGCCAAGAGTTGAGAAAAGGTGGGAACAATCACCACTATCAACCTTCCAAATATCAACCAAAAAAGTTTGATGATTTTCATGTTCTCTATCTGTCATGATAATTCCTTTGACAATGTGGTATAAGTATATTCCAAAAATGAAAGAGGACTATTCTAATTTTTTTGTTCCTACCTACTTAAAAGAAACTCTATTTGCTATCTGGAGTCCATTTCTATTGACCTTACTCTCTGAAAACATCCAAGTATATTTTGGAAGAATCAGATAATTTAAGATGTGGTCAAACTAAGAATAAATTTTTCACATGACATGTTTTAAAGGATGTCTGGCCATGTCAATACAAAGTTCAAGTTCTATTAGAGTTCTTTCTTCAATATCAATGTTCTATGTTACAGAAGTAGGGAGGTGAATGTCTACTTTAGAATAAACACATGCATGTGAATAGAAAGAAATAACCATCACTATCCCAGTTTCTTCATTGCTTTCTGGTAATTCCTTGACTTGGAACATTTGCCAACTCTGGAAGTGTTGATAGTAAATGTAAATGTGCCTTGTGGAAAATGAATAGGGTTTCTGAGCTTACTGCACCTCAGAACTTTTTCAAGTCACAGGATAAGAGTTGGCAGTCAAAATTGTAGCCCTAGCAAAAGGAAATGAGAAAAGAAATTGAGTGTTTTAGCATGCAAATATATTTTGTAAGATACAGAAAAAGAGATACCAGTAGAATGGGTTGGAGTGGTGAAGTTCCTGGCACTGAGGAATGGTCCACTTCATAAGATCTATCAAGCATCTGTAAAACTGCTCTTTAGTTTAAGTCTTCGCTTAAAAGTTGTCTTTAAGCAACAACTTAAGTGCATTTCAAATCACAACGTAATTCTTGCTCACTCACAATGTAAACAAAAAATGTCAGTCGTGTTTGTAAATGTCTTCTCCTCGTTAAATGCCTGTGAATGCACTGTGCCTCTTAGTAGCTCACACATCACTGCAGTGCAGGGAGAGCTCCCTCTTCTCTTGCAGCCTACCTTGCCCACTCTCATCTTGCTGCTTCCTCCTTCCTGAACTGCTGGAGCATCATCCTAGCACACAGAAAGCAGTAGAAATGCAGATTTAAAGTGTCTCAAATTTCCCTTGAATTCCTTTGAAAAATAGATAAGAGCAATGGCAGGCAACATATATAAGGAGGTGAGTATTTTCAGAAGGAGACTAAAACAATTTAATGCTTTTTTCCCGTGACATAAGACTGCAGAGCGGGCCAGCTCTGATAATTTAGAAGGCACCAGAGCATTCCCAGCATTCAGTCCCAGGGAGAGAACAGCAAGTCATTATTTTAAAATTAACTTTTTCATTTGAAAATGTGGATGTAATTCTTATCACCCTCTACATTTGAACAATTCTGGTGCCTTTGCTACCACTAATCAGGATCTCCCACACTGAACAATTTACAGAAAGCAACCCCTGAAGCTGATTTATGAGCCAGGTGCCTTGACTGGCACCTTGACTGGCACCTTGACTGGCCTTGACTGGGGAGAACATAACTGAAGTCTCCTTAGCATCAGCAATGAACTGTGGGATTTATGTTNTTGACTGGCACCTTGACTGGCCTTGACTGGGGAGAACATAACTGAAGTCTCCTTAGCAAGGAGACTGGAGTCTGGGATTTATGTTTTTTTCCATCACAGGTAAAAAGCATTTGCTAATGAAGTTCAGCCTGGTGTCAGACATTGTGCTCCTGTTCACATCTCCCTTTCCGTGGGGAATGAATAATTCAGCAGCAAACACACACCTGGGAAAGTCACAGGTAAACCTCATACTGGATGGTGTTTTCTACATGAACTCTGATTGCAGAGGCAATCAGAGGCAGGAAGGCAAGACACAGGAAAAACCTCTGGAAAGGAGGGGGGCATGGAGACACTCTGGAGAATTAACTTTTCCATAACGTGGCTACGCTGCGCACGGTGCTGTTCTCCAGGGGGGCTGGACTGTGTTCCAAACAGGAGCACAACTCCCATTGGAGTTGTACCAGCAAGAAAGAGCAGGGGTGAGCCAGTGCATTTATTCTCACATAAAACAAGCCCCCACTATTTCTTTTGCCCTGTTGGGCAAGGGGAAGACTCACAACGTTCAACTGTGAGAGCCCCTGAGCGGCTCCGGTGAAGTCAAGCAATGAAGATCCATTTTTCATTCAGCCTTTGCAGAAGACGTTAGAGAATGTTTTAAAATTCAAATTACATTCAAAAACCTGATTTGGCACAGTTCAACGTGAAAATTAGTTTTGAATCCAGCTACCACCTCCCTTCCTGAGGAGATAATATATCCTGAAAAGCAAGGGTTTGCAGGCATCACTGACCCTCTAAGGCGAGCAACGTATCTGCCAGGAAATGTGCTTAGTATAGTCAAGGTTGACAGAGTTTAGACAGATAAAACAAGAAGAGTCACTGTTATGCTGTCCCCTATTCTTAGGCTTTCTTATTTGCTAAAATATGACATCAAAAAATCTCATGACAGTTTTACTCTCCCTGCAGTGGTGGTGGTTCATTTTAGGGGAGGGGTAGGAGGTGAGTTTGGAATTTTGCTGCCATCACTGAGCTTTAGGAAATAAATTGAAGGTGGACTTTTGGTTACTTTATAGTTTAGGGAGTTGAACTTTTAAATTCAAGGGCAGAATGGAAAAATCTTACCAGCACCTACTGGAAAATTAAAACAGAGTTCACTCAGGGGATGGAGAAGGAAGCTGAAAACTTGACAAGCTATGAGAACTTGGTCTCTCATACCTAGGAGCCTGATAGAGGGCTGGAAAAATAAAGGCATGGTTTGATGTAGTCAAAGGAAGGAGCTAGAGAGAGTCAGCTGATATAATCAGAGGGTGAGGCAGGACAATACAGCAATAGGTTCAGACATGGGATGGCAAGACTTTGGATGGCAGAAATCAATGCTTGAAGAGTGGGAATATGTTCCCCCTCTCACAGCTGGAGGAGAGAAAAGTGTCTTAATGGAGAAGTAACTTGGGAGGATGGCTCTGGGGAGAAGCCTTAACCAAAAATGACATATTTTATGAGCAAGATACCTCCTGAAGAAAATAATAAATCCTGGGGAAACAAAATGGAAACGTCCCTTGCTGGACAAGAGCTGTGTCTGGATCTGGAGCCCTAGAGAGGGTGCTCATTGCCTGAAGTATCCTGAAAGCTGTAGCTCAGATTTAGTACTCTGACAGCACCAACTGGCTGCTGAACATGTTGGACATTTAAATCTGCTGAAATTACATTGTATATCTAAAGTGCAAACTGCAGTTTTTGAAAAATAAGCCTTTGTGCTGTGGCTGCTTCTAGCCTAGCACAATAGTTCACAATAGCTAGCATCTTCTAACAAATATGTTTTTAGCACTACTACAGTCAAATACTTTCATGTAAGATAGATGTATTTGTTTTAGGAAAACTCACAAAGGCCTGAAACACATCACATTGCAATTACTGCAAGGTCCTTTTTTCTGAAAATGTCTGAAAAATACAACCTCAGTCCTTCCAAAATCCAGTAACAATATTGCAGTACAAATAATTTCCCCTTGCTGCCACTTTGACTGCCTCACCTGTCCAGGTACATTTCTCCTTCCAGTTCTCCTTCTTCAGCCTGTTGCAGGCAAGATGTTTATCTTTATTTTTTCAGCCATAGCAGGTGCCCACCGTGTTGTGAATCATTAGTCAGTATTTACTGCTGTAAAGTTTCTGTCAGCTGTTAATTGCCCTGTAATACAATGATTACTTTTGATTTTTCAGCAGTCCTTATTATCTTTTAGAATTATTGATTCATTTAAGATGACAGGTCTCCTGGATGTCACCTACTCCAGCCTACTACTCAAGGGTGGATATTGCAATAACCTTCCTGTGCAACCTGCTCCAGGCATTACCCACTATTACTTCAAAACCTTTCTTCATATGTACATTCAGAATATTCTTTCCTGCAGCTTCTGGCTGCCTTCTCTCATCCTCTCATGGTGCTTCTCTGAGAAACATCAATATCTTTTCCCTGTGACCCCAGGTTAGGCACTCAAGGACAGTGGCCAGCATTGCTGCAGCCTTCTCTGGGCTCAACACACCCACCTCACTTTCCTGAACACGATGTGCTCATTTTTTGACCACCTTTTGACCTTCTCCCAGATTTATTCCCATTTGTCAGTCTCTCTCACACCAGCAGCCCCAGGCTGGACACATTCCTCTGGGTGCAGCCATGCAGAGGGACTCTGCACATCCCCCAAGCTGCTGCCTGTGCCTCTGGTACCACAGCAGGGTATTCAGCCCCGTTCTGCTGCCTCCAGGGTGCACTGCAGACTCAAGCTCCCTTTGTCCACCACAGATCTGGGTGTCCCTGCCTGCCCAGGCCCTTTCCCACGGGGCTCCTGCTGCTGGCCAGTCAGCCACAATGCACAGCAGGCTCCTTCCCCAGCTCCTTTCCCTGGCATCGCTCTGTGTCCCTCAAGCTCCCATCAAACCAGCTCTCCAGCTTGCCTAGGTCCCTCTGGAGGGCAGCCTTGCTCTCCAGCACACCACTGGAAAAGCAGGCTGCTGCTCTGGCACTCACAGACGTGTCCTTTTGAAGGACTCCCCACCCCACTGCACCGGTTCCCAGGGGCTCTCTGTCCTGCCCAGGTCACTGCAGAGTGTGTTTGGTGTTACTGGCCCGAGGGACAGAGCTGAGTGGCTGTCATGGGCTGCCAGCAGCTGTCCAACTCCTGGAGCTTGGTGGCCCACGTTCTCCTACAGCTCATTGTAGCCATTCCCCCTGCCTTGGTGCCTGCATTTGCCTGCTGGGATTCTGGGAGGGCCAGTGTTGGAAGCCTCCCAAAGCCAGCCTCAGAGCACCTGGCTTCCCTTGGCTGTGCAGACAGGCCCCCCATGGCAGCCAGGAAGCATTCAGGCTTTTGGATGTGGTTTTGTTTTTTGTAAAGCCACGCTGGCAAATCCCAACCACCTACTTGCTTTCATGTTCCCAGATCCGGACTCTTATTGCATTTGAAGACAGCCATAAAGCTGTCCTTCTCACAGTCCCAGGAGACCTCCCTCAGCTGCAGCCTTTCAAAGGCACCAGTCTCAGACTGGCCTCCTCCACTTCAGGTACTCAGCAGGACCTGGCTCTTGGCATCCAACACAGCACTCTATCGACACAAATAAACATGAATACGACACAAAACCAAATATAAAAATTTTTAAAACAGGGTTAGTTTAATAATAAAACATTGTAATATAGAAGGATTCTAGATACTCAAAAAAATTAGTTTTACCTGAAATGCTGGACAGTCCAAGAAATACTTGAGGATGTTTCAGCTGTCACTTGAAACAAGAGCATTACGCAAAAAATAGTTGAAAAAATAAAGAAGCCACAGTAAGAAAATGATTGTGACCACTGTGAGCAGATGATGGCTGTGGAGATTGAATGTCTAGCCAGGCATGAATAAATAGTGAAGTACCTCACTTATTCAAGGTGACATGTTCAAAAGATATACAGTAAAGCTCACTTTACTGGGTTATTGCCAGATCCATAAAGAGAGTGGAATACTTCCTGCAGAATTTAAAACCACCGTGCTTTTTTTCCCCAGAAAAACGTGACAAAATCGTTTGTAAAACTTTCTCACCATAAAATTCATAGCTTAAGATCAGATTGTAAGGTAGTAAAACAAGGCAACTTATTTTTAATGAAAAAGTCTCTTTCTTAAAGGAACTGCATTTAGTTTATCAGTAGGTGGGCCCAGTGTAACATTATCATCAGATCCAAGTGGTAATATCAACTAGGCAATGTCCATGCTAGCTCCTATCTTCTCTTGCTATCTGACCAGAACTGGAAAAAAAGATTTTATTACATTTTCACCTGAAGAAATGAGAGACACACATCCTAGTGACCTGCAGTGGTTATAGAAAATCCTATGACCATTATTTTTCTTTTTAAAAAAGCAGTCTATATAAATCTTCAATCAGTACAGACCAGTGGACCACATCTCTGTTTGGTAACCCTTTGTGATACAGGGACCATGATCCAGTCACACATCCCAGCAGAAAGCTCCTGCTGATGTGTCTGTATCTGGTCTGGATCCTTCTTTTTCTGCCACAGAAAGATGGCAGTGCCAGGTGATAATCCATGACCCACAGAGTGCCCTTATAACTTTTGACTTTTCATACAGGAACAACTTCAGCTCAGAGTGCAGTCACCAAATCTAGAATAATAGATGTACCAGAGGTTATGATCCCATTACTGTAAACTCACTACCTTAGTGGCTTCCACATTTGATATCTTACTCAAAATTCTAACTGCACTGCCAATATTATATTTCAATACTTGTTATCTGCTACAACAAATGCATGAATTTCATAGCCAGCCAAGTGTCATGATGTGACACTTCAGGAGAAGGTATCCTAACATTACAAAAAAGCTGCTGATTGCGTTTGTCTGAGTATGATACAACTCCTCTTTCTCTTGTAAAGCTCATTTTTAAAAGGAGAGATCCCAGCAGGCATAATGGGAGGATTTACCATTTTTCCTGTAATTATCACCTCAAATGCTTGGTCCTGCATGTTGTATACAAAACTTTGGTGGCAAGCAAAGTTTCAACACACAAAATGTAAGTTAACACAGAGTTTTGATTAAGAATCTTCCTTGGTTCACAATCACATTTTTTAGCTCCTTATATTTCACAGATTAATTCCTTTCACTGCTAGATGGCATAACACATTCTTTCACCCTTCATGACCCAAATATTTCTCCATTTTAAGATGCTCTTTGAAATAATCAGCTGTCCAAGAAATCTACACACGCTTAAGCCAGTCCCCTCCTTTTTTGTATTTCATATAGGAACATTTTCAATTGCAGAAACCTGTAATTACTTTAAATTTCTTACCATCAACAGTAGAATATAAAAAGAAAAAAATAGTGGTTTAATACACAGACAAGTCTTGTTTCCTGAGGAACCAGTTAAAAGACAGAGTTCTGTAAACCTAGCTCATGTTGGACAGCAACAGGCTCCTGATAGGATTAACTCCTCTGAAGGGAGCTGAGCAGTTAAATCTGACTCCCTGCAAAACCAGGCACAGACAGATGCACGTGGCAGGGTGTCTACCTGTAATCCTGTGGGTCTCAGAGTCCACAAGATTAATACAAAGTCAACTGCTCTCCCAGAGGATGCTAAAAGCTTGGATTCCCTTACCACCCCTTTGGTAGGTGATTCTCTGGTGAATTATCCTCTCACAACACAACTGACAGCTCCACAGAACAGGGTAATTGGGGAGAATTACACTTGCAGAAAATGGTCTCTAATAATGTCACCACTATGAGGTATATCTTGGTCTGTAAAATCTCTACTATAAAGTTTCTGAAGTTTTTTTTTTTCCTTGGCCTTTGGGGATTTGTAATGGTCCTGTTAGCTTTGTATTAACCTTAACAGCCTTACAGTTGAGTCATTTTACTCTTGTACTCTTTACTTTCCACTTTTTATTAACAAAGAGCAGGCTTTTAAAGAATAGACTAAGCTTTTCAGCAGTAAAAAAAGATAATTTCAAGGCTTCCCCACACACCTCCCTTCAAAAGCTTGCTGCTGGGTCAAGCAACTGCATACTTTGCCCATACTTCAGAGCAAGTTCTGGCTCCCAAGTGACCTGCTTCCAGTCTCAAGTCTGCCCAGGCTGGTTTTAAAGTTAATTCTAAATCTCCATTAGCAATGGCACAACCATGGTGTAGCCTTTTGGTGGTACAGTAAACCACTCACATAATCACACTCCTGTCTCTGCTGCATCTTCCTCCAAAACTCTGATGTAGTGAATGTTTACAGTCTTGCTGCAAAAAGCCCCAGTAAAGGGTGTTACAGGCTACAGTGAGGAAAAGACATTAAAACAGGAGGAGGGAAACAAACACAGGTTCTGTAATTATACTTTATTGCAACTCTGTTGCTTTGTCTGCTCCTGGAAGACTCCTTTAGCTAAATTTGTTTCAGGCTTTTTTTTTCCCTGTACCAATCAAAACACAATAAGCATGTATAATTTTCTTATTATTTTATTGAAAAGGTACATTTAAAAAAATACACAGACATCTTACTATTATGGATTGCTGATAAAGATGCTCTAAAAGTTAATTCTCTTTTTTTTTTTTCCTTTCTTCCACCTGTAGTCCCCATTATCATGTAACGACTCCAGTCTGAGCACTGCATATTGATTCACCTTTATAAAAGGGTCGGGGAGGTAAGGAGATAGGTGGGACATTACTGCAATATATTCAGTAAACAGAGAACATGGTCAATTATAAATATTTTATGTTCTGTACATTATTGCATTAGGGAGCCACAATGTTATGCAGCATCATTACAAAGGAAACTAGTTAGAAATTAAGAAAACAGGATATTTACGTACAAACACATGGATCCATTGTCTTCTTGAACAACGCATGTGAGCTGTGGCAATGTGCAATTGAAAAGCTTTTTTTCTCTTTAAACATTGCTTAGCAACACCAGTGAAGAAACAACAAAAATAAGTTAAATGAAAGTAGCAAACAAGCAGTAATCTTAACTCTATGTTATATGGCTTTCTATTCTTGATATCTCTAAATAAAGTATGACACAAAGGAAATAATTAAAAGCTTCAGCATTGCATTGCTTTCAAACATTTGCACAGAAACTAAAAATATTAAAATCAGACATGGTACATCTGTAGTACTACACAAGATACACCAGTACTGGGGTCTAGGACAGCACACAATCCCTGTCAACAAGAGCACACGAAAATAATGGATGCAATTCTTTTTTGAGATGTTATCTGCAATCAAGCATTTGGTTCATCTGCCTTTTCCTTTTTTCCACATTAGATTATACCCCGTTGCTTTTCAGAGAAGTATTTACATAGGTGTGAGTGAGGAAGACCCTAGTTTTCAAGTCTGTCAGGAAATTTTATGTTCCTTGATTCCAAGGTGCATCGTACAAATTGAAAAAAAAAAAAAAATAAAAAGAAAAAGATGAATAGATGCATGAATTTTTAATGGTAAAAATTTCATGAGCAATTTAATTTTTAAGCAAATCACACTATTTTGATTTAAAAAACAGAGACAGAGAGAAGACAGAGCTGTCTAGACTCCAAAACGCAGTGCCGCCAATGATGGGTTTTATGATGTGGTTGGATGAGGTGTCATGCTGGATGGCATTGCAAAAGAGAAACATTTTAAAACCTCAACCCCTTTCCTGCTTTCCTTTGCTCTTTGTGCTGGCCATAGCTATCTCTTTTTCACATCAATAAATTAGTATGGTGCAAAGAGTATGGAGGCAGGCGTTGCCCGGATGGGCCCGTGGGCCGGCCTGAGGAGAGCTGGTGGAATTGCTGGTGCCTGGAACAGGGATGCCGAGGGCCGGGCAGGGAGGGACAGAGCTGACGACACAGCTGCAGCTGCAGCAAGAGGAGATGAGAGGAAAGCAGGTGCCAGAGGCTTGATCATGTCCTTCTGGAACGCGAGTTTTGCCTGGAATAAAACACACACGCAAAAGCAGTGTAAATACAGTTCTCCCAACACCCCTTTTGCACAAGGGAAAAAGTGAACCCTGGCACAGGGAGCACCATGGCTTCTCACAGAAACCTCTTACCAGCTGCTTAGAAATGTTACCTGCACTGTCCTTACTCCCAGGGCAATTAAAGCAACCAAATCCTATATTTATAAATAAATCTCTTGAGTCTAGAGACCATCTCACTGATGTTTAGAAAGAAGCATAATTTGCAAGTGAGTAACTTTATATGAATTATAACTGTGTGCATGAAATATTAAAAACACCCTCATGATTAAGACTTCAATATAAAAAGTCAAATTTTCCACTTGCAAGAATGAGTTGTAGAAAAGTAGATTGGACAAGATGGGAAGGTGGTATCAGGCCAGTCAGCTTTGCACCTTCCAATGCAGACCCGCTCTTTTCAAAGTAGAAATATTATTTAACATTGATTCCAACAATTTTTTTTTCTCAAATCTATGTATGATTCTACATAGAATACAGGAATAATATAATTATTCCTGTACATAGGATCTACAAGCATTGCTGGTGCTTGTGGTGAAACAGCTAATCAGAAATACCTACACTCATATCGATATCTCTCACTAAAAATGGTTTGCACTACAATCATTCAATTGTGGAAGCAAAAATACTCATGTTCTTCCTTTATAATTGGTGGTCTCTCCTTATGCAATAGATGATAAAATGATGTATTATACAAGTGAAGAAAATTAGCATGGCCAGAACCTATCAAGTAGGGAGACTTAGAGGGAGACTACAGCATTTTCATTTGCCTCTAAACAATTACAAAACCATAACAATATTTTAGCATTTACAGGCTTTCCACGTGCTTTCTCTTACCTACACACATTTGCATCTGTTTCTTTTTAACCTGTAAACTGTTTTTTGTGCCATAGGTGGCAAGCACTTTTCTCTAATGAACACTGGCTGTGTCATGAGCAAATAAACATACAAACTCTGCTGTGCTAAAGCCAGCCTGAACTCTGACTGCAGATGACCAGCAGGACCAGCTTGGAGGATTCCTGGAAATGCAGGTGGGTGTGACAGGGATTGGCTAGTGGCATAGAGACAGGAGAGGTGTTTGATATCCAGTGACAGACATGGCCTGAACACACAGGCAGTCAGTGCTCCTAAACACCTGATGGCTCTTATGCACCAACTCATACATCCACACATCATTCTGGTTTGCTGTATGCAGAGAATGAGCACTAGTGTTTTCATATCTTAAAAATATCTTTGTATCTTAATCCTATGTCCTTTTCCCTGACTGCATCCATCATAACTTATAGTTATCTCAGGTGTGCAAAAAGACAGAGTATACCCATTGCTGCCTTCAAAGAGAAGAGGCCTCGCCCAGCAGAGCCGATACCTTTCCATGGGGCACATGGTTCATTCCCCATTCCACTGATTATTCCCTTCTTTCTAGCAGTAAATAACACTTGCAATGCTGTCTGCATGCCTTGGACTGGGCAGACAGAACACATAACTATCTTCAAATCTGATTCCTGTGCAGACTCAGCCTGCAGGGGAAGAGAGGCTGCAGAAGCGTCAGGTCTGTCATGTTCCTGTCTCTGTGCAGTGGGAGTCCCCAAGGTCACAAATTCACACAGACAGTGATGAGAAATAAAAATACTTACTGCTAAAATACTTGGGTTGCGCTGAAGTTTGTTGTAAGGACTATATTTAGGTTTCATAGGCTTTCCTGCAACTCTGTCCTTATGCCTTCGGCTGGAAATGTGCTGAAATAAATATCCTCACATTTAATTAGCTCTTTAAACATTTCTTGGTTTTGAATTTGAAATTGATTTATCAGCAGGATATGCCTAAGCCCCTGTTTGTAAGATAAGTAGGTTCTTTATAGAGAGCAAGTATGAGTTTTGCTAAATTAAACATAACAATTTGGAGCATATCAAATAGAGAATCAGAAACTAATCAAATACAGCATATTTTGTGATTCAAGACAGGCTCTGCAAATTATTGGTATTTTGGTTAGTATTTCCTTTTTCCACTTGAGGAGCTTTAAACCAGGCAGAGCTGTAATCACAAGGTCATAGGGATATTCAAAAGTAAGAGGTAAATTTCCATCTTGCTGATACTGTTCAGTTGTGTAATCAATTCAATATTAGCAGAAGGAAGAACCAGTACCCAGGTATATGTCTACACATGCATTTAAAATTATCTTAGAGCTAACTGAAAAACAGGGAATGAGAAGACACATTCACACAGCACAGCACCATCCAGTCAGAGATTCCCATTTGGGTATCAGAATCACTGCATTTGTATGGGCACAGCTCTGAACCCAGGGCTCATTGGTTCAGACAGAGAACAGCTCCACGGGCACACAACAGCCACACTGTTAATGGTAATGTTGTTCTACATAATTCAGTCATATCTACAGCATTACCCTACTGGTGATTGTCCCAAACCAATATATTTGAGTCATGTTTTCCTTCTCACATAGCATTAAACATTATTACAGCAGACTGAAAACAGCACCAAAAGAAGAATCAGAGAACCTCAACCCAGAATTTCTTATAGTTGGGAGAACAAGGTTCCAATCCCTATCTCAAACCACAGAAAACTTTTAAATGAGATCTGCTACACCATTCATTGATACTGACACCTCTGCTTTTACAATTATCAAGCCCATTTTCCCCAACTAAAATAATAAGGTGAACTTGACCTATGATGAAATATTTAGAAATAGTTGTGGGAAGACAGATAAGAAATACTAAGTTCATTCAATATTCACCAACACATCTTCACACAGCCCTACACTGCACCTACAACATTGCAATGCAACTTCAACCAACAAAGAGCTCCAGATACCTGTTTAAGCTGAATTTCTGAATTAACATGGACATCACAGATTTCACAATGGAACGTCTTGTTCTGCAGTCCTGAGCCTTTGCTGCCATTCTGCACCTTCATCCGGGATCCAGGCCTAGGGTAAGACTTGATGGGACCAGCACCATTCCGAGCTTCAACCATGGTTTTGTGCTTGGAGCCTAATGGGCAAGGAGATGCATGTGAGTTCATGATCAGCAGCACAAAACATTCCCTCAGCCTTGGGACTTTGTAACATTTATTTTCAAGACAGAATGGTTGAAGTCACCCCAGACTGGGACTAATGATCACTGCTGTTTCAGTCAGTGTAGTTCCTGTGTCCTTGATCTAAAGGCAAGCCAGAAGGCTTTGTGCAAAAAAGGGAACAGCAGGCATGCTGGACCACAGTTTGGGGCAGTGTGTGGCTGGATGGCCAAAGTGTTTGCTGCTTATTCTTCTGCCAAATTCCATAGAGCCAGTAAATAGCAGAAAAGGGTATTAGCCAACACTGGGACAGGAACCACAGCAATCCCTCAAAACCTGCCTAGAAACTGTGATACTTCAATAAATATCCTCTGATTTGGAAGAAACGGCTGCTTTACCCATTTCAAGAATGGATTACAGCTGTAAAACCAGCTTCAATGGCTTGTTAACAAGCTTCACATCACCAGCACCCCATACACAGACAGAGCACACGAGGGATTGCTGCTTGTAGCCCAAAAAAAAGACACATAACTAATCTTCAATAATCAGAAGATTATATGACATCTAGGAAACCTAATGAGTCCACCCTAAAATTATATTAAAAAAATCAAATAACAAATAAATTACTGTAAGTTTTAACAGCAAAATAATAGATACTAATGATAATGAGATAAAATATGAAAGAGAGAGAACACTGGCTGTCATTTTAGAAACCTTAAGTGCTGTAGAAACCACTATAATCTTCCTATGATCCTCAGTGTGAAGGGATCTAGATGATTAGTTAACATGGACTGTAGGGATTTTGTCAACTAAAAATTTAGAGAGTAAATGAAGAACAGTTAAAAAATTAGAGAGTACTTTAATAGAATATCAAAAAACACACAGGAAACTGTTATTAACAGGACCATTTTTTTTAACTTGCTATATTGTGAGTTTTAACTAAAAGATGGTTCAGTGAAGTGTGGCTACCACCTCGTAATACTGAATTTTAAAAGTTTTAACACACAGCTGACTGGTACCCTATGGATACTCACCTGTATTGTGGGCTTCTAGTTGTGAAAGGGAATTCACAGCCACTTTGCATAATGAACAGTAAAGTAGTTTTTTGGCTTTTTCCTCTTCTGACTCAGTAACTGTGTTAGCAGCTCCGTTTGTGCTCTTGGAGGATGAGGCAGGTGCTGCAGGCGCCACTCCAGGTTTGGGAAGAAAAGGATCCACTTCTGTACTGGACTGCTGACTCACACTGTTGGGTTTTTCTTTCCCTTTATCTTCTAAAAGAAACAAAATACATACACTGTTGTTTTATGCCACACATATAGTAATTGTCCTGTGGGTTTAATAAACATAACACAACAGGGGGCTAATTTATCTTATTTTACAAAAGAGAGCAGCATCCTTGAAATCTTGTTAAAAGTCCTGCCATGAAATCTGTGTAATTTGACAAAGGGGGTGATTTTCCTGTTTTTAAAGTTACCAGAGAACACCAATGAGCTCACCAAATTCATGCCAGCTGTTGTTCCTGTTGTGCTGCAGGCATGGCCAGTTGGAAGGAGCCCAAGCAACACCAAAGTAAGCCAGGCTTAAGGACTGGACAGCACTCAGAAACAAGCAAGTCTTTGTATTGGGTATTAAAAAATATTTCTCAAAATCAATACATTTGCTTTTGGAAGAGCTCAAGTTTCTCAAAATCACTGGGAGGACTCTGAAAGGCTCCAGCACCATCTTGCCATACATCCCTCATTTCAGTTCCAGGAGTTACGGTACTATACATGAACACAGTTGCTAATATTTGTAGGTTTTTCCATGAACGACTCCCTGTGTGTTTGTGGATCAGGTGGCTTCTGTGTGCATTCAGTGCATTCCTTTATCACTTCACAAGCATGAGTCAATCATCTGTGCTCCTACGAGGCAGGTAGGCAGGTATTACTTCATTTTGCAGATGGCGAACAAAAAGAAAGAGATAAAATGTCCCAGCTGTGCCTACAGAGGATCTTTGTGCCAGAGCCAGTATTTAAATGCTCCCTGCTCACATGCTGCCCCTCAAGGGCTCATTGCATTTGAAGCTGTTCAACTGCAGGCCTTTTGACCACAAGCCATATTAGCTGCCAGCAGTAAAACAAGCTCAGTCCAAAACAAACACGGGATGGGAGGGGGACAGTGCAGGGGTGCTGCTATGAGCAACCCCGACAAAACAGACATGAGTACGTGTCACTCTGAACAGCTGGGATCAAATTTCATCATCTAAGCAAGTACAACATCTACATAAGAGCAACCTCCCCATTTGAAACCCATGGCTTAATTTGAAATAGAGTTGAACTGACTTGAAAAACTAGGCTCTATTTTGAGGATTTATTTTTTAACATGGACCCTTGCACTTTATGTTTACAGCTACCAGACTCCATCTTAACATGCCTTTGTGTATCAGGCCAAGACTGTGCTACCAAGAACTTTGAAAACAGGATTGTACCCACTCAAGCAAACCTTGAAAGTGTGTATGAACTATGAATAGCCATCCTGAAACTAACCCCCACAGTTGTTGGCATATTTCCCAGAAGTGCATTGCAGTACATCAATTTTAGATTGTTATAAACCAGGAGAAAGAAAACTCTAATAAAAGAACTATTATTTTTGAAAATAACAATAAAAATACTTGGAAATTGCACAATATGAACTGCATTAAACATTGCAAACAGTCAAGTACAAAGATTACTATTATGACCAAATTAATGTTAAAACCAGATTCTGAAGGTATTTTGATTAACAAAGTATGACAAAAGAAGCTGATGTTAAATTGTACTTCATAGGCTATTCAATTTTAAAGTCTCCATAGTAATAAGACACATCTGCAAAAATCTAGAATACTTTATATGACTTACGAGTCTTCATAAAACACAGTTTCAATAAATAGCATTTGCTAACATTCTAAATTAAAGAGTTTTCAATATGGAAAATTCTCAGAGGTGCTAACATCTACAAATGAAACACAATGAGCAGCTGTCATTTGCAAATTTACATTACTGAAAATTAGAATTGTTATTGTTGTTTTTGTTCTATGCAATATCATGCCAAACTGCAAAAGGTGTAACACCAGGATATATTGAAGCAAAATGGAATAAAGGAAGGTTCCACAGTATTTTGCATTTCAGGCCTTAAAGGAAAAATACACCTACATAACTGCAGGCTGTGTGTTAACCAACTACACTTCTAGTTCGGCTTTGGGGTTTTTTTGTGTTGTTCCCAAAGTATTTTTTTAAATGTAAGGATAAAAATTTGGTGCTTTTGAAGTGCCTCCTGGAGATAGAGACCATCACCCCTGTGCAACAACCACACTGCTTATGCTCCTGCCCACAGCCCCTGCCTGCACTAATCTCACTGACCACAACAAGAGGGAGCAGACTTTATTTTTTTTGCCATCAAGTGTCTGTGGAGTAAGACCCCAAGATATGGAAGAAGATCTATTTTACATGGGCCACGAATTACCATCACAGAGTGATGGTTTTCCAATGCTGAATTTAAGAGATGATTGAAAAAAAATTACAGATTCCATTTCCTCACTTGTCCTTACTTAGCTGGCCAACAGCTGATGTAGTATGTTGATTTTTATAATACTCCCCAGATTTATAGTGTTTTCACTATTCATATTCCAACAATTCTAGAGTATACACATTAATAAGAAAACTTCTACAAAACTAGAGAGAAGTTACCAGCATGCAGCTGGGCTCAATTCTGCCAGTATTGCAGCTTTTGGGAAGAACCTCAGTTCACATAATAATTCCATCATTTGGAAAGCTTCCTGACACAAATAAGCTCTTCATCGATGGGGATGTATAAGGAGAGACATACGCCCCTCTATGAATTAATGTTTCCTTCCACCATTCTAAATGTTTAATGCAGAACATCTTCAAAGATCATCACGGTAAGGTTATTATACAGTTTAACTCCCACAGAAAGCACACGGAGCTAAGTGCATATTTGTCACTGCAGTGGGCCCAGAACTGCATTTTCCTGGCTTCTAAAATCAGAAAATTGCACTTCTCCAAATGGGCTTTTGATAACAGCTTACTGTTTCAATCCACATAATTCAAAACACCATTACTTACAGTTTTACGTTTGAGACAGAAATGCCAACTATTCAACAGTGCAAAGCACAGGAAATGCAAATTGCATGTATATACAAGCACCAAGACGATTACTCTTTTATTTGCACTTACAGCACAGAGCTAACAAATCTGCATGCAGAAATCAAAAAATGTAACTGTTAATGGCTGCATGCATACCCATACTTCCCATCACCACCTTATAAAGTAGATGTGACTTGTGAGATGCAGCTGTAGGATTACAGTCCTCTTGCTATTTTTGAAGGTATTATTGAGAATAGGCTCAGATGTGCTCTAAACTCCACCTGGCTCGAGACCAACAGAGCCAGGCAGAGCCCAAACGAGTGCAGGAGTGAATCCATCCTGCCTGGACCATGGACACACCAGCTTCTGCTGTGCAGCTTAGCAGAGCACAGCTGGAAGCATGAGACCAGGGCAGTACCAGCCTACAGCTGGAAGGCAGTAGCTGTGATTCAATCTGCATCAGGGTCAGGTTGAAACGCTCACACCAAAACTCAAGTGCAAGAAATTAATTTAAAATCTAATTTTTACTGTTTCCCTATGTTCCTTTTCTATTCAGAAAAGCCATATCTTGTGCGTCTTAAGCTCCTCTCTTAAATTCCAGAAAAGTGAATTGATGATTCAGGTTCTTACTGAAGCCTAGATTTATTTTGAAATAGAGCCCAGGGAAAACAACTAAAGCAAGCTAATTAAGTATTGCTTTGGGCTCAGTAATATCAATGCCTTTCTCACCCATTACATTGTTTTAATTCTGCTTTGAAGTTGTTTTCACATATTCCTGCTTGTTTGACTCATGCTTGTGTCAGTGCCATGTTAAAATTCAAGGCCTGTTTATCTGATCAGCACTGCCTCATTTTGAGTACCAAAGTCAGGACACTGCAGGGCAACACCTCAGAGGTTCAAACCTCCAGGTTCTACTGCTTCACTTCTACAGCTGAAGTGACTCACTGACCTTGGCAGTTCATGCCACTCTCACTGTGGTTGCTGTGGCGTAGAGAATAGGTCCTACCCATTTATTTCTTTTTGAGTCAGCGTGATGCTTTGGTGCACATTAGAAAGAAGTTTTATTTGGACTTCATTATGAAATCATACATGCTATTTTCAACAACAAAAAAGAGTGACTTAATATTCAGATCCTTACTTCAGAATTTACATTTTTGATAAAAATAAAAACAGTGTGAATTTAAAACTCATGTATAGATTTAGAAATCTGATAAAGTTTTTCAGTATCAAAAATGTTCATTGCTACTTACACCCCTCAACATGCCTATCTGCCCAGTTTTTTTCTCTGATGATATATAAAACATCTTTACAATAAAATTCTGTTTCACAGCAGATTGTTCAAATAGCAGTTAGAATTAAAATATCCAAGGTACTGATGATATGTGATACACTTGCAAGAACCTTTTCCAATACATGTGCTAAAAAGCTTTCAAATATGAAGTTCTGCTACAATCCTAATAACCCTTACAAAACTGCCATGTAAATGTTCAGCTGTATGTAATAAATAAACAAATTCACTCTTGCTTTCACAGTAACAGAACAATGTTTCAATTACTGAAAATACATATTTTGTATGTGTCTGCATGTAATAAAAAAGTGTAACTTTTTGTACTTGCCTGCTTCTCTTCTCCACCAGAAATTGGGACTGTTGTGCACAGCCTCTGCTGAAGGCTGGGCACACAGAGAGAGAAGGATCCTGGGACTGAGAACAGCTGCCCAGCACTGACTGTGATGCAGCTGGCTCTCCACTGGAAGAGATCACTCCGTGCTTACAGCCACCCACCACCCAGCTTCAGCTTCACACCTTCCCTTGTGCCACGTCCTCCACTGCCTCCCCCAGCTCCAGGCACTGAACAGCAGCTGTGCACAAAGTACTGACAGCAAAAGGGCAGCACAGCCACTGCAAAGTGGCCCCTGCTACTCTACAACCTGCACTGAAGCTCTTTTGTGAGATTCACTCATTTGCCATCCTTGGTACAGAAATCTGATTTTATATTTCTTTTACCTGCTTGAACAATAGTGCACATTGCCAAGTTAGAAGAGATCATAATGGAAAATGACTTTTGGCAGTAAAATGTTTACTATCCTCCACTGTAAAGGTAAGAAAATAGTAAAAACATATGCTTTTTTTCTTCTTGAAAAACATGAAGGAAAGAGCCACGCAATATCCAGTGCAATTTCCAGTCTAAACCAGTCACATAATTTTTGTCCTGTGTAACTCATTCACTGCATGGTTATCAGGGCCTTACAACCAGTGAGCACAATTGATGCACAGGGGTAGGGGCAAAGCCTTTGGTTCAATCAGCCTTGTTTATGGTGCTGCCTTACAATACCATATCACTGCTGAAAGAACAACCTTTTAAAAAAAGGACTGCGTGGTGATCCTGTACATTTTCAACTGATTTCTAACTATGTCACTTCCTATGGTAACTAAAATCAAAAGGGATTTCTGAAAGTAAATGTTAATATTTTATTTTTGGGATACTGAAAGTGTGGTGTAAAGATTGGCTTGTGATAATCTTGAGTTCACATCAGTTGTGCTACAGGGAGCTGCTATTAGTTTGAAGTGTTGATTTTGGACACTAAGAGAGAGTTTGGGAGAAAGCAAATATATCTCCCATACTGGTAAAGCTGTACTGAGCAAAACAGATTATCAGGTTCTCCCTGTAAATTTCAACAGCCTGTGAATGTTGGGCTGCATCAAACAACTTTTGAACCATACAGTGATTACAGAATGGGAAAAGGAAATCCATAAGATTGTCAAAATATTAAACATTCTTGCCCCAAACAATTGCGTAGAAAAGGTAAAATCAGTTGCATTAACTACACTAGTAGACAATCCAAGAAATTTTGCTGAAAAGCTTATCAGTAAAGCTAAATTAGCATCCATAAACAAAAAGTAAAAATTTGTCTGTTGAAAACCAAAATTCTCAGTTTAAATTTGACATGTTAAATGCTTGGCCCATGTGAAATAAATCTAAAAAGTGAAATTTAATTACATTTTTCCCCACACTTCATAAAGTATGCCCACTGACAATGCTAAAGAGAGGTGACTCGAATAGTCACCAGTTGACCTCTCTGTTCTAAGCTTTCTGCACACAGAAAAAATTGTTCCACAGACAAAATGATCAGTTTAAGAGCAGAGATGACCACTCTGACCAATCCTGCTGATTGCAGGGAACTCTTCACAAATAGGTCCAGGCAAGGCAGAAAGCTGTATCAGAAGCTGGTTTCAAATGGCTTTGTGTGGTAGATGCAAGACAGCATTTGAAAGTGTATTACAAAAGACATACAAAGGTATGGAGAGCTTTGAAAGTGAAGGACATAAATGTGGAGAGAGAAAAATCAATACCACAGAAATATTGTAACAAAATTTGCAGCATTCAAACCAAAACCCATTGAAGTAGAGAGATCACAGTCAAAGAGATAACAAGCCTGGCTGAATGTAGTTAAGGGAGATGTTAAGAAACCACAACAAAATAAAATCAAGGTGGGGAAAACTTATTTAATCACACTGTACTTGTAGGACTGCCCAACCAAACATTAGGATCTACCGTGGAACACAGTCCTGGGGGTAGAATAAGAGCACCCACAGATAATTATATTAGAAACAAGAGCTGCTGTACATCTCCTTGGCCTGAAATAAGACTTGAAGGGAGGAGATCATCAGTGACTGAATTACCAGGATGAAAAGAAGGGCGTCTTTCAGTGTATTAGCTGAAAAGTTATTGAATAGAAAGTCAGACAATAGCTCCAGTAAGAAAAGCAGGTTTCAAAACCCTGTTCTTCACAGAAAGCATTTTCTTCTGGTTCACAGCGCTATAGAGGAATAAAGTACACACACACACACAATTTTTTTTCTTATGATGGAAAAGATGAACACTTTGAGTAATATATCCCATAAAGACAATAGCAGGACAGCAATTAAGTTACTAGTGGTCACAACCTTTACAGATTTGTAAGTACTCTGTTCCTGCATCTCAGCACCACTCACAAAACCCCCCAACAAAACAAACAACAAAGAGCATTAGATTATTTCTTCACACTCATTAAGATGGAGTTAGCAAACTTGGATAAGGTATTTCAAAATATTTTTTGTTCTATCTGCACATTTGCTGAATAATGAGACTCTAATGGCTGTCAGACAAAATACCTACTTTCTCACCAGTTGTGCAGTCTACTGAGAAATGAGGCTGAAAAACCCGTAGGGCTCTGTTCTAGAAAAATTCCACTGCAAACCTACATGCAAATCAGGCAGCACACTGTATCTATTAACCCTTTGGTTACTTTTAGTTTTTTGTAAAATGTGTTTTCTTGTACTTCAGGCATGTATGAAAAAGAGCTATGTTTTACATAATTAAATAAATCAGTTTGACACATGCTGAAGAGAACAAATTTTGTCTTTATACAAAGATGAGGAAAAAAATGGAAGTTATAAATTTAAAGCTTTTCCTTTCAAACACAAATGTGCCCTCAAATAAGCTGCAACACATTTTTAAGACACTGAAGCTACATCAGGAAACGTCTGATGGATGGCTGTGCAATATTAGGTGAACTTGGTAGCTAGAAGGATTATTTGATTAACTGCATCAGTACTCTCCAACAGGCTGAAGCCAAATATCTTTTTTCACTTCAGAAGTATTGCTTGCATGGCTATGTTACAGCAGTGTTGCTGACAATTTCTTAGATACTTGATTTCTGATTTGGCATACCAAAAGCTCTTACAAGGGAACCTGCATTTTCTTCAGTGTATGAAAATATTTGTGCTGGTCCGAATAAAGATTTAATGTGAAAAAAGGTTTGCTGTTACAATTTTGGTTGGGTTTAATTTTTATGAAAGTGGACTGATTAGAATTAGAAAATATTCAGAAATACATGTAGCTCTGCAAGTGTAAAACTTTGCCCTGCAAAATCTATTCCTGTACCTATTTGTACACCTTCCTGAACTGAAAGTTCCTGCTGCCTTAATTACTGGGTTGTCAGAGGTGATCCTGCTGTATTGCCTATGATTTTTAATCAATTATTTACACACTTGGAGATTCTTAGGAAATTGATTTATGTTGGTTAGCTAGTGTCTGTTTTACAAGATAAGATCAAGAAAAATCTGTATGCACTCACCAGCAAGGGAAAGAAAAAAAGAAGATACGTTGGCACATCCATATAAAACATATAGTGCAATAACTGCAAAATTGTTATGTATCAACAAAGGGCATTTCAAAAGCCTCTTATTTAATACTTCAATGCAATGCAATTTCTCAGTGCAAAAGCTACATGAATAAGAAGGGCTGATTTTGTACTGTTAGACAAAATGCAGGTGTGTATGTAATACTTCTGGAGAAAACAAACTTTAAGCACTCACTTAAGGCTATTTGCATTGTGCCTCTATGTCACCTGCTGAACTTTAATGATATTTTACAGAATGCACATTGTATCAGACTTCTCTTTTCCTAATTTGAAAAAAGATTGTTACAATTCCCAGCTTCCTCCTCCTCCTCTAGTTTTTAGACCAGTTACTTCTGGATAAAATCAACTTCTCTACAAACACCAATACAGAGCAATTTCCCAGTGTACAATGCCAATATCTATGTATTTCTCAGTCTTGACAGGTTGGGAAAACTATCACTAGAAGTTTGTTCATAAAACTCAGAGATATCAATAGCACTACAGTGCTGGCAACTGAAAACAAGGTGCATCTAAAACACAGCTAGCAAGTGTGAATGCTAATTTAAAGAGTATCCATAAACTGAGATGATCCAAAAACTCAGTCTTCCTGGGTCCTGTTGCTTTATAGCCAGGCATATTTACTTTCATCTTTTCTGAGCTATGTCAGTCTGTTTGGGCTAGAATTGGAAAATTTGTGAGTTGGAAAATTTTAATACAGTGTGAGTAAAGCTTGAAATACAGTATAAGATTTGCTATTACAAAATATATGGCTGAAAGCAAATGTTTTTGCTAGCTATAAACTTATCTTTTTCTGACACCCGACATCCATGATTTTGAAAATATTTTACGCTCCCATTCCAAATTCTGCTACATCTATTTCTGACATCCTGGAATGCAAACTCATAGTATTGCACTGTCTTTTAAACTTTTTAATAATGTAGGAATGCTTAGAAAAATAACTTTCAAATATTATAAAAAAACATACAGTATTTTACCCAGAGATCCTTCACTTCTGCTTAGTCTCAGTTCATCATCTCAGCTGTAAAAATAACATTGGCTCCACCATTTATGAATCTGAAATATACTACTAGAAACATATTTCACTTGCTGCTTGTGTAAAACAAAAATCTTAAACTTTATGCTCAGATGCTGAAGTGCTTTAGAACTTAATATGAAATTTATGGGCATCTAAATAAAAGAATCAAGGAGAACTGACACACGCTGCAAGTAAATTCTCATGGGTCTGTGTCTGAACTACTCACTTGGTACTTGCTCCGGCAGAACTGCAGTTAAAGTCAGCTATGAAACACTCATCTTCATTTCAGTTAAATGACATCTATAATTGTGCATTCTCACCCACTTCTGTAGCAGGTTTGCCTGAGGACTGTGAGCATTCAGTCATGCCCTCAAGATTTGACAAATAAATTGCATTTCAGATATAACTTGTCTAACCAACACTCTCCTTGAAAACAAGTAATAAGGAAATAATGAGTAGCCTAATGTTTGCATAAATAATTTTTCTGCTATAGGGAATGAAGTATATTTCCCCCTTCACCACTGAAGCAGCATTTGTCCTGACCCATTCTTTTATATTTGGACACTAAATTCATTCAAGGGCTCAGAGAAAAGGAGAAAACTTAAATTTTGCAGCTTCAACACAGCCTTTAACTTCACACAACTGAACGCAGAGAAAATTTTATTCAACTACCAATTGTATGAATAATCACCAGAGTCCTGTTATGTATTCTCTAGCACCAGTGAAAAATATATATCTGGTATCAGAAGAACTGCCTTATTTCCTTAGGAATATGTTGCTTCAATAAGTGTTGTGAAAGTATTAAATACAATTGAAATTATTTCTCCCAGGGTTGTTAAAAAACCCAATAGAACCAGCAGGTGTCTTTTTAGCAAGTTACATTGTTATTTCATACTCACCTTACTATCATTCCATCATCACCATCATCCTATTAAAAACATCCTCTTGGAATATTCAATAGGCAATTCTATATTCAATCATTAACAGAACAAACATGAAAAACAGATGCCTGATTTCACAGGCAATAAAAGAGGTGCTGAAAGATTCAATGTATTTTAAAGGATTCTTTAAATGACCACATACATCTAGCTAAAAAAAAATCCCAGTAGCTGGTAGCATCCCTGGCCTTGCTGCCATTGTCCAGCAACACAAGTAGAGTCAATTTTGCTGGGCCAAAAGCCTATCTCTACTTCTTGAAAAAAGAAAAGCTTTGTATCATTTTAAGAATGCTGGTAAAAAATGCTTTAAAATTCATGTTTTTAGGACTTGAGCAAGTAGAATTTCTAGAGGTATTTAATGATACAGGGCATGAGTGCTCAGGCACAGAGCAGAACATCCAAAAGGGTCTTATTTCATCTTACAATATATTTTTGATCCAAAGCTTATGCTTATTTTACTGCAGGAAAAGCAAAACCTTATCAATCCTTCCAAGGAAAATCCTGGTTGCATATATTTCTGATTGCTACAATAACTGAAGAGAGAAAATTTTGGCCTTTTCCAGTTTGAACAAGAATTGCAACAGCTCATCAATGTCCATGTGTCAGCTGCAGAGCTTGTTTTTCAGTTAATGGCACCTGTAATCAGTTTTCAGTTTAGGTGCAGAATTTGAAATATGCTAGCATTATAGTCAAACCAAAGATTTTCCAGGAGCTCCCAGGAGCTTATCAACAGCAAAATGCACAGTATGACTGGTTTTCCATTCAAATTTAGACACACATAAAAAGATGAGGTTTGAATATCCACTTTTGAAAAGTCTGAACAGTAAGGCTGGCAGGGAAGAAAGTGTTTAAAAAACCCAACCTACTATAATGATTTCCTGTTAACAGACTTTGACTTGCTAATTTTTCTTTTGGCTCACCTTTCATCCTCAGAGCATAAACCAAACAGCAACTTCCTGAAAGAGCTGCTGAAACTACCTGCCAGAANAAAAGATGAGGTTTGAATATCCACTTTTGAAAAGTCTGAACAGTAAGGCTGGCAGGGAAGAAAGTGTTTAAAAAACCCAACCTACTATAATGATTTCCTGTTAACAGACTTTGACTTGCTAATTTTTCTTTTGGCTCACCTTTCATCCTCAGAGCATAAACTTTCTCCTGAAAGAGCTGCTGGACCTACCTGCCAGAGAATGCCCAGAAGCTATTTACTATTAAATGAAATACAGGCATTGCATGTGCCATGGATGTAAGTACACATATGGTACTTGCAACAGTGTAACTGTGATGAATTTATGAGCATTTATTAATAATATTTTATATTATCAGTTGTAAAAGCACTGTGGTCAAGCAGAAAATTCTATACTGTGCTATTACCTCTGTTTTGGGGATAGAGTTTCAACAGATGGCAATATAGAAGGATCTTCATCTGGCTGTGAAACACTGAATCAAAAAGGAACAAAGCTTTCCTCAGAGGATGTAATGGAAAAATGCCCTTGAAATGACTCTCCTTGGTGGCTGAATCAGATCGAATTCACTGCTTAGTTGACTGTAAACTAATACCTTTATCTAACAGGAGTATGCCTGTGCTTAGCAGGCACTGTCTGAATCCACATAAACACAGATGCATGGTTATTTTATGCAGTATAGCTTCAGCAGAACTCTTTATGTCAGCATATATATGAAGAACTGATGAGGCTCATCAGTAGCTTTTGAAGGAGGCCAGACATAAGCACAAGCATCTTTGAAGGGCATAAGGCAGAACCTCTAAATAGGGCACAGTGACTCACTGGGAGACACCAAGCCAAACACATCCTTGTCCTGTTCCTCTCTTAGAGCCTCTGCCTATCCCTGCCCACAGACAGCATTCCACAGACAGCCCTTGAGGAACTAAAACCCACAGACAGGACCACAAGGTCAACTTTTCTAAGTCTGATACAGCTTGGAGTTGCCAGTTCTGTCTAACGGGACAACTAATTGCCATATGTCTACACAGCATCAAGTCATTTATTAGGTCATCAACAGGTGGAGGTTATTTTCCAAACACAGTCTAGTTCACTCAGTGTCAGACACTGTGCCAGACTCTGGCTTGACAATGTTCCTCAGAATAACCTCCAGCTATTTCGAGTTATGCAGCTGTAATGAATGGAATAACTCTTACAGGACATACTTAGGATCAAGAAACTGGCAAAAAACTTTGCAGTTGCAGCCTTTTCCCACCATTCTTGTCACACACAGCAGATCAGCCTAAGACTGCTCATATGCTGGATTGTCATCACTGTGACCCTGTGCACTGCCTGTTGAGCTGCCCTGAGACAGTGCCCCAGAGCAAAGCTGTAGTACCAAGGGTCAGAACTTGAAACAGGTTCTAGTGCTTGGCCTAGCTAGGTGTGTAATGTTCTCTGTTCCTGCCAGCTGCACAAAATGGGGTTTCATAGAGCATCTAAGGGTTTATCTCTACCTATTAATTTCCAAGTAACAGAGTCTTCTGCTCTTACTGCAATGAAGACTGAACCTGAAATACCCATACCTATCATTTCACAAATGGGCACAAGGCCAACAGAGCATACAGAGAATGATCAAAGGCCAGAAATTATCTTTTATAATCTGAAATATGATTTTGACTCTTAAGTAGTTTAAAACAGTTGCATTTACTTTCCAATTTTCATATCAAAGCAAAATGCAAAGAAGTTGATACCACATCAGTTGTATGCTTCATTTTGAGCTATTTATTTTGATTTAGAAGTAGGATCAAAGAATTCCTCTCTGCTTGATAAGTAAACAGTGACATTTCAATCCAGTAATTACCATATGCATTCCTGAAGGATTCATCACTGTAACCATCTAGACTATGCTGACCTGGGGTCACAGACATCATCTTCTAATGCATTCTTAGAGCTATATTTAAACCACACTTCAAATACTCTAAACTATGTTGTGCACTAGTTATTACCCAAGCCCTTTCCTAAAGCAATGCCATACCTATGCATATCCTTCTGTGTAGCCATCTTGGAAACCCTGGGCTTCCTCTGGGAGGGAAGGGAATCTTTGCCACTATACTGAGTTTGCACAGCTAGTCTTTGGCAGTGGGAGGGCTACAGAGGTGGCTTCTGTAGGAAGCCATCAGAAGTTTCCCTTATGTTTGACACAACTGGAAGCACAAGTTTTTTGCTGTGTTTTCTCTCCCATGCTTAGCTGAGGGTGGGAGTGGTAGAGTGGTTTTGGTGGGCACCTGGCATCCAGCCAGGATCAACCCACCCCAGCAGGAGCAGCTCCCAGTGCTATTAACACAGCTGTTCTGTAACCACATCTCAAAGCAGCCACAAAAAAGTTTGCAGGATCACAGCAGTGATTTTCTAGCATATAAAACTATTATATAGCCATTACTGGACTTTTCCTGTGTGGTTTGAGAAACTGTGTGGGAGACAGGTTATGGATACATCCCCTATGGCCACCTCCAATCTGCAAACACCAGTCAGGACAAACAGAGATGGCCCAGCTATGGTAGGAGTGCAACAACTTTGTCACACAATCTGTGGTGATTTTTTCCTGTCTGCAGAGTGAATGGGGCAGGGTGGTGGTATTTACAAGTAACAATAAATAGGTGTTTCCTGAACAGCAAAGAGATGAGAGCTTAGACAATTAGATTACCTAACAAACAAAGTTAAAGTGCAAACTTGTTCAGTTAAACCCATTGATATCCGCTTAGGGTGCAGCCACCTGCACCATTCCTGCACTATAGCTTTGTCATTAAATGTTTGCTGATGATCAATTTACAAATGCCATTTCCAAGTCACACTGTACTATCAACAATAGCAGGGAAGAACTCTCTCTTACAATGTGGGCATTGTCATGCTCAGACCACAGTCACACCTTTCCATTTGGCTGAGGCCACTTTTGCCTACAGGAGCCCACCTTCTTCTTGAAATATCCCAAAAATCTTAAAGATTAATTAAACTTTTTTATCTTTACCAGCAGCCACATTTCTCAAGCTGAAAGGAACAGCTGTAGAGAGACCACTGCATCATACATTTTGAAAAATAAGGACTGGATGAATTTGTGTTTTGCCTTTGATAGATTCATCACTAGCTGAGCTAAAAGTGAAATTATTTTTCCTATTAGTACTATAGTGGTGAGGTCTGACAAGTAAGTGTTTTGGACTTCATGCTACGTCTGACTCAAGGAACACATGGCTCTGTAGCAAACTTAACCTGACATTTTAGTTCAATATTTAACAACTGTTCTGTCTGGAGAACTCCAAATTATTCATCATTATCTCATTCAAAATGACAGCACATCAGAAGGGGTGCTGCTCATACCTGTTGTGCCCTTTTATTAGCTGACCTGTGTAAGAGAATAATTGCAGATTATCAGTTTACTGTAATGCTCCCTACCCTTTCTGCACTAATACCCATGGAACTACAGCAGATAAAAAAAAAGATCACAAGAACTTATAATGGTCTTCTCTGTTTAGCTTCTCTTTCTACTCTTCCATACACTAGAAAAGGACACCAGAAATTATTTACTACTTGATGAACATTTCTCAGGAACTCTCCAAAGTACAATGGCTAAACAACAGCTTCCCAAGTGGTGGAATTTAATTCTCTTCCTCGATTTCATTTAGTTTATGTACTTCTAAAGCAATTTTTTCAGACCTATAGCACACATACACACTTTCAACAGTCCCATACTGAATGCTGAGTCCCTGGTCATTCAGGAGGTCAAGCAAAACAGAGCTCATGTGGCAGCATCTTTCAGGATGGAGCATAAATTAGGAATTTCTTCTACCTAGGTGGTAATTTTAATCAAACTTATAGGATTTATAGGTCTTATTTATAAGATTTATAGGATTAAAATCTCTACATCTTTTTTTTTTTTTTTTTTGTTTTTGCACACTAGGCAATATAGTCAAAATTGTGAAGACACAGCCAGAAAAGAACAAATATAGGAATAGATGATATGACAGTAAGTCTCATTTCCTCTGAAAACCAGGATAAAAAAAGAACCCAAATACACAAATGAACTGAAAATCTTAGTATTAGAGATACCAAGTAAAGTTTTGTAAGGAAAATGAAAATATTCCTAAAAAGTGAACATCTAGTACTAGCACATTTCTCAGAGAATGAAATCTGTCTTAAAGGATTCAGAAAAAATGGCATAAGTAATTTTTTTGCTCCAAAGCAAAAAAACCAGCCAAACAAAAAAACCCAGAAAAACAAAACAAAACAACTCCACAAAACAAAACAGACCCCACCAACCCAAAAACCCAACCTGCCTGCTGCCCACCCCCCCCAAAAAAAAAAGCCCAAAACTCTACCCAATGGCAACTTAATGACTGCTTTAGTTTAGTTTTTTAAGCATTATGTTAAAGAGATAAACACATGTCAAAGAATAGATGGGCAGTAAGGTAATAATATCTGTAAGGGAAACTGTAGCTGAGCAGAACTATGGTTTTATCAGACTTGGGGCTGATAAAACCCCTGATCTTCAAGTTGTTACCCATCTCTGTGATAAGCTTTCCATACAAATACTGAAAATTTGCTTCAAGTTCAGGTTTTTTCTTCCCAAACATCCCATCCTCAGTCTCCTGTACAGCAGTAAGAGGCTCTGAGGTGCCTACTCTACCCAGAGAATCCCACTGTTCTCCTGATGGGAAGAAAGTGTTCCACTAAATTGCCACTGGGATTTATTTTTAATGTAGAAACAGTTTTAGTGGTGTAATCCAACAGACACAGATGGTAATCTGCCTAATTTGTACAGAGTAATAATAGCATAAAAACACACTGTCAAAACAGGGCAATTAAAAAAAAATACCAAGAGCAGGTTTCCCTTTTGACTGGTTGTATTATTTCATCAAAAAACTGAATGTAGATTTTAGATACATTGCAGAGGAAAGAAAAGAATTAATTCAATTCAGACCTCATAGTCTGGCAAAGGAAACATGAAACAGCTCCAGATGGTTTCTGGATGGAATTTGAAAAGGATGATGAAACTTTTGCTATCTGCACCTCAATGTTTGGCATCGGAGAGGGAGGGAATTATAAAATTATGTTACCACAGATGAATTAACATGTTAAATACTATAAAGTCTTAATTGATATTTTACTTTGGCTGTTGTCTGTGTTCTTACCATGTACACCTGGAGCAGTAACATATCTTAAACAATGTTATTTTCAATATTTCAGAGAGTAAAATATTTACTAAATATTTTAAATCTCTTTCTGTTCAATATCCTACCTTATATTTAGATCAATGGCAAATTGCTACTGTTTTATAGTAGCATGTCTTGTTTTCCTGAGGATGATACTTGAACTTAGCTCATCTCTCTGAAAACTGTGATTTTCTAGGCAAATCAACCCAAAATTTGGCACCCACTATCATTGCTAAGGACCCACAGATAGTTTTGAAGCTGCTGTAAAAACAGCAGGATGACAAACAGTCACTGATACTTTTTTGGGTTGGATTTTTTTTGTCATTTTTTATGCACATGTCAAAAAGCTGTTATTCACCTCATGGCACTTGAATCAAGACCAGCTCTGGTGAAGAGGATAATAAATGACTCCCTAGGCAGAAGCAAATTTATCAGCAGTATCTACTGGACTGACAGTTGGGTAATCCTCAGTGGGGGCCTTCTCCTGAAGAACACTGTCAGCGAGTTCATGGAAGTCTCCTGTTTCATTCAGTAATGCAACACTGACAGAGCAGAAACTCAAGCAATTCTACTGCTATTAGTGTATTAGTGTTGCTGACCTTCCTCACAGTACTCATCTGGAGGGAAAAAAAAAGAAAAAAAAAAAAAAAGGGTGATGTTGAAGCACTAACAGGCTGTGGAAGTCAGGAAATACCCAGGCCAGGAGGCTTCACGTTTCTGTAGGTGTGTTTTCCTATTAGAACAAGATTGTCTTATTCAGAAAGGGAAAATTTCTTACAATGGTTTCTTCTTGTGATTCAGCTAAATATATAACCTCAGAATTCACCCTCCACCCACATCCATCCACTACTGCCATAAGGACATCCATACTTTTTAATAGTAAATTTCATAGGTTTAAGAAAAATCCACTTTAGCATTCAGGGACACCAATTGTTTCACAGACGTGAAATAGCAATTTGAGACTATCAAAACAAATCTATTCTGTACAAGAAAGCACAGTAAATACTTTAGAAAAGACAAGTTATGGATCACTACCATGCAACCAAATTCTCTCATACAAACACAAAAAAAAAAAAAAATAGGAGAAAGCAAAGGATGTACAGAACAAAAAGTTTTCATTGACCTGATTTGTCAGAGATGTTGGCTGTGACTGGCGTGGCGGAGCAGCCCGTGTTACCCTTTGCGCTGTCCTTGGAAGAACCAGCTTTGGGCTTGTTTTTCGTTGCCTCTAGAGCTTTGACCTTCTTGGCATGTTTACTTCCTTTGTAGTGGGCCTCGGCCTGGCTCTACAAAGGAGAACAAATCAGGCTCACTTTTTTTTGCACTTGTATATAATACAATGGATGACAAGGCAGAAAAGTGACACTTTCAATAGTAGGCACCATATTATTCCACCTAAAAAATTTTAATAGCTTTATACTAACACTTTTCATGGATGTAAGTTCTTATATATTCAAATTACAGGATTTTAATGAATATTGCATATTTTCAGTAACTTGGAAAAAGAGGCTTTGAGATTACATAAAGCTCTGTCACTCCTAATGTAGTTCTTTACTTCTATGGTGCTTAAAGATTTAAAGGACTATACAAATGTAAACACATCCAATTCAGAAAGATGCTACTCAATTTTCATGTGGTGTTACCTAGTCCTAATTACTTGCAGTTAGAGAGATGTACTGTGCTGAAACATGATTAAATAATCCATTTTTCCTTCTGTTTGATCTAATACAGATGTCATAAAATACTTTCACCTTCATACTGACAGCAACTGAGACAATTGAAAAAATATTACTTTACTATTAGATCAAAAAATAAGGGTTAAAATGAGGAAACACCATACCTTTAAACTTCAGGAGACCCAAGTACAATATAGAAAACTAAATATTTGCCAGTCTTGATTGCTTTATAAATTGCCTTGAATATTATTTTTTTAAACACTAAGTTAATTGTAACCTGTAGGATTGGGAGAAGAGGAGCTTTTAAAAAATATTATTATTTATTTTGTCTTAATCTGCCCAAACAGAACAGAATAAATATGTACTGAAATGTTTACTTCACCTTTGCCTTAAAACTATCTTCAGAAATTAGGTCAGTGTTTTTGAAGTTGCACAGCTAAAGCTAGACACATAAATATCTGCCCATTTTTTTTCACTGAGTCCCCTTCATTGTTCCTGATTCTGTATAATCAGATGCCTTGACAAATCAGGCCACTTCGTTGGAAGCAAAACTAAGGAACTACATACTTAATACAAACTCCAAAGCTTGGAAATTTCAGCTAATGAATCTAAATGTTTTTCTTGACTTCTTAATAAATTAATTTACCAAATAATGGGCAAGAAAATATCCTCTCCAAACCAGTCTGTTTTCATTACATTGTACTATTCAGCAATAGCTTTGCATTATTAATAGTTCCAAACACACTTTTAAAACATTATTTCAGGCATACCACTAGGTGCCTCTATTGAAGGTTACATATTAACCAAATAAGTTAATATTGCTGTTTACTTCAAATTAAAACACTCAGAGAAAGCATGCTTCTTCTAAGCACATCTTTGCACCTGGCATATAAAAACATCAGTGCAAGTAAACTTTCACTGTGTTCATGCAAAACCACATTCATTCTCTCTCGTCAATCAGTTATTGACTGCTTTATTTAGTTTGCTGTGTTAAATGAAGCGAGCCATGAAACGAGTCACATGCTTTTCATAAAGAGCAACTGTAACAGCTAAGATGCTTGAACTCCATAAAGAGCCCTGCCATAATGAGGAAAATTGTTTTAAGATCAGCAGAAACGGGCATTACAATAGAGTCACCTTGGGACAGCATGTAATAACAGCTTTATCATGTGGTAGAGTAGAAACAGCTGGAGTGGGCAAGAGACAGACAGCGCGTTGGAGTCCTTACACAAGTAACTGGCACCATTAAACTGATGGAGAATTATTGCTCAAATAGAGGAGTGAAGTTCATACACACCAGAACTTCTTAAGTGATTTCACAGCCCATGAAACAGTGCTTTCCATCTCAGAAGGACAGTGTATGTTGTTGTGGGTACATCTTTCCCTTCACAGGAGATTTTAGTAAGCAAGCATTCAGTAAGAAAGGCTGCTAGATTAGTTTTATTTTGAATTCCTCTGAAAGTGAGATATCTTTTAAAAATTTTATTATAAAAACAGCAAAGAGTTTACTCATCAATCGCTAGTAAAATATTTCTTGATTTTAAAACCTTTGAAATATTAACACGCATACAAACACAATTTAAGGATTATAAAGAAACAACTAACCAGCTATACCACTAGTACTATGTGCACTACTTAAAGGGACACTTGTCAACTTCTGGGTTGGATCTGTCCAGTTCTGAATGCGGGCAGAGGAGCACAGTCCTGTTTTTGCCCTGCTATGCCAATGTGCCTTATGAGGCACAGGAGTCCCATCCTGTCTCTCTCCACCTTTGCTGGGTTCTTCCCATTTTTCTTAAGCTTTGCAGTTGTGACATGATGCACCGAAAGGGGTGTTTTCCACCAACAAAATTCAATAAACTACTCACACATTGCAGTGCACAACAAGTGGAGCTAAAAATTGGGGTGAGTATATACCCTTTCCATTCCCATACTTTTAAATTTAATAATAGCAGGTACAAGATTGTCCACTCAGGCATCCTCAAGTTGATGATGTCCCTTTAAATATTTGAACTCTATGCTCCGCGCATATGTGTGCTGTTGATAGGATCATATGCTGCCTGAGGCCAAAGCTATGACATAAGAGACATAAATGCACTCAAGAGAAAGACTTAGTAAGTCAATTGCTTGATAATAAGCCTTTCTGCTGATATTTGCAATAATAATGCCTGCAATATCAGTAATAACCTACTACATTTTTTGATTCCCTTCATTCAATCCTCATATAGTGTACATGAGACCTGTTGAGAACAAACAAGCCCAGGCAGAATTAAAATTAAGATTTCCATAACAACAAGCAAAGCTTCATGGAAACATGGCAAATAGACTAATTTTTAATCTTTCTAATTATCATAATCTATCAAATTCATAGCTGAACATTATAAGGCCAAAAGGTAGTGTTGTGACCAATCTAAGCAGGGGTTTGGAAATGCCATCCTTCTTCAATACTGTTCAAATTAGACCATATTCCGTTGGGGTGGGTGGGATTCTCCAGGCTGGATTTTAAAGTAGTTAGGGTATGCAAAAATCTACCTTTAAAAAATTGTTTCAGTGCCTTTGTCAGTTAAGCAGATACTATTTGTTTCTACATTGACTTTTTCAAGTTTCAGTTCCAGGGGCTGGATATTGTTAAACCTTTGGTTTTTAGACTTTCTCAACTCATCTCTGTTCTGTGATATTCTTTCCAAGCATGAAGTTAGAGGAGCATTCCTTAAAGTATTGAAGCAATCTTTCCTAACCACATAAGCACTATTTTCTAGTCCTTTCAGATACACTTGAAGTTTAGAGTTTGCTTTTTATGCACTGTGGTATTAATCATTTGATTCAGCTGCCTTTTGGTAACTGAAATGCTTTATTACCATGTTATGTAAACCTTTGGAGTTTTCTGGAGTCATAGCAAGTAAAAGAAAAAAGGGCAGTTGAGGCAACCTGAAATTGGAACTCAAGTTCTGATTATAACTCATACCAATTATTGTGATTATTAATTTCCTGATCATTAATAACTCTAATTTTATAAAATATTTGCAAAAGCACCATATTAAAGGAAAACGTATTTGCTCCAATTTGTTCTCACTTCAAACTTGCTTATGACACAAATACAGCATTAGAGCAGAGGCTATGAGCTTTGTATATCATTGAAAAACCAGATTTATCTTTGAAATAAGCCATGACATATACAATTTTTATTTTTATTTAAGTCAAGAAACTGAAAATTTATTTTCATTTGCTCTGGTAATCCATAGGAAGTTGTGTACACATAGGGTTCAAAATTCATGTGCATAAAAGAAAGATACTTTACCAATTTTAATATAAATCCCCACTAAAATACAAAGTTAACTTAAGAGTAAATATCTTTGGGATACAATATTTTAAATGGCTACTGAAGGTACTTTTTGATCATCATAATTCATGCAAATTATGTGTCACCAAAACAATATTTAAGAAAACAATTAGGAAAAGCCAAAATGAAAATCTGTTACCTCAAAATATCTTTCTATACTCACGTACTATAATGATTTTAATTGCAAAAGGCTTTATACCAGTGTAAACAGCTGCTGAAGAGATTAATTCATTCTACAGTAAAATAATTTATCTGTGCCAAAATTAATTATTTAAATATTTATTTTTAGTTAAAAAATATTATGTTACATCTATTGCTTACATAGTTGGTATTAAACCTCACCATTGAATTATTACAATTTTGAAATTAAATGCATAATAGGTTAGGAGGACACTTTTTGAGAAAGTGGAATAAGAAAATATTTCTGTGAAAGAAGTCCTTAACTTTAAGGAAAGTTTAATTTTGAATTGAATCTAAAACTGAGTGTGATCTACTAGCTTGATATATATACATTGCAACATTTTAAAAAAGAACCTGCCTACTTATTAGACAGCACAGGAGGTCATCAAGTACTGGCTAGTAATGTTTAATGAACAAAAAAAGGTTTAAGCTGCCATAAATGTAACATTATAAATCAGAATGTAAAAAATACCTTTGTACTGAGAGGCCAAATTTGAAAAAAGCGTTTATGCATTTGTCTGGCATTACTTTTTGATCAATGGGATGCATATTTTATAACACTAAAAAAATATGTCTACATATTTGTAAGACCATGGCATAGTGAATAGCTGTATTTTAAATTAAGTTGCAAATAATTAAGAATATAATTGACAGACAAATAACCATGTAATTTTTCCCCATAATTTTTCTAATTTATACACCTTAAAATTTATACGCCTTAGTTCTGTGCACAGTCTTTTAGTACCAATTAAACATCCCTAATCAATCAAACTTTATGAATGTTTTAATTTTTAAGAAAATCTTTATGTCATAAGGATTAATGACTTGGCTGTAAGAAAGGATAGCTTTTTTGCTCTTAAAAATGATGCAAATGCAATATTTTATTTGAAATTGCTACTTGAAACTACAACTTATTAAGTTTGAAATCCAAGCAGGATGCTAAACTCTATGACTACATACAATACCTATACAATAGCCTTATATACTAGACTACATTTAATAAAACATCAACAATTTGAATTATCTTCTACATGTAAACAGACTTTTGAAAATCAATGTGAATGACATTAGCCTATTGTAGTGCTTAAAACAACTTCAGTAGCCTTTGTAGAAAGTTAAAAATGTTTATAAACCTGCTTATATTGAAAAGATCAAGATAATCAGGAAACAGGCAGATCATATGGATTCATTGATAGCAGCATTACCTTTAAGAAAACTCTGAACTGCAGGCAAGACTGTAGTACAAAAGATATCAGAATATTCCCCATCAGGAGCAATGACTGACACTGTATTTGAAATCCACATGATTCATTTTGACAGCTCACAAGTGACTGAGTTTTAGAATCTACTTGCGATATGAATGACTAATTAACTGAATTTATTGCTACACAAAGAAACATCAACCTGATGAAAGGCTTGAGTAAGTCTAAAGGTTCAGTGCCTATGTGTGTGAGACCAAGATTTTTTACAGGCTTATTCAAGAGCAGCTAAAGTAGCCCTTCACTAGGTCTTCATGAAAATAAGACAATTGTACCATCAACTCTTTAGCTGAATGCTTGAATCTGCTACCACATCATCCAGTTTGGCAATTAACACATACCATTAAATATATGTAGATCTGCATGGACAGAAAGGAGAAATGCAGAAATAAAGGGAGACTCTGAAGCATCCATGAAGACATCCCCTGCATCCATGGGGGAAATGCAGGTTCATGCCTGGAACTGCACAATATTAAGTGAGTGCCACAACTAAATGGAACTGAAAATGGTGGCTCACAGCTCCTATTTCTTCTTGCTTGCTACTGCACCTTCTTAAAGCAGGAGTTCCACCCTGGATGGGAAATACTCTCAACAGCAATTCTAACTCTNGAGAAATGCAGAAATAAAGGGAGACTCTGAAGCATCCATGAAGACATCCCCTGCATCCATGGGGGAAATGCAGGTTCATGCCTGGAACTGCACAATATTAAGTGAGTGCCACAACTAAATGGAACTGAAAATGGTGGCTCACAGCTCCTATTTCTTCTTGCTTGCTACTGCACCTTCTTAAAGCAGGAGTTCCACCCTGGATGGGAAATACTCTCAACAGCAATTCTAACTCTAACAGGCTGCCCAGTGAAGTGGTGCAGTCGCTGTCCCTGAAACTGTTTAAAAACCATCTGGGTGTGGCACTTGGGGATGTGGTTTAGTGGTGAACATGGTGGTGGCTGGACTTGATTATCTGAGAGGTCTTTTCCACCCTCAATGATTCTGTCTCAAATCCTGTGTTCATTTGGTGTTGATAAAATTGGTAATCGCTAATGAAAAATATTTTGTTGAAAATACCACAAAAGTCACTGCCAGTACCAGTTCAACCATGGAAAATGAAACAATTGAAAGACTGAACACATATATAATAATTCTGAAAACTTCCATTCTGTTATGGAGTACTTATAAAAACGAGTTTTTTCCTGCATATCGCAAAAAATCTTACACAAATTTAAGAAAAAAAAAAAAAAAGTCCTAAATAAAGTCATAACTTATATTGTAGAAAGAACACCTCTCAACAGCTGTGTTCCTGCCCCCTTTTATACATCAAGTTACAACAGATTACAATGGCAGTGGTCCTGGTTGAGAAGGAAACTAACTGTGCAAGATAGGAGCAGAGAGGTATTTATGTTTTGTAGCTTATTGTTATTTTAATTCACAGCAGATCCTAAACTAGAAAGCCCTCTTAATGGTAAGATATCTACAAAATGTTTGATCACTTATTTTATCTGTTGAAACCATTCTGTAAGAATATGCACATTTATTTGAGTATATAAATTATGAAGAATTTATACTAGAATCATAACTCTAATAAAAATTACATTATAAATTAGGAAGTAGTGTTGAAAAATATAGTTTTATCTCATTTGTTGTTAATAATAGATGTAATTGAAGAAATCTGCAAACCTGGCATGTTCATACATTTTTTACACCAAAGCTATGCATTAGTTTTTCAATTTCATCCTTACAGATTTCTAAAACCTAATTGCTTAAAATAGTAAGGTAGATTTTTATTGAAAAGAACATAGAAAAACCAAGGAGCTGTGAATATCAGCCATGTCGTAAGATGTCAACTATATTTAAAATACCTTACCAAACTTAGTTAAAAGCTCCATTAAATAGCTGTTATTTGAACAGAACTTCCATCATGTTATAACCCTGTACCCTATAATCATGCAGTATTTCTGTCATGTTGGAGCTAACAACTTTCATCATTTTGTCAGTTCTGTCTACAAAACAGAAAATTACCTTCACAAGTTCCTGAGATTTATGCTTTTAATTACCTCCTATCCGCTTCACTACCCTCCATACCTAAAGAATCAATATAGTCTTATAAATAAGAAAAATGTAAAATGTTTGACAGAAGACAATGACAGTTCTGTACATTTTTATATGATGCTATTGATTAATAGCATTCATGCTGTCAATTATCCTTTTGACAGCATGAAATGATTTATTTAAATCTGCAAAGTCAACTTTTGCTAATACTTGTCTAAACTTAAAAAATTTGCCTTCTGGCTTTTTAAAAAGATGAACATTATCATCACATCATCTTTATTAGCTTTAAATGCATTAAACAGTAAGATGACCTTCATTGTCTCTTAATGCCAAATTGTTACATCTGTTTTTCTGATTTGCCTCAAGATGTTTCCTTCTAATTTTTGAGTCATCTCTTGATTTTTGAGGTGACACCAAAAATCAGGGCTGACTTGCAGTCATTATCCACACAGCAACACACTGTGCAAACTTAAGTTTATTTTCAATCCAATTGTACCCTATGAACAAGACAATGCTCACCAGACTGTACCACAGCCAAAGATATTTCTATAAGAAACAGAAAGTGTGCAGAGGGAAGCAGACATTTTCACTTATTTTAGGCATGATCGACAGGTGACAAAATCTGTTTACAAAAAGGATACCACCTAACAAAAATCAGAACAATAATATGTGGACTGCCCGGCATCATGCATTTGCAAGTTTGGATATAGAGAAGCCTGGTTACTGGAAAAAGGGATTTGATTAGTACTGGCATTATTGTATAGTGCCTAAGCTCCTAAACCCAGTGGACTATCACAGAATCCTTTGGGTTGGAAAGGGCCTTTAAGAGCAAGTTCAAATGTTAACTCAGCACTGCCATGTTCACCACTAAAACATGTCCCTACACATCCTTTAAATACCTCCATGGGATGGTGACTCCACCACTTCCCTGGACAGTCTGTTCCAATGTTTGACAACTTCCTTTTGGTGAAGAAATTTCTCCTAATATCCGATCCAAGCCTTCCCTGGACTAACTTAAAGCAGTGTTTTCTCATCCTATCACTTGTTTCCTGGAGAAGAGACTGACGCCCACCTTGTTGCAACTTTCTTTCAGGTAGGCATAGAAAGTGATAAGGTAACCCCTGAGCCTCCTTTTCTCCAGGCTAAACAATCCCAACAACCTCAAGACTAAACAATAAAATAAAAATAATGAGGGAGAAGAGCAGAGAATCTACTTGAACAGAAGTTAATGATTCAGATACGGAGAAGAGAGCAATTCTGCAGAAACCACACGTCCTTCCAACTACAACTCCCTTTTCCCTTATGGCTGCAAGCTCCAGTGTCAGATGTCATAACAGAATAGACACCTTGGGGGCAAAGCTCCACAGCTGCTGGGAGCTGTTATTGCCACACATCAATTGAGGAAAATGCTGCTGATTCATCTGCTGGCCAGAAGAAATGAGAAGGAATGAGCCAGGGGTAGGCAGAGAAGGAGTCTCTATGGGATAAAAAAGAGCCATTTTTCCCCTTGCCCTCTTGCTACTGGACCCTCTAACTGGTATTATATGGATTCAGTAAACTCACTGGTGTGGTTTAGGAATGGTATTCCCCAATTCAGCACTCCAGCTAAAATCACGTGTTGCTTCCCTTCCTCCCTCCAAATGGAGGCACGAAAGGAAAAGGTCCCGCGATGATACAAAAACAATTTAATGGAAACAGCAATGAGATAAGAAGAAGAGGAGTATGAGCAACAATATTAATAACAAAAGGTATAAGAAAAAGAGCTCCCTGCAATAAATAAAAGGGGACTGCTCCATCTGCCACATTTTTGTGAGTGGAAGGAACCCCTTCTTAAAGAGAGCTCGTAGCAAGGAAGGGAGGTGGTGTAGAACAGTCTCCAGGCCCTGGCCATGCCTCTCCCAGCTACTACAAAAAGTTAGTCCTGTCCAGGTCAGAACCAGAACACTCACTCAAGATAATTTTTGGTTTTGCTAGAAGTTCTGTAGTATATATAATTATCATCACCTTACAAACCTATGCAATTAATCCCAGAATTCTTAAAAGGGAAAAAACAAACTATTTCTTCAAAGGTTAAGCTAGATCTTCCACAGCATATCTTGCTTCCTCTTGGTGGAATACACATAGAGTAAAATCTGACTCACAATCACAATCTGTTCCATGGAGAGGATTCTTCCTCTTCTACTGCCTAGCCTCTCATGGTAGTAAATATAACTGAGTATTTCTCATTTTTTCTGAGCTGGATTATAACACAAGACATAGCTTGAACTTCACTGACACATTAGTCATTGCTGCACTGGAGCACATGCTGTGTCATCACCATGAAGAAATTAAAAAGTAACATGGTGTTTACAGATAATTTGATGCAAAGATGGAAATACCTGTGTTTATTCCAAAACACTGAAGCACATCCAATTGCAACTGTTAATAGACAATATTGCTTTTCCCCCTTTTTAAACTATTTTCAAAAAGAGTATGTTCCCCTGTATAATAAAATGAAGTTTATGCAGACTAGAATAAGTCTCTCATTGACCACACTGTTTAATCAACCTCATTAATAACAATCCTCGTAATACTATCCTTCCTAAAATGAGATTTCTAAACTAATTCAACTGTACGTGACTACTGGTATCTACCACCCATAAAAACAAGTTTAGCAAAGAGCCCTTTTCTCTATTGCCTCCTCACATTTTTTGCCCATTTCACTTATTCTATTCCTATACTTTTATGCTTTTTCTCCTCACTGCATCCTGCTTCTCTCTCTCTCCCCTCTTCAAAATAAAAGAAAAAGAAAGAAAATTGAAGACTGGGAGATTCTGAAGAGTTCAGTTAGAAAATACTGTTCAAATCATATGGCAGCAGAAAAATCATTCTACAAACTTTATTTTTGAAAATGAAGAAGCCATCACTTCAACACACGCTTAATCCCACATTCAAGACAATGAATTTTTAAATATTTAAATTTTAAAATTTCCTCTCATCTCTGATCTTTATCTTCCTGCAGGTAGCTGCAGATCCCTGTCTCTGAATCTGATGCCAGAGCACTCTCACCAAAGCTAAATGTGCAGACACACAGGTAAAAGAAACCTAAAACCTTTGCAATTCACTGTATTAATTTAGTGGGAGGTTTGACAACTACAAATTAGTCTGTTTTTTTTTTTTTTTTTTTTTGTCTATTGATTCAGACCAGTGAGTGTCCACAGCACAAGGAAAAGATTGCAGGCAAGGAAACCAATTTTCTTCTCACACATGAATACCCCCTGTCTGTGTGTTTCTTGTGCAGTTGATAAAACACCACCAGAATGAGGTCAGCATCCTCAAACACCATGCAAGTGAAACTCATTCAGGTGAATAAAAAAAAAAAAAAAACACAACGGAAAAAGACACTTCATAGTTTAGTTTTGCCATTTTAATTTCATTTAATTGCATAATTTAAGTCAGAGAAAGTTCAAAGGAATGGAATGCCTATCAACAGCGAGAAGTATGTCAGCCTTGTAGAGCCAGAAGAAACTGCAAGTGTGGAGTGACTGTACTAAAAATCACATTCTGCAATGTGCTACACTGAAGTTTTAATGCAGATTAACAGAGTTTGATACTACTCAAAAGCATGTCACATGGTTGAACTGATTTCCTGAAAGATTCAGCAGTTACAAGGTTCACACCTATATGATTCCCTTCCTCCCCAGTCAGCAAACAAAGGCTAGATTGTAAAGAGTATTCTATGCCCTGAGCATAATTTCACATTATTTTTGGTCCAAAGGGACCAAAAAGAAAAATACATGCAGAGTCCAGATTTTTATTTCTGCACAGGAGTTTCAACAAGAAAGAATTGTGAATCTGCAGAGCTTGGTTGAAACCCCACTACCATTTACCTCAGTGAAACAATAACAATGTAGATTATGGGGGGGCAGTAACTATTTGGATAGGCAAAAATACATTCAAATAAGATAGGATCTCCCTCAAGAAAAAGATGCAGCACATGCTCACATAAATAATTCTTAAGATTAAATGAGTGATCCTGGAGAAAAATTTATAATCTTATGTACAACTTCTCAGAAGAAGCTAAATAATGCAATGAAAGGCTAGAAAGCTTTTAAAATAGAAGTACTACACTATGAAGACTCATTCTCCAAATATTCCTGGATGCTGAGGTTATGAAGCAATTATGAAATTAGATTTATATTAAAGTATCTTCTGGTATTCGTAGCACTGCTATAACCTCAGCACTTTCCAAAACCAAATTTCTATGTTTGTGGATGTCCTGGTAAACTAAACTCCTGTAGAAAGTAAGGTGCTGCATTTCAGCATGTAAAGTATCACAGTCATGGTGCTCCATCCTTTCTTACAACCATTCATTTCAAAAGGATGATGATATTTTCTAGTAAATACAACTGAACATATTTATCAAATTTAGGAAGAAAGAGCACACTACCCTATTGAATACACCTGGCCCAGAAGAAGAAGTGTGGCTCTAATTTGCCATGCTTTTGTAATGCCACTATTTAAAGCAGAATATGATATGCACTTTTTGTTCTACTTTGTAAGTCTAGACAGGAGAAATTGCTTTGTTGACAGAAGTACAAAATGATATAACATATCAGCTCTTTTTTTGTTTGTTTCAAGCCACTCAGTTGTGATTCAATTTATCTGCCTGAAGTGCTGTTTGTCCACCTGAATGTCAGCACAGACAAAGTGAGTGACCACTCTGGGGACAGGTCCCATCATCAGGGGGACCGTGGTTCCTTGATTTAATCAGTAAAAGGACCTGGACTAAGTATCTCTTAACCTTAAAGTAGAAAGACAAGCAAACTAAATTTAAAATAATGACTTCTGAGATCAGTTAACTAAGCAGATATTGCCACTTCAAAGGAAGTTTAATNCCCCTTAAATCTTAACCTTAAAGTAGAAAGACAAGCAAACTAAATTTAAAATAATGACTTCTGAGATCAGTTAACTAAGCAGATATTGCCACTTCAAAGGAAGTTTAATAAGCTTGTCAAACGATGACAGATTTAGAAATCAATTTGAAGCTGAGATAGCACTGCTTCAAAATCCTTACCAGCCTAGACAAGAAAGGCAAACTGGGGAAAACACTTCACAGGACACTTTTCAAAGTGCAATGCTAAAGGCAGAGAAAACCAGGGTAATGGGTATGGGTGCTTTACTGCAAATCTCTAGGAGCACAAAATACTCAAAGGCTTTGGAGGAGGTGCCTGCAAACTATTTCTGAGACCAAAATTACGACAGAAAAATATATAATATTAACACATCACTTTGGGACTTATTCTTACCCTAGAGATCAAAAAAAAAAACAATCTGTGAATTTGAGTTTATTTTTATTAACTCAATGACATTGGTAATAGTCTCCAAGAACAAATACATGGTCCTTAACTGTCAAAGGTTATAATTTTCTTAGATACAGTTTCCTTGAATTTCTTTAATTTTCAAGCTACTTAGGAAGAAACATTAAATGGTTATATATTTTAAAAAACCAGCGTACACTTTTGTAATGATTTTTTTTTTTTTTAAATTAACCTCCAGGAAACAATTTCTTTGAATTTCTCATACTCAAAATGAGAGTTAGAACTAAGTGCTTACATTTATTATAAATGAAAGTTTTTGAAGAGTGACTTTATTCAAAACTGGAAAGACATATCAGCAAAGACATACAAACAACAAGAAAAAGCTATTTCTTCTGGAAGAAAAACAATTATGACCTGGAAAACTCACTGGGAAGCTTTTCTGCTTCACCTCCTTTTTTTTTAACGAAAAAAAAAAAACCCCAAACAAAAATTTCCTTTTGAAAAANAAAAGCTATTTCTTCTGGAAGAAAAACAATTATGACCTGGAAAACTCACTGGGAAGCTTTTCTGCTTCACCTCCTTTTTTTTTAACGAAAAAAAAAAAACCTCAGACAAACATTTCCTTTTGCAATACCTGTTGAAGGTTATTGTACCATCAAATGGGATCTCATCTGGCATTGCATGTCATGCCAGAGCTATGCAATAAAATTAAGAGTTCATGCTCTATGCACTTCTGCCTCTGAGTGGACAAAAACCCCACCAGGCTGAGCAGAATGCAGGTAGAACTGGTATGAGTTGTTTAGGAAAAAGAGATTTAGATTAATTATACCTAATGCACCAAATTTTAAAAAAATAAGTAAGAAAATTGGCAATACTCACATCAGAGTTAAAACGAAGCTGGCAGACATTACAGGAAATGACTTGCTTCTTCTTTGGGGGAATGGACACTCCAAATGTATGGTTTATGACTGCTTTTTGCACAGGATCCATCTGGAGAACAAACAATAACCAATTTACAATTTTTGAGGGCAACAAAAAGTACAGAAGAAAAATTAAAAAAAAAATAAAATAGAACACTTCCAGCAGAAAACTCTTTTCTTTTCTTTTTTGAGATAAACAGGAGAAATAAGACTCCAGCCCTCACAATAATTAGATTTAACATAGGTTAGGGAATTGGTAGCATGCCAAAGCTGATGAAGAAAAGGCAGCTTCATTGTTGCTGTCATCCCCAGGTTACTAAATAGTTCTTTCCCCAACCCTGCAGATCTTCTGGGCTGCAGGGCCCCCCTACCACACCTGAATTGCAAATGAAAGCTCTCCCCTATCACCCATGGTCCCAACAGAAATATTACAGCAGCCACTTTTGCACCCTGACAAGTCACTGTCATTTGTTTCTACATGCTTTCCTTTGAGTGATAAATATTAGCACTTATTTGAAAAATACTCTCTCCTGGAGATCTCTTTGTGAAAGGAGGTCCTTTGCAGGCTCTGCTACAAATACCTCTTGCTGGGGAAAGAGGTTGCAATCCCCAAGCATTTCCATGCAGAACTGATGAGAGACTGAGCCCATGGAAAGGCTGAAGTTCGGAGGAACATGAAGGGAGTGTTTGTACCAGGAAAGGTAGCATGCTTCAGAGAACATTTTAACACTGTAAGAAACGTGAGATAAGGGAAAAATCTGAATATAATACTCCTAAATTTGACTGAAACTTTTCAGGAACTCAGAACTGATGACATCTTTGCTAAATATCAGGAATCCTGCTGGCCAAGAATACGCTCAGGATCACAGAGCGCTCTGGGCAATGACACAGGGTGTTCGGAAAACAGAGTTTAGAACTGCTACTGTAACGAGGCCTCAGGCCTAACATGCCATTCTTCCTGATGTGACATGAATACAGATTAAAATTCATTTCCTGATGCAAAAAAACTCAAACAAAATTTTCTAATTAAAGAAAAAGCAGAGTATCTGGTCTGGTCTCACAACTGATTCTGCTCTCAGCATGATGTTGAACCAGATGACATCTGAGACCCCTTTCAACCCAAATGTTCCTATGAGCATCTATGTATGTGTGGTCCCTCCTCCTTATCTAAGATAAACAATGGATTCTGAAGAAGAGAGGAGAAAAAAATGGAAGTTTACAACAAAAGATAAGTGCTTATTTTCCCATTTTGTTTTTAAACCAGTTCAGAAGAAAATAAACAGATTTTTTATAAAGTTAGATTTTTCTGACGCTTGCTTTGCAACCACAGTGATATTTTTTTTCGTACACAGTACTATTGGAAGAAGCCAAACCTGCTGTTTAATGCCAGGTGATACACAAGACACACTTGGTACTAAGCCGACTTGCAAAAGGATGAGAGAACAGCTGAAGTAACTGATCCACTGAAGAATTAGAACAAGAAATTACCTGCTTCTAGACTTTCTAAACATGAAGACTCTAATTTTCCCTTAGTGCAAATTTTAAGCTTCCAGAGAAGCCTGCACTACTGAGGATTTTCTGCACATATATGTACACACACAAAAAAACGAATTCAAGAAAAACATACTGCATTGTATCTGCCTCAGAAGATATTCCCCAAATATATTACCTAACATTAAACACTTTTTTTTTTTTTTTTTTGGGGACAATGGCTACATAAGTTTCTTTCTGCATTCATTTTAAACCAAATTCATGATTTTGTAAATGGCATTAGTAATACATTTTCCAGAGAGGTAATTTAATATTTATCTTCTGCCATTACTACTGTACTTCATTGCCACAGGGTTACCACGTGACAATACAAAAGAAAAACCACTTCATCTGGAATGATCTACTAAATTATTTAATGATGCATTGTTGTTACAATGAATTGTGACAAAATTGAAAAAAAACCCTGAAATAAATGCCCTTGTTACCTGTTTCTTCTATTTCTAGGGCATAGTGAGAGTTCAAAGTCTAAAAGCTTAAAATGCAACAAAAAAACCCCCTTTTTCTGGCTTGTACCATTTATAGCATTGTCCTACATAGTATATCAAAATTAAACGTGCAGATCAAAAGTTTTTTGAACATCCACTTTATAATAGATATGAAAATCAATATACATTATTACATTTATTATACATCTTAAAATATTGCTGTATTATTAGGGAAGAGTTGGCTGGGTTTTTTCTTAAATGGAAGATAGGATTTAAGTTGAAATGTAAAACATAAGTGTTAATCTAGAAGAAAAGAGTAATGTTCAAAAGTACCTCAACCATTTGGAGTGTCTGAGATCGGTGAAAAGAAATAGCAAAAATACCCACAAGTGTCTGCAGTCCCGTTTAAAACAAAACACAAAGGGAAGAAGCAGTGATCAATGACTCCTCTGTTCACTCCAAATAACGATCCACAGCACCTCACAGCCACACACAATGCAGACTGTGCACAAAGTCCCAGCTTCACACAGATGCAGCAGCACAGGAACAAAAATCCACGAAAATAATACAGCTCATGCTGCCTCCAGAAAGTACCACTTGTGATCCCAGGGGAGTGGGAAATGATCCCTCCCAAACCGGAGCCCTTCATGCTAGCTGGCCATGATTAGAATTCAAGAAGTGCAACATTAACAATTAATACACTTTAAATATGTCAGAAACTGGGGTGGATTACAGCACGCTGGAAAAAATAAAATAGTATCTCTCTGTCAGAAGATTAATGCTGCAGGGTAAACTGATCTTAGATCCCCACACAAAATTATCCTCTTCAAAGCAGGGAAGGAGGGAGTAGGAAAGAGGGAGAGAATTATTTGTTGAGGTATTTAGTAGGAAATGACGCAGCATAGTTTGCCCAGTGGGGAGCACCAGTATTTAAGAACCAGATCTATAAAACAAAATAATAACAGAAGCTAACAGCTACCACAAATGCAAATAAAAATCTGCACTACACTGTTTATGTTACAGGGGGATTTAACAAAGCAATTCATAGTGCTCTGGTAGCCATAACTAGGTTTAACAACCTGTTAGTATTGTTCTCCTATTTCAATTGGTTTATTAAAAAGTTAAATTTAAAAATGTCTTTCCAAGAAAGTTGAAAATACCATCTCTTTTGCAATGAGTCTTGTTAAAACCACCCAAACTATCAAAGCGAGCAAGGACTAAGAGAATTCAGACAGAAATACTCTATACCTACTGAAATTTGCAACAAGAACTTTAAAGGCACCTAGAAAATACAAGTGTAGCAACAGACAGGACAGAACAGGGGCAGCAGACATTTTTTTTCCTACTGCTTTTTTCATATTTTCCCACCAAAAATTTTCCAGGCTCAGGTGTTTTCTGTGTATTTGATAAATTCCAGTGACTTTCTCTTGCATAGTTAATGTGTAACATATAAACCAGTTTGCACTCTTTGCATGCACTTCCAATGCCTACAGTCCTCAGTGCCAAGAAATAATTATTTTTGTTCAAATATACTTTCATAAAATTCAATTTTATAAGACCTGTACCACATCCCAAGTTATTGTTGTGCTACTGAGTCATTCCGTGTATGGAAATCATTCCATTCCTTTCTACATTCTGGTTGCCCATCTCAATTTGACCAAAAAATCAACTAATTCAATTAAATATATTGAAGATATGGACAGGAACCATATAAAATACTCGGGGTAGATCAGTATTGAACTCTGAGCTGATGTTTTCAAGGAACTACTGTTATAAACCTGAGCTCACTCCCAAGTCTTGGTGGCCAATTCCTAGTACACGACTTTCTACATCATGTTTTGTGAATTTTTACTTCCACGTGCCTCACTTTAGAAATATCTAGATGTAACTTTAACAACCACTATTGTCTGGCTTGTCAGTCTCATGAAATCTTTCACAATTTTTGTTGTCCTTCTTAGTCCTCACTACCTTGGAGAACTTTGCCAATAGCAAATTTCCTCAGCTCACTTACCTCCCAAGCATCTTTTTGTCATGCAAGAGTCTTCTTATGCCAATTTAGTTTTCTTAAAAAAATCTTTGCCAAGGGGTTTTGTGAAAAACCTTGTTGGTAATTCAGACTATGTAGATTTAAACATCCTTATTCACATGTTTGTTGACCTCTATAAACTGGCTTGTAAAGAAGGATTTATCTTTACAAAGGAATTATGTTGACACTTCACAGGCAGTTTACAGGACGAGGTATTCTACTACACTGTTCTTATTGAGGTACCTATTCATATGCCTGGTGAAAAACCCCCTTTCCTTTTCCATGGAATGGGTTTTAAAAACTTGCATCGGATTTGCCACCTTTTAGTCCTCAGGTACAAAGCCAGTTTTAGATGATCTGTTACATCTTATCATCAGCAATTCAAGAATTTTGTCCTTGAATTCTCCTTCCATTCTTGCTACCAGAAACTCTCCCTGCCCTACTGTGTATCATGGTACCACAGATTCTTCTGGAGCCTCCTGGGAAAGGAACCAGACTACAAAGAGACATGAAAGTAGGCACAGGAAGAGAAGAAAAAAAGAAAAGTGTTGGGAGAAGTTGCTTGGTGAAACTGAAGTTCTGGTTATTTTGAAAGATCTCGTTATATACAGCAGACTGTGCAAACACCAATTTGTGAGCCTCAGAAATAAACTGCAATGATCCTGAGGGGAGGCAAGTGCTGTCTTTTCATAACAGAAGCATAACCTTAAACCTGAGTAAGGTTTAAAATTGTGACTGGCAATTAATGTCCTGTTATCTCTTATCATGATGTAACTCTTGGGTCAAATATAGAGTTAACTGTTAGACAAGCTTTTGTAAACATAATATTGATAGTGGAGATAAGAGACATAACTCAGTATCACTTAACCAGCAGGCATAATAAGCTTCTGAAAAACACAGAGAGTGGCCTTCAGCCTACTATGTTAGTTTACTCTGATAAAGAGAAGTTTTAAACTATATGTGGAACAAACTGATAATATAATCCAGTATTTCCCTCCAGAAAAAAGACTGCTGGCATATATAAATTACCAGTGCAACATCTAAATTAAGTTCTGTAACTCCCTGTGTGTGTGAGCTCCAAATGTTATGAAAGCCAAGCACCACTGCCACTGTGGAGAATGATCACACACTGAAGCTTATCATAAATTCTGCCAGATATACACAGCCCCCTACCATAACTGTACATATTACAATGACTGAGTGACAAAAGTGAAAACACATACACAGCAAAGCACATACTTAAAATGCCCAGCATGAAATCAGAAACATTAACATTGTGATGTAATGCTTGGCATGCTTGGCCAACACAAACCAAAAGCAAAAATCTGTTCTCCCCACGTTTGTGCTGCTTTTCTTCCAACAGGGAACATATTTCTCATTTGACTAATTATAAGCATAATTTAGTGTTCAAGTCACTGCAATTCTGTTATACATTTCATTGTTCATTTTGCACCAGGAACACTTGTGCCAGCTCTACTGATGGAGCTCTACCTGAAAGGTTGTAGCAAGGTGAGTGTCACTATCTTTTCCCAGGTAACAAATGACAGGACAAGAGGGAATATCTTCAAGTTGTACAAAGGGAGGCTTAGACTTGATATTAAGAGAAATGTATTACTGAAAGGATTATCAAGCATTGCAACATTGCTCAGGGAGTCCAGGGTGGAGTCTCCATCCTGGAGATATTTAGAAGACATATACATGTGGCACTGAGGGATACGGCTCACTTGTGAATTTGGCAGTGCTGCCATAACGGCTGTACACAATGATCTTCAGGGTCTTTTCCAACATAAATCACTCTGTGATGTGAACAACTTTCTTTTCTTGCAGGAAAGCCATCAATATTCCCTGTGCATCAGCTCTCCTTGAGTAGCACAGAGTGTCTCCAGAGATGTATTTCTGTAGCGTGAGCCTGCAGCTCTCTGAACACTCCCTCCCTACACCTCTGTCCCTGTGCTCTTCACAACATTCTGGGGGTTCTTAAAAAACAGGCAGATGTAAATGGCCAATAACCAAACCAGGAGGTTTTTTTACTGTAGTCCTGTGGTCTAGCTGAGGGTTGCTTTAATCTCTTTTTTTTTTTTTTTTTTTTTTTTTTAAGGAGGCTCTGAACGTACTTATACATAGCACATTTGCACAGAGCATGAAATCTAGATCTCAGGGAAATCAAACCTAACCATACTCAGGTTACAGAACATCCATAATTTTACTTTTTCTTTTTAAAATGCTGAATAGATGTCTCCACAAGTGCAGTAAAACAAGCATCCACTTAGAAAAAATTCAGACCACAGGGACTAGCATCTCCCTTCCCTTACACATGGTTTCTAACATACAACAACAACATTGTACTCTGAAGGCAAATCTCTCTGAATGCAACTTCTCACTGTGTTTATCTGTCCCCTCAATTTGGCAGCAAGCTCCGACTTCCCTGAGGAAAACAGTGGCTGTGATAGCTGTGACATCCACACACTACTACTAGTCAGTGTAATCAGCCAGGAAGCATCTTAAAAAAACCCAAAAAAATCTCCCTGTAATTCACTTGTTAATGTCAGATACTACAGCTATCCACAAAGAGTTTCTGACACAACAGTGAGCACTGAAAATAAAAAAGGAAAGAGACACCTTTGGTGTTTACACTTCTACTTCATTTTTAGTACAAGAGCACTAAATGGACAACCAGAGCTGGAAACAACTTTTATATCTTAAAAGAAGTATTAGAAATACTAATAAATTCAGCTTCCTCATTCTCCTTTTAGATTAAGTCTCAGCTAATTTTGCTTTTGCAAATTCCACATTATTTCTGTTAACAGAGTTGCAGGGCTATATCCCTGGGCTTCAGAGACCAATTTTCCATCGCCAGCTCCTAGCAGCTAAATTTCCCTCCCTACATTTTTATATCCAGTCCTATGGTATAATGCAGAGCCTCTGGGTGTGCTATCCTCTTGCATGCTCCCCCTTTAAAATAAAGTTTGCATGGAAAAATGAAAAAGAAGCTGATTCTCTTTATGTGCCTGTATTCACAATCACACAGAATACTGAAAGTGATTTCTGAAGTGATTTACAGATTTGGGTTAGGCCAGAGGGAACCATTACATCTGTAAAATTTATGACACCATTTCATTCACTGAAAAGATCCAGCCCTTCCTATTACAAAGTCCAATAATTTGTGGCCAACCAGAGCCTAAATTTTAGGGAAAAACCCATCTCAACAGCTTGATTTAGAAGTTTCCAAACAAGTTAATTTACATGACTGTAGAAGCAATACTTGCTGAGTTATTATAAGCCCCTCAATCTAGTTGTGCTTCTCTGTTAAAGGTCACTGAAACCTCAAATACCTCCTGAATAGTGCAGGCACTCATACACTGCAATCATGCCAGCTCTTAACCTTCTCTTTGATAAACCAAACTCCTTAAGCTGCCCACAATAGAAACCTTGACCATTTGCTAGCTTTTCTCCAACTCCTTTGCAGATTTTCAATAAGCCATTGAAGCCCAGGTACTGAAAGCCAGAACACATGCTCAAATACACTTTCTCTTTAGCTACCTAATTACATCCTTTCTGTTTTAACAAGAAATGCATTCATCATCTTTCCTCAGCATCGACTTGGGAAGCAGAGCCCTAAATCTTTACTGACATGCACATTTATCCCTCCTGTGTGCTAGCACAAGCAATTTCACCATCACACATCCTTCTCTCTCTTAGGTCTTTTCTGACCCAGCCTCGTAGAGGGCTAAAGCAGCACCACACTGGGAATCTTATGTTGGAGCAGTGACAGCTTTCAGTAAGGTTTGCACGTAGGAATTTGCAAACCATTGTCAGACCAAGGTCCCGAGGCTACTGATGAATCCCAGTCTTCTCAATAGAATTTTCTTTCTCCTAACCCAGTTCTGAAATCTTGGGTTAGACCAATATAAGCAAAAGGAACAACTGAAACAAACTCGAGGATTTTCTAACTTTTTGCTTTTCTGGCCTCCTCTGTCTTTGCACTACTCTAGCCTAAATCAAGTAACTGATATTAAAAATCAAAATCAAAGATAAACTCTCAACTCTTCCTACCTCTCTCTTCTTCCCATGTAATATGATGTGATTAAGCATAGAAGTCAAAAGGTAACTGAGAAAACACTTTTAAACTATTTTTTACTTTTTTTTTCAGTGCTGTGAATATTTCCTCTGCCCTTCCTTCCCTTCATGCTTATATATTTATTGTATGTTAAAAACAATTTCTGGGTTACAAAATCATAATCAGGATAGTCTTAGTCTTAAATTTTCAGAATTTTCTGGAAATTAAATACCACTGCTGTTTGCTGTTTTAGAAATCTTTGTGTAAAAGATTATGAAAATATAATATTTGATTCCTACAGAAGTTCTTGACCCAAAGAAAAAAATTGATGAGACACCACAAAAAAAGAATATTCTAAATCTGGTCTCGGCTTCTTTTAAGGCTTATTCTCAATCAAGGATATAAATACATTAAAGGATTGAGTTTGTTATGAGAACACCAAAAATAGATTTAACCTTTATGGTAAAAATTGCCGAATTTTCTGCTCCAGACAAGACGAGAGATTTTTATGAGTGAAATAAAGAAACAGAAAGCTGCTGAGAATATTTCAGGATAAAAGAGAATTCCCCATCAAACAAATGGAGAATAAGTAAAAAAAGCAAGTATCTGTGGCTCATTGCTTTTTGTTATATGAAACTGAACTAGCTTTATGTATTGGGCAGCTTCTTTTTTTAATCCATCCAGATTACTACTCTACTATTGAGCAATACTTTGTATTTGTAAAATGAACTGCTGGGACCATGACAGACCAAACCTGAGAAAAAAGAGTAAAGTCCAAATCCAGTGGTTAAGCTCAAGGAATAAGACAGTTTTCTTTCCCTTTGTGGCTATGCTGGCTCATAGGTTTAACTGTATATGAGTCATTTCATCTGAGTCTTATATCACTCATTTGTAAAATGGGGATAAAAATATTTGCAACCCCATAAAAAAAGCTGAAAGGTCTAAATAACATGTTAAAATAATCTGATAGGTGTTATATAACTGCTATTTATTATTAAAGCTGCTGTTTTTCAGAGCACTCAGCTGTGTTCAGCTAAACAAAAAAATGTTACTGTCTTGCCTTCAGATCCAGCAAAAAATAAAAATATACTGTAGTTTGAGACTTGATGAAAAGCAGACCAATAACATACTCTGAGAGCAAAACTACTCTTTTTACAACACCTATTACCAATGGGCAATAAAATAATAGAAATAGGCCTTCCAGCCAAATCCTGGCAAAAGATTCAAGCCTAAGAGCTTGTACTCAGAAAAGGAGCTTAGATAGCACATGGGGCAAATCAAGATTCCTGATTTTTCCTTTCATCTTTGAGATAGTCCTTAGCTATGACCCTTTTCTACTTAAAGTCTGCTCTAAGTTTTGATGAGTTTTCCTGCTCCCAGGCTGCTCCAGAACACCAAACACAAAGATGAATGGTATTGCATTAGGTACACTTGAATTTCCACTACAGTTCTGAACTATGCTGAGGGGTTAGGGGCAAATTCAAAGCTTTTGATTAATTCTGGGAACAGGAGAGAATAAAGACATGAGAAATCTAGTCTTCTGAAATTAATTAATATCATTACTTTTCACAAACTAAAAAAACCCCAAACTAATAGGAGGATAGTATTTATGTGTATATAGAGACTTGAATATGAATGTATAAAATGGCTAAATAAAAGTGAGAAGCAAATCAGAACCAAGAATTGCCTAATTATATTCACAGCTCTGTCTTCTGCTTTTCACCATACATAAGAAATAAAGCCTTTTTCATTTAAAAATTAATAATAATATTTCTGGTTTAGGTTTGTTTCTCTTGTTTTTGTTTTGGTTTTTTTTATCAACAACATACACAACATAAACAAACTTCAAAATGCTTTTGATTAAAAAAGCACTGTATTTAGATGCAAATCTTTAAAGGATTCCTCTAATTAAGCCTGTTCTGAAACTTAATGTAGTATCAAAGTCTGTTGGTTTGGGTTTTTTCTTAATGTTTGGTGGGGATTTTTTTCTTTAAAGTTAAGTAAATGAAAAACAAAACAGGTAGAAACCTGTCTTGTCTAACAAATACACAGGCAAGAAATGAAATGCTCTTTCCCTAGTGGTAACCTGGGGAAGCAGCTGAAGTTCATGGTGAAAATGGACAGACTGAATATAGAGAAGACCGGTCTGAAAGGCACAGCTATTCCAATCAGCCTTGCTCTGTTACTTCAAATGAGCTGGTCAGTGCCCCAAACCTGGGTGGTGTTGGTTTCCAGGCATGCAAAGAAAAGAAAATTTTCACAGTGCAGCTTTAAACTGCCATTACCTTCAGAGTGTCATGAAATTGACTGTATTTAGATTAAAAAACTACAGGTACACCCATATTCTGAAGGAATGAGTATGACAAGAATTACATTTTATCTACATTTTCATAATACATTAGCTAATAATTATTGCAGCAATGTGACAAAGGTCTAAGGCACAGCAGGAAAGCTCACCATGTACAGCCAGGATACTGCAAAAGCAGCCACTTCATCAGACATATGGAGAATTACTTTTGTCTAAAGCTGCTCTAGAATTTTGCTTAGAACTTGTAGAACTTAGGTTTGTAATTAGGAGCTAGTAAAATCTTTGTAAGCAGAGTGATAAAACACATGTTACTTTTCCTAAACTACAATTCTGTAACTGCTTGCTTTGAAGGGAGATGTTTTAACCACAGTCTATTTGCAAAATATCCTTCAGTTACCTAATGCCTAAAATAGCTATGATTAGTATCCCTCTCCCTTTAAAAAGCTTTCTTGTATCAGGAACATACTACCAACTTGAGAAGAAAGCAACTCAATGCAGATAAAGCTTCTGAGCTTTCCTGTGTTGACCAGTAAAACAAATAAATATTGCTGAAATGTAACAAAGAGTAACTTCATGCTTTCTAATAAGAAAGACATAAAACATGTAGCCTAGGACCAGATTTTATGGAGGACTCAGCAAATTGTAGGATTTGTACACAGAAACTTTACTCTAAAGATTTAGGATGACCTAATTACTTTTACATGCAATAATGGATGCAATGCAGCAATTTAGAAACCATTTTTCAAAAATTCACATGGTGGATGCCAGACTCCAGCAAAGAGGCAGGGAAAGGCTGCACCTGGTGACTTCTGTTCTTCACCAGTGCATGTCAGTGCACTTTCTCCTTGGAGACAGCGTTCCCTATCTGGCTGCTGATCTGGAAACTGAGAAGGAAGCTCATCCATCCAATTCCTCTTAGAAAAAATATGAAAGCAATAGGAAAACCTATAAAATAATTAATGTTTGAAGAGATTCTTCCTTAAAGCCTGACTGTATTATTTTAATAAACACTTTTCCCCCCCTCATAATTATATGTATGATACACTAGAAGAAGAGACAGAAAAGTGCTTATTTAGGTTTACTAATTTTACAGAGCTGCTCTTTGAGAGATTCCTGACAGGAACTAGCAAACCTGCATATTTCTGTTGAAATACCAGAAACTGAAAAATCTGTCAAATTCAAATGACAACCCCCCTGTACTTGGCAGCATTTTTTCCAAATGACAACCCCCCTGTTCTTGGCAGCATTTTTTCCCATGCCTAACTCAGTGTATCTTACCAGGTGTTTTCTTCAAGCTCAGAGGTTTTTGAAAGTTTAAGGAAAAGACTCAGGTATTTTTTGGGAAAAATATACCACCTTCAATAGACATTTTTCAGGGCTTCCACAGGCTGAGAAGAATTTTTCCAAAAACTACCACAGCTGAAAGAGTTCTCTGCTGCTTTGTCTCAAAGCTATAGAAAGACAAAGAGGGATTCCTGGCTCGCTAACAAAATGCCTAAGGATACAAAGAAAGGGGACTACAAAAAATTGAGAAAATTATCACATGGATAGTAAAGGGACTCTGTAGCTAGTTACTTGGATAAGAGATAGCAAAGACTAGCCACAGAACAGAGGTCTGTGCTGAAAGAATCTGGGCTAGATTATGTGGTCCCTGAACTTCAGCTTTCCTCACCTGTATCTCAGAAAATACCTATTACTTTTTTTTTCCCTTAATATATAGCAATAAGATGACTCCTCATGTTGTGAATTGGATGATTCTGGCTATGACTTGAAAAATGTGAAATTTTATATCCGTAACAACTAAAAGTGAAGTAGGAATATTTTTAAGTTTTCAAAAGAGGAATAGACTGCAAACCTGAAGTCCTTGTGTGCCTGCATTATTACAAAGGGTATAAGAGGTTTGTAAAAAAAAAAAAAAACAAAACATTACTATTTCTTAATTAAAGAAACCCCAACCAAAAAAATCCTCAAGAAAAATATCCAGCTACTCTGCAAAACACCACTCAAGTCAATTGCTTAAATTTCCTTTCTGTGTGGTTAATGAATGTAAAGTACATCTCTTAAAAAATTTTACCTCCTCTCTGGAGTCAGATGGAGAGCACCAGAAAAGGTCACTTCCCTCCAGCATCAGAAAAGGGGAATTGAGAGCACAGGGACAGGGTACTTGGATAAAAAGGATGGTAGATAACGGGTTGGCAACATCCAGTTGGCTGCATTTGTAATCTGCTCCTGCCATATACAATCCTGTGCTGCAAAGCGTACTTTGGCACTGCAGCAGGGTGTTAAGTGGCTGAATGCAGACCCTGCTAAGGAAAGAGAAAGCTCCCAAGCCACAGTGTCCTGCCAAAAAGGCAGAAGAGGCTCTTGGCACAGAGGGGCGAGTGAAGCTGGTGATACGGGTGCCCTGTGCTCTTATCTGCTGAACTCAGCTTCTGCCTGGGTGATTACTGCACCCTTCAAATGAGAAAGAGATAGGCAGCAAATAAAAATGTGAGTAATAATTGAAAATGCAGAAGAGGAAAGAGAAAATTAGTTCCTCCCCGTAGCTGTCTTGGGGGTAGGCCAGGGATACTTAGTCCAGGCAGGGCTAATGCTGGAGAAGAGTCAGAAATTTCTGACTGAGTTACTAGTCAGCTCCTCTTCCCTTCCTGTAGCACATTCCAGCTGGCTCACCTTCACTGGCAGATGTAAAATATCTCTGGTCCACTTTGCAAGGCGACTGAGAGAACTCTAATATAAAGAATCAGCATAAAGCTACTTGAAGAGAAGTAAGACATTGAAGCAATAACTAGGCCACATTAACCCATGTGTCCTCTAAAACATGAAGGGTATGAACCAGCATTTAGAAACCAATCATGGGCTAGTTAGATGCAAAATGTTTCACTAATGTGAAAGCTACAAGAGATGCTCTAATCTTTGATTACCCCTGAGGCCATAACAAACTCAGAAAGAAGCATATGAATTGCTGATTATTTGCTATGATGATAGAATCTGAGAAGCTGCTGATAATGTTTTTGTGCAGATTGACAGGTCCCTGGCTGTACTACTTCAACTAAATGTGAGCCATGTAGTACTGCTCTCATTTCAGGACAAGGCAGAATATGCTGGAGTTTTGAGGTTTCTCTTTTTGGGGAGTACACAACCTTTATATAGGGAGATGGAGACAGTGATCGTGAAGTGATCAGTGATCTTGACACTGCAAGATAAATCCTGGCTTTCAGCCACTTTAGCACATGTACCAAGATGTGATCACAAAGTATCCTTTTATCATTCAGTACACAAGATGGATGACAGGAGATAAAGAATCAGGGAGGTTTAGAGAAAGAATGGTAACAGAAGGTAAAGCTGTGTGGTGGAAGCCAGCAAGTGTAAACTTCAAGATTACGTTATAATAAACACATAACAGGGATCACAGCAAACTTAGCTTTGATTTCCACTGATTATATACTTGACTTACATATTTTTGAATGTAATCAATATACAAATTGTCAGCCTGTTAATGTGTCTTTATACCCATTTTAGTATGCTGAAAAAGAACTCTGCTTTAACAATACCTTTTGGTCCACATCCATCTCAAACTGGAAGTACCAATTTGGGAAGCTGCTATAATGATTGTTCCAAATTTTTTATAAACAAGAACATTTTAAGTAATAACAGCTGTTAATTTGATTCAAGCTCTGCATTTCAGACAGAGGGATATTGAGCAAGACCATTTGGAACCTGATGCCAGGACAAACGTGATGTCACCTTTCGATCCACTGCTGCAGCATTTCTGACAGAGGGTTTGTCCTTCCAGGCAGCAACTCAGGCTCAGACTCTGAGAGTCTGATCATGCCTCCACTGTTCTGACAAAACTGCTTGCTGCTGATATGAAAAGACCAGGAAAGACAGCACCTATTCTGCCGTACTGCTTCGCTTGGAATCCTTCATCCTGCCCTTACAAGATCCCCTTCTGGCTGATCTGTTGAAACAGAAAAGTTTTATTCCCCTTACTGAGGATTAAAGATATGTATCCAGTGAGTTAGTACAATCATTCCCCAAATAATTTTTCCTATATAATAAGTCCTAATGAACAAAGACAATTTTAATTGGGGCATGAATTGGCAATTACTATACATACATCCACAGCATATTTAGAACTATTAATGATACAAGAGAAGCAAAGGGGAGACAGCTTAAACTAAATTACACAATTCCAGCAAGAAAATAAGATATGACTGTGGTAGGCATTTCTTTTGCAAAATCAGGGTCTGCTCACTGCTTCAGTTGGAAGTACCACTTGTAGAGAGAAGCTAGGGATCAAAATACTTCCACAAACAAAATGGGAACACTCATGTTTTATCTGGAGAATCACAGATGTTTTCAGGACTGAAAACTGTCAAAGTTAACTAAACAAGAAAGGGTTTATCCCAGATTTTAAATATGTTTCTCTAAATAAGAGAAGTTCACTTGGGGAAAAAAATGCAGGGAGTGTTCCTTTGAAGATGTTTATAGTTAATACATTTTACCTTGTTTTTCTGCCTTGGTAGTTACTTATGTACTGCTCCCAAGCAAAAACTTTCCTTTTTTAAGGCCACTGATGTTAAGTTAGAAACCACCTCCTGGCAAGGTTTAAAAAAATGTTTCTGTGTCTGTCAACCACTGAAAATGCAGGTGGATCAAAAGAAGTTTTGTCTCAGACCATTTCTTTCTGCCACCTTCAGGGAACACATGCAAGCACAACCAGCACCCCGGAAGGGTCCTTGGAAGGCAAAGAGATGAAGGGAAGCACACTGGAGGTTTCCCTGTCTGCAGTCCTTGACAAGTCCTCCTATGAATGAAGTACATAGATTTCCTGATTGACCCATAAAGCAAATGACAGCTTTTTTGGCTCTTCTAATATTCGCTTCCTGCATACGATAAAAGATCGTGGCTCTTTGGGTGATGCATATGTTATGGATCAACTGGATTTCACTTCTGTAACTCAAAATTATCTTCCAGAAAAATTGTTTTAAACACTTTTACATACTATTGCCACCACTTTGGAATGAAAAAGGAAAAAAATAAAAAAGGACTACATATACAAAAACCTAGAAATCTACATTTGCAAAGGTTGTGCTAAGTTAGAAATAAAGCAAGTGCATGACAGCTGGCATTCACTGTGCCTGTCAGTAGATAATCATGAATGATTTAGTTTTCCAATGAGCTTTGAAGTCCATTGTGAAAGACTCTTAAGGAAAATCAATACTTGCAAGATAAGTGGCAAAGTCTGCAAATTAGAAATAGAGAAGTACTGAACCACTGTTTCTTAAAATAAAGAGTTTAAATATGCAACGTCTGTGGTGTATAGCAGCATAATTTTATATAATTATCAAGAATTCCAAAGGAGGAAGTAGAGACCAAGTTGGCAATGTTTGCCAATTACCCCAGGTCTAATTTTTAATCAAACCTACAGAATTCTGGAGAGGAATGACAGTTGTGAATGATAAACATGCCAGGAATTCGGCAAATGAAAGGTAACCCAGATAAATATAAACTAGGCAAAACCAGTGTAAATACACAAATTAATCTGTCTCTAGAGGCTACTGCAACTCTGATATTCAGTAATATCACCAGAAAGCAAATAAGGATTGGTTGACTCTAAAACTACATCTCTTAAGAAAAGTTTCTCTGAGACATAATGAACAGTTCTGTGAAAAAGCTCACCTAGAAAACCTGTGCAAATGGAAAGCAAACAGATCAGTAATAAACAAAATTCCTGATAGTATCAGGAAGAGGCTGGAAAATTAATATGAATTGCATCATGCCTAGATATGGTAATGACACATTGCTTCCTTAATATGGTATGGAGTTTTGAGCCTGCTCTTTTAACATACCTGTTCTTTTTCTAATCTTTTACACCTTTGGGCAAATGCACATCACCCTGATAAAGGCACATTTTTCACATACATGTTCCACAATGAATTAGTAATATTTGCTGCTGCGCATATGTTGGGCTGCTGACACGTGAGAGAAGCTGGTTCTGGTGTCAGCCCCACGTCCCCGCGTGCTGCAGCACCAGGCCTGCCAGCAAGCTGGACTGGCATTGCATGAGGGGAAAGAATGGTGTTGCTGTTCTAATTTCAGACAGACAGTTAGTTTGGGAAAGGAAACACTTGGCAGTGGTTCAGCTGGTGACTGTGTGGCAGTGATGACACTGCTCCCCTTTCTGCCCCCCCGCAGCCACAGTGACAAGCACAGTGTGCGGCAGTTCAGGTGACGGTCACCTACAAACACACGGTACCTGCTGGCTGGGCAGAAATGACCCACAACAGTTTCCTTCCTCTTGGTATTAGTTTAAACAGCTTAGCATCACACTTAAGCTAAAATGTGATGGCAAAGAAGCATTTTGATAACACTCATTGTCTTTTCATGAGCTGATAAAGTGAGAAGTACAGAAGAGAGTATTTTTTAATTGCTGCCCTGATAAACATGAAGAACCACAGAAGTATTATTCAGGCTTTTTTTTTTTGTTTTGTTTAAAAAAACCCAAGATGCTTTACCATAAAGTAAAAATAACAGGTTCACATTTTCCACATTGGCTGTCTGTGCAGTTTTACACTTTAATGTTGAAATTATATAGAAATAACAATATCCTTCAGTTGCTTTCCTGGTTGCATTAGCCTCAGCTTGATTCACAGCAGTGTAGGATTTAGGTCTTACCTGTCACATCTGTCTGTCCATTAGCTTTTATTTTTTTCCTTTTTTTACAGCATATAGAAATACACATATCCAGACAAATGCTCCAAATCATTCTGTTGTTTCTCAAATGTTTAGCATAGCATAGGGATTTTTTTTAAATGTGCAAACACCACCTCAAGAGACCAAGTTAAAAATCAATCAGCCCCATTCCCAGTGAGAAGGCTGGGCACCAGTCCAAGCCTTTCATACAGGGGGAAAAGCGACCATCATGGCACAGAATAAAAGGGTTCCCTAGAACTGTGTAAGCAACGCACTGTTTTAAGGCAGCTTCAGTATTGGATATTAGAACCAGATTGAAATGCACACACTGAAACTAAATGTGGAAACACCTTTACTTACTGTGTTAAAATTTGGGAAGAATCCAACAGCAGAGCTGCTGTCCACAGGGAAGGACATAAAGGGTTTGATATCCAGGGAAGGCTGCATCATCAAGGTAGGTGTGCGCACAAGGGTGGGAAGTGTAGTAGTGCCTGCCAAGAGCAAACAAAACCAGGAATTCATGGTATTCTCCTTTCTGCAACACACACAGTATAGCTGACACAACTGCCAAGAAAAAAATTATACAGGGGATGATGAAAAAGGCTCTGTAGGAGTTAATATCATTAAAAGGAACCTATTTACACGCAGTGCAGATGAGGCAGAGCACTTCCCTATGGCCACGGACACTCAGATGCTGAAGGGAAGACATATGGTATATAAATCACACTGGCAGGTAGAATAAATCCTTTCTACAGCTGCAAAATTCTTCTTGTGCCAAAAAGGCCAGGATGGGTGCCCATGAAAGTCAGATGCTTTTGCAATTCATGGTTGCCTACTAGACCAGCCAGCATAGACAATACATGTATGCTGAAATCCAGAAGTTTGTTTCCAAATAGTTATCTGCATGTTATTTTTTCCCTCTTTTGACTAACTATAAGGTGCTACACACACACCATTTCATTGAACATGTAAAAATTTGCCTTTTTTACAGTGCAAGGCAAATATTAGCCAACAATTAAATAATCAGCTAGCATATAGATGAACACAATCTTTACATGCAATGCTAACTATTTTCTAAATTGGAGCTCTCCAAACAAAAGTTTTCTCGAAATCTATACACTGAATTTTTTTTCTGTATACACTTAAGAATCATTGCCCAGCAAGATCCCAAAGGAATGGGCAGGCACAGACATCCAAATATTCATTTTTAACTAGCTACCTACCTATTCACACAAGAAGTGTGCCTAGCACACAGCTCCCAGCTATGCCTATGGGAGTATTATTTTTCCCCTGTAACCATACACAATAGATTTCAAATAAAATTCCCCTCATTGAAATACAAAGTGAAAAAAAAAAAAAACAACCAAAAAAAACAACCAAACCCACAAACCTAAAAAACCCTCAGTGTCTCCTTCCTGGGCTGAATAAATAATTCAACACCGAGAGGAGCAGGCAGTGGAACATAAGTGTCCCACACCTCTAAAGGAGGGTGAGTCACTCTGTCTCTCCTACCTCTGTCACAATTTCTCCATAATTACCTCCTCCTCCCACTCATCAGTGGCCAGCAGCTGGGAGCATAACAGGCCTCTTAGGAGCTTCCCTTGTCTCAAGCACAGCTTACACAATACCTGGGCTTTTCCTCATAGAAGACATCTGAGCTTTTCTAACCCAGCCAGGAAGAGGATGGGCAGGAGGGAAGGGGAGGGGGACTGAGAGGGAGCTAGAAGGAGAAGGTTAGAAAAGCAAACAAGCAATTTTCTTTCTCTTCTCCCATAAAATCAAGTCATTTGTATCAACTTGCAAAATGCCAGGCAATCCGTATGGGCTGCGTGAGCACCAGTCTTCCATTAAGGGATCTCCCTTTCTGCCTGTTAAGGACACATAGAACTGAAGGCAAAGGAGAGATTTTCCTCCTTTTCACTGTCCTCTCTCCACAGTCACAATTTCAAGTCCATCTTATGGTATCCAAGAGGAAAGCTAAGTTCAGAAGCCAGATGGGGCTGCATGCATTTTTTGGATGAACAAACACTTATAACTAGCCCTGAGCTCCAATTTTGTTGATGCTGGAGAGACAGTAATTGTGATCTCAGCTGCAGCATAGTAAACATTATATTATGGTCTAGCACATGAATAGCAGGCTGTAATCTACTCTCTGTTTCTTCTATAGGAAAAGCATCATGATTGCACAAAGATGGGTCAATGATAGCCATGCAAAGAGAATGTTTCATACCATCCCAACAGAGCTGCACAAATTGAAAGGAAAAATATGCTTGAGAAACTTTCCCAGAATATTTTTTCCCTTCCTCTATCCCAATACTTTCATAAATGTCAAGTTTGTTCCTGCATAAGCCCATGAGACTAATTGACAGTTGTGCCTAATTAACTGCACGTCAAAGCTTATTCAAGTGGAGTCACAAACGTCAAAAAGCTAAGACTAACATGCCTATAGTTTCTTATTCATATCCATAATGGAAAAGATGAATCAATAGGAAAGCAGCGTGATAATTCAGAGAATTTATCCAAAGAAAGTATCTTCAACTGCAAAAATGATGATTATTTCTACTAGCTGGTTCTGAAACAGTAGATTTACATAATTTGGATTTCAGAGTTGCATTCAAACAGGAACTATGTTGTATTCAATTACCTAAAGGGCCATCATCAATCTAACTTCTGCAAGTTTCTCTTTGAAGTTCATAAGCAATTAAAGATCTGTGAAGTTAAAGAAGACCTATCCTCTCTTTACATAAATGTACTTCAATGAAGCTATGGTTACATATTCTAACTCAATTTTACAAGAAAAAAAACCCAAACAGAATAGACTTAGATTGTGACTGACATTCAAAATCAAAGTTGCTTTTCTGATGCTGTCCTTATTCAATGTATAGAAAACATGTGGCATAAAATCTTTAAGGCATCCTACTGAAAAAAATGCAACCTTCTTTGTACTCCTTGGTTGAGCACAGAATCTTTCATGTGAAAAAGACATCTGAAATCTCTCTCTAGTTTTGCAGTCCATGTCTTTCTGCTGCCAGAGTAATTTATAACCAGGAGACTAGAATACATGTGGAGCCCACACAGAAAAGAAAACATATACACCTACCAGACTGATTAGTGAAGGCATTAATAATAAAAAATGTGTTCATTTTGTTTGGCAATTCACTACTTCAACAATTGCCAGTCAAATATCGATAACCCTGTTGGACTGAAGTTTGGCTTTCAGACTCACCTCTGAAAGCTTCTGAAGGAATTATCAGGTCAAGGTGACCTAAATTACAAGTAGAAGCACTTCATGAAAAAATAATCAAATCAAATGCAATAGGGCAGTTTTACCCTGGCATTGCTCCCAATGACCAAATAGATTCTCACCACTACTCCACCAAACTTTTATCCAGACCTGAACTAAGCAGGAATATTGGTAGAAAAACGTTATCGTTGACAAGCTTCATTATCTTTATAAATTAGATGTTTATAATTTCATTAGCATTTTAATGATAAGGACAACTTACCATGTAAAGCATAGATTGTTTTAAACTACCTGTAAATCTTTACAAGAAAGAGCAGTTATACTTATTTGAAAGGCATTTACTTATTTCAACTTCATACTTTTTTTTCAGTTTTTCTTCTTCCTACACATATTTATCTGAACAAACAAGTCCCTGTGTAACAGGTGCTGCTCCTCTTTAGCCATGTACACGTGGCTTTGCACACACTGCAATGCACTGGGACACTGATATTTCTACAGAAGTTAGGAAAGGTTGTAATCTTTACCCACATTTAATCTGCCTCTAACAAACAAGGTGCAATGGATTAAGCAGCGCAAGTGATATTTTTGGGGAGCAATAAGAAGGTCTTGTATCATTGATTCCTGTGGCAAGACGTGTCCCCAGGGCCAATGAAGCAAGCTTTAGCCTGTTGCCAGCAAGGGGACAGAAGACACAGGGGCTTGAAGAATCTCTACCAACACCCCCACTTTTCCAGCTTCACTGAAAAAACCAGAATTCCAGACTAGCAAGACTGCAGTTTTGGCAGAGGGAATTGCAGTTAACTTTGGTCATGGTAAAAAGTCACTGGTGCTCTTCTTCAAGTAAACGTGGCGCCAAGATCAGTCAAATCTAAGTGCACAGCTTCGCCCTCTGTACCTCCTGAAAACTATTTGTGACACTATTACTTCTGTGATTTTTCTCACCAAGTGCTTTTCTTTGTCACTGAAAAACACAAAAAATGTGTCATGCCTGCTCATTAATTCCTCAGATTTGGGTCATTATTAGACCATTATACAAAAAAACCCCAATTCCATCACAAAACATACTCATACAAAACACATTTGTGAATTATTTCAGCTTACTTAAAGAAATTAATTGTTTCAGACTTGAAAGCATTCTCTTCCAATGTCTTCATTAAAGGCATCTGTAGAGAAATCTGAAACCATACTCAAGTCTCTCTTGTTTTCCTGTTACCTAAAGATATTATTACAGTATTTTAATCATCCCATCCAAGGAAGCAATCCTCACTCAGAGCAAGAGAGTGGAAGAGTAAGCACTCTTGAGACTGAATAAAAGTATTTGAGTGACAAATTTCTATGCATTGGACAATCTACATCCACCTCAGATTGCACATGGTTGCATTTGTTTTAACTTGTGCCAAAGACATTATTTGGAAAATTCCAAAGGGACATGGAGATATTCACACTCACAACTACTTATGTGCATTACACTGGCAGTTTTCAGTTATGGACACGCTGTGCTGCCTTTTTCATCCCTGACCATTTTCAGCTATGAGGAAACTTTACTTTCTACAGTAATGTTGAGTAGTCTCATCTGGCCCCAGAACAGTAGCAATGTAACTGGCATGATGGATCAGTTCTGGGCTTTCTTCTCCCTTCACCTTTGTAGAACTGTGTTTTTGAGACCCTGCTAGAACCAGCAGTACCCCTTTGAGGGTGGATGACAAATTGCTCCTGAATTAGTCAAGGACTGCAGCCAGAGTGTGTACAGCCACCCTGTCTCTAGACCTCACACTGCCATCTCCAGTTACAGCACTTTCCTCCTGGGTTTCAGAAGGTGGAAGCAACTCCCGGAAGGATTCTGAGACAATTCTGCATGTGTTCGCCTAGGAGCTTTTTCTGGGACCCTACAGGGTCAGCACAGTTTATTATCTTGTCAGTGGAAGTTTTCAACATTTTCAGAAATATTTACTTCTGCATGTGGCCAGGAACTTCAGTTTTATAAACAGGTTACACCCAGAGGTACTACCTAGGGCTTTCATATTTAATAAAAAAAATTCTCTCCAGCTCTATTGCCTATGACTCACAAAAAAAGCCCAGAAAACCCCAACCACTGTTAAAAGAGCCCAACTTACACAAGACTTGCCTACACTTGCTAATATGCAACAGTCTGGAACGATATGCAGAAAGAATTATGTTTACAACAATCCCTCCACCTAACTGCAAGATGAAAGATTCACAGTTTTCTTCCCTTTTGTCTGATGTGCCCATTGCATCATGCCTCAGTTCTGCTTCCCCCACAGTTTTTTTTTCTCCTACTTGACAGGTAAAAATCAATCACTTGCAAGTCACTACATTTTGTTGTCTGGGCATTTATAGCCCTTGAGATTTTTCACAATGCTTAATATTAGTCATTTTTCCATTCCAGTATGATCAGTTTAGAGGATTTAGAAACTTTCTAATTTAATTTGTTTACTTACAGCTATACAAGGGTATTAGAGGATGTCATCTGTTTCTGTTTATGCCTCAGATAAACTCATAAAAACAACTTAAGTGCAAGTAAAATAATTCTGAGTTTCTGAACAGCAGGTGTTGATATCAAAATGCTTAAGGAAAAATCTATTCTAGAAGTAGTCCATTAATAATACTTCTGAAGGTGAATATTAACACATTCACTCCCCTTATACAAAAAAAAAAAGTTAGTAAATACAGAATTAACTAATTGTTTTCACATTTCTTCCAACCAAACATTTCTTCCTTATAATATGGTATTATGAGAAATGAGACCTATGACACCCATATGGATTCCAGTCTGTCAAAAGAAGTCATGAGAGATAAGACCATTACTTCAACACATTTTCCCAAACCAATGTGATGTTAAGAGATAACTCACTACCCTGGCAACTTTTTTTACAAGTAACTTGAAGCAGAAGCCCAAAATATATGTGACATGGCACAGCCCCTAGCTGACAACAGGAAAAAAGCTAACAAGTTTTCTGCCCCCTGGGCACCACACCAACTAAAACACTCATGAATGAGGATGCAGCTCCTTTGGGAATTGACATGATTAGCATCAGAGCTAGTGATACACATATTTTAAAACCTGGAGAGTGCACTGTATTCATATCTCCTAAATGTTATTCAGATATCAATGGAATAGTCCTTGGCTTACTGATGAATTTAAACCAAACTATACACACCTATCTGTGCCTGGCAAATAAAACCAGGTAAATCCTCAAAAGATGCACTGCTTTGTTTTCTCAGGAGCCACAAGGAAAGGCAGCAAGAACTGGTGTATAAATCATGGCTGCTCAACTAAGAAGAGCCCCTGCATGGAACACTCATAAGGCAAGTGTTAAGAAAGCATTGGTCCAGGTCCAGCCTTCCATAGCAACATAGGGATAAAAAATGATATGCCAAATATTCTGCACTCCATTTGCAGTTTATTTTTTCAGTAGATGTTTCACGAAACCCAGAGGCTTTTGATGCAACTTTACTGCAAAATATAAGTTATCTAAATATTGTACAGTGTAAGCTCTTCACGCTCAAAAATTACTTACCTACAACATGTCAGATTATAAAAATAATTCTCTCCCTAAAAATTAAAACATGGTTTCCAGTATGTTTGAGCATGAAGTTAGTATTTCCATTACTATCCACATAGAAATGGTCTATGAAGGTGTACTATGGATCAGAATTCCATATTCCTTTTGTATAAAATGGGATACCTGGAAATGGGGTATTTCTATGTTTCAAAAGCAGGTAGGCTTCCACCAACTAGGTCAACACCAAAAATAAATTGAAATCTGGTGCTGATGAAATGAATGGCTTTTAGCTAATCCAAAAAGTCAACCATCACTTACCTAATACTTATAATTATATAACTCATCTAGAAAAGTTGTATAGCTATAGCAACATATTGCATGTAATTTCATGTAAGAATTCTAAAAATAGAAAAAGACTTTACAAGCAAGCATATCTTCATTGGATCAGATCCTTCCTCATTGAAATATTAGTTGGTTATTTGGAATTACTTTGACTTTGATTAATTGTTAATATTCCTTTGCCTAGCTAATTATTTTCCATCTCCAAAGACTTATGATAGAAGGATGGTCATTAAAAAAAAGATTATAGATCATAAATATTATGCACATACTTCATAGGAAGACAATGAAAAAACTGATATTGAAATTTTCTCTTACGATAATATGAGTACTGAAAAAAACTGTCGATACTTATTGCCTTAATTTCTACATTTAGTATATCAAAATCACATATATGGACAAATAATGATTTCTCCTGGGGAGAGGGGGGCTGCAGAGGGAGAAGATTGAGACAAAACAATAAGAAACTGGAATTGCAGTAGAGACAAATATATTAGAAAATTAATTTTAAAAAATCTTATTCTTCTTGCAGTTGAGAGTTGAAAAATCTTATTCTTTTTGCAACCTTTCTATTAGTTTCCAATAACAACTGGAATCCCCATAGGTTTTTTTATGGAAGATACCAGAACAGATGGAGTAGGAAGTGAAGTCCAATAATTAGAAGTGGAACAGATTATCTTGCATTTTCCCTAAATAACTGCGTTACAATTTCCTGACCATAACATCAGGAAGAGCCCTGTCCTTCCTGTACTTGCAGGATGTGTGACTCAAGCTCCTGTCCCCTCCCTCCTGTGGCTCAGGATCCACACACCTGCAGGGTGAACAGCAGAGCTTGCAGCAGTTGTGCTTCACTGTTCATTCCACACATTTTTTCTCAGTATTTACATTCCCAAGCCAAGTGAATGCCACAAGCACTATACTGCTATCAAAGCAAGTTTGTTAGCACTGGCTCCTTGTCAAGTCTAAGCAATTAAATAAATTACAAAACATCCTTTACTATATTTAGAAGAAACATGCTGGCTGGAGTACAATTGCAATTTGCTATTATCTGTAGATACTATGGAAATATTTGCCATTAGTTTCTTAAAAGAGATAATTCTCTAGACTTCTAAAGCAACCCAGACTGTTTGTTTGAATGAAAAACAGAGTGCCATGTCAAGGCTTAACATGATCAAGCTCAGTAAGCTGGGTTTTTTCTAATAAAACAATAACATCTATTAATAAATGCAATGCTCTGGCCTACATTAAGGTCAGCTGAAGTTTTGCAGTCTATCCCTCTTTCTTTTTCTCAGAATCCTCTGGATGGGTCAAGCTTGTCACCCTGGTCTCCACAGACTGAGTGAGCAGCATTACCCCCTCCTCTGTTGTTATCTGCTTCTAGGAAACATTGCTTTGGACTTGTTTTCACTTTGAAGTTTTCCAAGTATGAAAGAAAAAAAACAGCTGCATCTTTTTCAGCTCTCTGTTCTCCTGCCATCTGGACTAATGGAGATCTTTGTGAAATCCTTAGGATCTTTTTACTTGATTTATTTAAACCAGCCCCCACCCTTGCCTTCTGCACTGTCCCAATCCAAATGCAGTGAGAGAAGGTGTTTGCTTTGCTGCTGTCACCCTTGATTAAAAGCACATCAGGTAACAGCTACTGGAGCCACACTCTTGTCCAGAGCATGATGCAACTCCTGTAACAGTCTCCATTTTTTACCTCCATGCTTGTTCTTTGGTGCTGGGCACCAAGCCTGTAATTGTCCCAGGATTAAGCACTGCACTCCCTTCCCTTCTGGTTCAAGAAACACAAGTTTTCTTACAAACTGAAGCTTCCTTGATAAAGAACAGAAGCAAAATAGCCCAATACATATTACCTTGAAAGTTTCATAACTGGGAGGAAAGCACTTAAGTGCAGTTAGTTTTTTAGAGTCTGTTATCCCTTCAACTCTCATATAACCTGATTTTTCTCAAAATCCAACTCTTACCCATGATTCTGGCACCACTGAGGCCACCATCTAACCTCAGTGAGCCTCAGCACAGACTTTCCTTCAGGAGGTACTGAGCTACTACCCAGAAAAACCAAACGAGTCTGTCACCAGGAATGTTGCTGAGGGAATCCTTTGTTGTTTGTTGGACAAACAGATTTATGTTTGCAGCTGATTTCTTGCTCCTTATTCCTTCTCAATATGCCAACCCACCAGCTCAGCAGTGCTGCATACAAAGGTAAGAGGGGTCTAGACACATACATCCTCTCAGATGTGTCTAATCCCTTAACCACATTAGACAATTTCCAACACTCTTGAATGTCATCATAGCTCAGAGAATTTCATGCTTCATTTGCTTTTCCTGCATAATACACAATCTCCTATACTAGTGACCCAAGTTGCTTCTTGTTTTCTAAGTTTTTCTATTGATATTGCCCTGTAAATATCCTTCAGATAAAAGATTGCTGCAAAAATTAATTTAGGTTACTCAAAGACGTCTCTTGAAAATATTGGCAATGGAAACCCAGGTCTCCAAATGAAATCCATTTTCCTTCCAATTACAACTTTCAAATTTCCAGAAATTTCAAAAGAAATTCACTCCACCCCTTTTCTATCCAAACCATCACAATACCAGTCACAATCTTTGCCATCATTTCCATAACTAGGCACATGCTTTTAAAAGAAACACTATCTTTCTGTTTAGAAATAAAAAAGAATTATACAAGGAAGAAAGGCAGATTTAAAAACCTTTATGATATTGTCCATGTAGTCTACACGTGTTCCACATTGAACTTAATTGCTCTGCCACAGCATAGGCCATGCAGCACACAAGCACCTGTCCAAAAGAGATCAAACATGTACAGGTTTTTCCTAGCTGCTGCCCCTAACTAAAGCAACAAGAACATCTTCATCGGATTTCCTGGAGGATTTCAACTTCCTCCAGGTGACATACTACATCTGCTTCTTCTCAGAGCTCACACTCTTGAACATCTTCAGCAAGGGACAAGTCAGAGCTCAAGCTTTACAAGTTACACTTTAGTGCATCCTGTAGTACCATACCTGGAAACAGATAGTGCAGAGACCTCACTCCACACAAGAGAGTAGGAGCCAGGCTTAGCTCTCCTCTCACCTAACAATACAAAGAAAGGTACTTGACCTGCCTCTGGAAAGAGCATAAGAGTTCTGTAGGTCATTCACCAAAGGAAGGCAAGAACTACAAATTTACCAGTGCCTTACAATATTCAGAAGCTTCATATGTTTTGTGCTGTGACCACACAATCATGAATGATTTTAGCAAACCAGAAGGCTTAATAAAACACAGACCATGGAGTCCTGTAAAGGCTTCCCAGTATTAATCAGTGCCATGGTGCTTACTTAAGTCACTAAGGGTGCAATCCACCACCTCTGCAGCACTTCAACATATACGTATACACATAGAAACAAACAGCTTAAGACTCAGAGGAAAATAATAATTTCATTTCAACATGGTGCTTTTGTGACTTTGGGTGCTGTGAAATAGTGAGCAACTATCAAGCCTGAACAAACCTGGGCTGTTGTAATTGTGTGTTTAGCTTTGATATCTGTGAGAAGAGCACACCGTGTGCCTGAAATGTGCCCCCTGATTCTTGGGGCTGTCCTGTGCAGGAGCTGGAGCTGGACTTTGATGATCCCTGTGGGTCCTTTCCTATTCAGAATAATATGTGATTATGTGAGTTTTTTACAACTTGACCCTGGAAGGAGGGCAGCCTGCTATTCGACATTAAAATATAACCTAAAAGACTGATAAACTGAATTTCACTGGCTTTTCCCCTGCTATTCTTCTCAGAATTAAACTTAAAAGGGTTACTAGCTAGCTGTCTGCTACAGAGCTGCATTTAAAATAACTTCTGGGGGAAGAAAAAAAACAAAAAAATGAAAAGAAATGGTGTCTGAATTTTTTGAAGAGTTCATAAAAGGGGACCTCGGAGCACAGGGTTACAGACACCATGGGGTCACGGCATTCTGAAGATCAAAGTCCACAAATCCTGGCTCCCTTGAATTAAGGTGCACTACTTTGCTTATTCTCAAAGTCAGCATTGATGAATAAGTAAGAACTTGAAAATTTATAAAACTAAAATATATGCTATCTACCTGTATTTTTAAAGGGAGGAGGAAGACAATAGATTTCAAATTAACAGATCTGCTAGCCCAGACTGCTGCATTTGTGATGTTACTGAACATTATTTAGACACCAGTTTCTGACTAAAAACTTTATTTTGCCTTGGGATGCAGTAGTGCTTCAGCCCTGCCAAGGCTGGGACAAAACTCTTTAGACTTTTGATGCTGTTGTGTTTTCAAAGAATGCATGACATGAACTTTGACAACTTTATCCTCAGCCTACCTTCAGAAAAAGAGAAGAAAAAAAGCAGAAAAAGAAAGGTAGGTAACAGAATGTTTCTATTAAATTAAATCAAGATTGGACCAAACAATAATTTTTTTTACCCAAACATTTGAACTGACTTAACAGTGCTTCAACTGATATAAGCCTTTCAAAAAAAGGCTGCTTTTTTCTTCTATTTTCCCAGAGACTAATATCTCTTTAATATGATTTGTTTCATAAACTAAATGTAACTAATCAAACACTATGCTGAAAATAAAGACTAATAAAGAGAAGTTGAAAGCATTTTTTGAAAATGTGCTGTCCAGCCTGCATATCTGCTTTTCATGATGATACCATGAGCAGGCTGGGCAGCCTTACTGCTCTTTTTCTCCTAACACTCCCCTTGAGCCAGCACAGGGAATCAGACCAGTTGTAAACAAACACAAACCAACAAAAGAGAAACTTGCCTTCAGGCAGACCAGTGAGCTGGTCAAGCTGAAGTCATGGTTGGGAAACAGAGAGTACCAAGTTGGTGGCAGCAGAAAAGAAAAATTTTGTTGAGCACCAATGTATCTTATTGTCATCCAGACTCATTTGAACTAGCCTTCATCTTTCCTGCAGTGTAACAGTCAAATTTCATGCCTGCCACATTGTGTTTCTGGTTATTTCTCTCAGGATGGTATCTGTTCAAGCTGACAACACGGCAGTGTTAACTCAAGTTCACCTTATGAACACAGCAATCCAGTCCTGCATTCCCAGAATAGGGATTCCTGCTCATGTGCTGCATTGGTTATTACTCAGCTCCTGATTTCCTTTATGTACTTTGGCAGAATTCATTTTTCCTTTTCTTCAAAGGGAAGATAACCTATTAGTTCTTAGAGTTAGTCAGTTTGTTCTTCTCTTTTAAAATTACTGTGACACCATCAGCTCTCCCACTGCTCTGGAACATCTTTTACAAGTACCACAGATCTGTATTTTCATCCATGCAAGTATCCTTGTGGTGTGTCTGTCACAGCCAGTGCTTTGAAGATTCTGGTTCATCAATACACTGATCTGTTCTTGCAGGCTTTTTTTGTTTATATTGGCAACTGTCCATGAACATAACTGGTCTTTCTAACAAAAAGTAATTGCAAACTGGCTCCATGCAACCCAAACTTCTGGTTTTATCTGACTCTCACAATAACAATACAAATTTTAATTTGGTGTTCTGTAAGTATTGTAAGTGCACTTAGAGAAAGATTTCTTTATGTTTGATGCTTATTTCAGTCACATTTTATTTTCTATTTTTTTTCCTACAGATACATGTTGCTCTTTCTTCATTATTCTTAGCAATTTAAACCCTTTTCCATTTCCTAACACTACACAGAGCTCTTGTGCTTGAGTCTGTAGAAATTTTATAGTTTAGCCAAATTATTCTTGACACATTTCCTAACTTGCCTCTGCCATGAGACAGTTTGCAGCTGTGTCCTTATTAGGGTTTCTTCAGAAGAACTTTCAAACCCTTACAGTATGCTTGATAAAAAGAAATATCCTGATAAGAATATCTTACAGAAAAAAACTCAATCCTCTTTTCAGAACTGCTTTCACTACTGGTTGTTTGGTGTGTTATCATGTTAGAACATTTTGCTGCATAATTAAAAACCAGGCAAGGTGGCTATTCTGTCATTTTTTTCCTACTAAAAAGCAACTCCCCTCAGTTCTAATAAATAATGCTTTTCCCTATCTTAAAAATAAGTGTAAGATTTCACTCTAATTTTAAAAGCAATAATCAATACTTCATATCCAGTATCCTAAATGCTAGTTTAAAGATGAATCTAAGCATCAGAAAGACTTCAGCTTGCCTCCTGGAACAGGTAGCATATTTCCCTTTCACTTCTAAATCCCTGGTTATATACTGTGGTAAATAATTGAGCCTGTAATTCTGAGTAATGAGAAAGAAGCAATGAACCCTTCACTTTTTTCTCCCTGTTCTGATGCTGATTTAAGAATGAGCTTAAATTACCAATCACTGGGCTTTAAATTCACATTCAAACATTCTTATTAATTCTCAAGAGTACCACACGTCTCTAACCTCACTTCATACTTTGTGATTGGCAAGACTGAAGAGAGGATTTTCTGACTGAAAGGCAATGCACACTTAACAGAAAGTATATTGTTTGAAATATGACTTTGTATTTCTAAAATATTCAAAACTTAACAATGAGAATTGAAAATATATAATTCAAAGAAAGGGTGTTTTGGTTTTGTGAAGTGGAAAGAAAAGGCAAAAAGCACAAAGGAGGAAAAATACTGCTATTGCAAAGGCATGGCTTCCACTCCCAGTGATGTTTCTAGTAGCTATAATTCCACTCCCAGGGAGTGGCATTAAAAAGGAAAAGCAAAAACACTGAAATGCTACCCAGATTCTTGGAGAAAGAATTATTCATGTAAGATTTTGAAGTCACAGTTGAAGGCATTTGATGAGTATATATTTAGACACAAAGAAATCTTTAAAATACTTTATCTATAACTCTGCTTTCCCCTTTCAATTGCCTATATTTACAAAACCAAGAGAAGCAAGCTTGCTTTTATAAACTTGAGATCAGGAGCTATGACACATGATGTAAAAAACTCTGGCAAATAATTCAAACATGGATCTATTACCCTGGTGCAAATCTGTCATCATTCCTTTTAAGTCCAGAGAATCACCAGGATTAGCAGCAGTACAAGTGTGAAATTTGGCTGAATAACTTCAGCTGGAGGAGCTCTGTGTAGAAGCAGCAGCTGCCAGGTCAGACACTATAGTGAACCTTCCCCAGTGCAAAGCAATGGCAAGACAAAGGTACCAAAGTATTTGTTACCAGTTTCATGACATCATTTTGATCTACATCCACAGAAACTGCTGCATGCTCTTTGCTGACTAATAGTTCTCAAACTGCTGCACAGAGAAGCCCACTGAGGACATGAAACATGCCAACACCGACTGGAAAGAGGTGAACAACTGACATTCCACAGGGCAGAATGTAGGAGGAACCCAGAAAAGGAGTCGTGCAGAGCGACTTGGAGTGCAGGGAGGGCATCACAGCCCACCCACACCTCCATCTATTACCACTTCTACTGGACTCTGCCTCCATTTCTGTGCAGATGTCTGAATTATATCATCTTACATAAATATCTGCTACAGTAGCATGCTAAATCCACAAGGGAAGGATCAAACACTGGCTCCTTAGTTAAGGTCAAGGCTGGTATGTTTCTGTGGATGCACCAGACATAGTTTCACAGTTCATCATGCATTCCAGAATGGGTTTAAAATATGCCAAGTATCTCCCCAGTAGATACAGCCTTTCAGAGTGAAACCATACCCCAGAATGCACTCAGTGCCATATAACCTAAGGATTCTAACCCAAGTCCCTAATTCAGGAGCTGGAATTCCTTAAGCAGGTGATGAAGTAGGCAGCTCTGAACTTGCATTCTGCAGTTGCAGTTCAATCACCTGAGCATAGATCCCACATTTTTTTACACAGTCAGCTCCAGGAGAAGCAGAAGTGATCTCCCTCCACCTACACTGGTGGTACCTACACCCTTGTAGTTTCTGTGTCCTTTTTCTGGAATTTTCAAAACAGTTCTGTGGAACTATTCAATTTGAGTCTGGGAGAAATTTCTCCATTACTACAGTATACGTCTGTCAGCAGAAGGAAGATCAGATGTGATCTTCGGATTAACTTGCTTTTATGCATTTTGACCAGGAAAATGCATGATGGCCTTAGTTGGTTCCAAAGAAAAGATTCTTAGGCATTTGAAAAAATATAGTCAGATTGGAGGAAATAGAAGAATAAGTCCATTTGCTAATAGGAAAGTGGTTAGATTTATGAGAAAAAGGTAAATTATTCTAAATCTACCTCAAAGATGCAATATGTATCAAATTTTTTTGTCAACAAGGGGTATTGTTTTCTTTGGTTTGTTTTTTTTAATTTAAGGTCCATTTCACCATCATAGCAAAGGCAGTTTTTAATCTCACAGTTTCCTGTCAACACAGAGTTTCAGGCTTGTACAACACCTTTTTGGATGTGAAATTCAAACATCTTCTATTAAAAACTTCTCAAAGTTGCACAAAATAAAATTAATGCAAAGTGAAATTTAATCCTCATGTTTTCTGTTATAAAAGAGCAGAAATTTATGTCCAGTATTTTAAATGCTTTATGGAACACACTTGCATTATGGAATACACATGAATTGATTACCGTGACTAATGCCTCAATTGGAATAAAAAAAGAAAGAAAAGAAAGGAAAAAAAAAAGATCAGTTTGTCCTTAGGCAACACCAGAGCCAGAATACAAAACAGCCATAAACATTTTCTTTTCCCCCCCAGATTTAACAGCATTGTTTGCAACAAAGGATTTCTGAAGAGCAAACATTTAACATGAAAAAAGAAGAGTAAATATGCCTCCAACACAAACTGAGAAACAGTCATCCTGTGACATGAGTTCTCACCTGCAGCAAATTATTTAGTTCTTGGGATCCATTGTGAAAGATAGGAAAAATTAACTTAAAATGGGAATAAGAAGAAATCATAAGAGCAACTGGATTCTAGTGTGGCTAGCATCAGAAAACTGCAGCTGACTTTGAGATTTCAAACTTTGGTGCCTGTAAGAACAGAGGTTTGAACATGATGAGCATTGCCCAGTATTTCTATTTCTGTACACACATGCTCAAAGATAACAGCAGAGGAAATCTGTAAATCAATCTAAAACCACCCATTCTTCATATGCTGGGCTAGGTATAGATTGATAAATCACTATCAGGCAGTGGTGCAGAGTTAAAAAGACTTAGACAAAAAACTACAGAAAATAAAAATATCTGGAAATTTTGTCTGAAAAATTTTTAGTGTCCTTGGTCTTGCAGTGAGAAATATAAGAAAAAGGTATAAATAGTAAAAATGGTTGATGTGCTTCCAAATAATATTTGAGTTGAAAGAGCATGGGATTGACCTGCCAGAGTAGCAATCAAGGTGAAGGAGGAAAAAGCCTAATAGAAGCCTAATAACCTGGTCACAGCATGGAGGACAAAGCTCAAACTATCCATGTGTCCTTTACATGAAGGAAGGACTCATAAATCCATCTCTGATAAAGCTTATTGTGATAAGCAGCAGGTACCTTTTAACTGGGAAAGGATTTACAAATTGAAAAGAGACTGAGGCAAAGCAAGCTCTGGGAAGTCTAGAAAACACAAAAAGTGAAATATGGACACCCTTGGAACAATACATGACAGATGCAGAGGCTAGAGGGGGTACAGGTATTTAAAAGACTTCTGAGGTGAAGACTTCTGAAAGGTTTTGGAGAACAGAGAGAACTGAAATAAAAAGATGTAAGAAAAACAGGTCTGAACATCACGGAAAGCTTCTTGACACCAAGATTGTTCTGAGAGATATTTAATGTTCACGGTGGCCTTTTTTAGCTGAACCAAAGTGCGGAAATAATCTCCTAAGAGATTTTGAGATTCTCAACAGCACCTGCATTTGTATCAAGATTGAATAAAATGGTACTGGATGTACAAGAGAAGCAATTCTACACTGGCAAGGAGAGGATTAGATGACCAGCAGCGAGTACCATGATTGCACTTGTTAAAGACAATTTGCAATAAGGTATTCATAGTCAGTGTTAAACTTTTATTTTATGAAGTACAAGCATGGCCCTGCTTCATTTCAAGGATGCCATATCTTTCATGCTTTATCATGAGTTTTGATCAAGAGATCAATAAAACAAAATTTCACAGAAGCAAATAAAACCACAAGCATATGTTACCAGCTAACATCAATGAGAACCCCAATGCAAGGCATTTTATCGGGTCCGTTTTACAGCAATAAAGGGTCCTTCCTCCACAGAGTTATCAAAAGCTTAACATTATAACATAAAAGTAGCTGAATATTTCTCTGTATCTCTATACAGAGTAAAATGCTCTAGCTTAAGAAACAAGAACACATTTTTGCTTCAAATTTGCATTTTTTTTTCTGATGGTACTTGCAGTCTTTTCCACTTGAAGTGCAGAAGACAATATAAACACTAACAGTGTTTATTTTAATTCTGGAATTATGTACCTATTCCTGTGGAGAAGTAAAGCAGAAAAACTTTTAACACTTCTGTCAAATCTGGTGTTGACAATTGAACAATTTAGTAGTTCTCAATACAGGAGTAGTTGCAAATTCTGAGAAAAGAAGGTTGCTAAGATTCCCTCTCACTCTGCAAGTGGAATTTTCCACTTCATATAAATACTATTTTTGTCAAAGCAATTTGCACAGAATCATGCTACCACTGCACATGAAATGGAAAGTTCCACAGCTGTAATGGAACTGGGAGCTTTTGTTCATGGAACACTTTTATTTTCATATTAAGGACAAGCGTGCGTCATAGTCAAAAGCAGCATTGCTTATCTTCACAGTAAATACAAGTTTTACACATTTTATTCCTAAATATCAGTTGTATCTCATTTTAAATGCTAATGTTTCATAATGCATTCCTAGCAAAGTTCATGATAAAACACCCTGAGCACAGCTGCTACTTGCCCCGTCCCTTCCATCTACTGTAACAATCAGCTTGCATGCAAAGCACTGGGAGCTGAATCAGCAAAAAGCAGAAGGAGCTTTCATTTAGGAACATTAGGATTTGTGCAAGTGGCAACAAAGGAAGATATCCATCCAAGAACTTATATTTTCTCTTTCTATAGTGATAGCAACTTTCAGCTATTATTCCTGCATGTATCAAAGCATTTTGATTAAAAACTGGTCATTGAATCACAGAATCTCAAGTCATCCAATCCATCTACATGAAATAAAACAAGAATTCTACCTTAAATCTACAATGTCAGTCAAACACCACATTATTTTAAAATCACTTTACTATAAATAGCACTTAAAACAATGGGGAAAAAAGAGAACTGGTAAGTGAGAAGCTAGCAGAGAAGAGGAAAAAAAGTACTGGCTCCATGGAATTTTGTGTATTTTCCATACACATGTTTATCTCAAAAAAGAAAATCATATCTTTTAACACATCTATTGACAAGAAGCTACAAAAATCCCTAATACATGTCACAGTTAAAGGAATGGTGGGGAAGATTATGTGATATTTGCAGAGTAGATAGAAAATAATGACAAGTGTCAAGATCTTGCTCATAGTCTGGAACTTTAATTACTTAAAAGAAAATATAGAGGAAAATAATTATAAAGATGATAGAGGTTAATGATGCAGAATAATTGATGGAATTATAACAACTGCTTAGACATTTCAAGGATCATCCTTCAATAGCAAGAAAGAACTGTTCTGTCTAATAAAAGTAAGAACAATATGGACATATCAACCACTTTTCCCTAAAGGACTGGAATCTCACTGCTCCATGTTTTGCTTATGCTGGAAAAGCCGGAGTTACAAAAGTATAAATATCTATTTGGCTTGCAAAGGAAATTGTCACTGGTGATAAATCAAAGCAAAAAACCCCACAACATTATATGCAACTTTCAGTTTTCAGAAGTGTTTATAGGGCTGGAATTTAGTACAATAATAGCTTTGCTTGTAGACTGAATAACTTACAGAATTGATGAGATTTAACACGTACAATACGTCTAAAGGGAAATGCTCCCCAAAGGAGTCAAGCAAAGGGAAGAGGACTAAAATGGGACACAGAATTTCACTGATGAGTCAGCAGATTTGACTTCATAGAATCAAGCCTAAGTGGATACTGGCTTAAGCAGGCACTGCTCAGTTGGAGGCCAGGCTGGAGTTACCTGGTGCCCTTCAGTTCCCATGACAGACCTACATTTGGCACCTTTACATACATAACTTCCTTCTCAGGAGAGCAAACAGGTACAGAAAATCCTCCACTACCTGCATTACAACCACTTTGCTAAAAGGAGCCTGTCAGTCTCATGAGCTACTGTTGTCCTGTCCCTCATAAAAAAAAAAGTTCATTTCATTAAGTGCCCTGGCAACTACAGAACCGCCCCCCCCCCCGGCAGTGACCCACATCAATTAATCTCATCAAGAACATTTANTGCCCCGGGAAACTACAGACCCCCCCCCCCCCCCCGGCAGTGACCCACATCAATTAATCTCATCAAGAACATTTAGCCAAACTGATTTCACCCTTAGAAAGATTCCCACCATTCTCTCATCTTGTACTGCTTTACATACAGTTGAATGTATGGGAAAAAAAAACCAAAACCAAACAGTTTTCTTAGTTGCTGATATCACAGTGATGTGCTGACAGCAGGACTGGTAGAATATGCAGGATGCCTCACTCTTCCCATGTCACTGGTCTCTCCCCTCAGCACCACGTGCCCAATCTTTGCTCTCACAGCAAAGCAGGAGACCCTGCCTTGAGGGTCCCCACCCATGGTGTCCTGCTGTCCTGGGAGTCTTCCTGTAAACTATTCCACTTTTCATCATTGCAGCTTCACACAGAGTTCAAGCCCTGATTGGGAAGAGATCCCTTGTAAAGAGCCACATCAGTGCTGACTACGAAAACAGCTTTCTTAATTGGTCCATCTTTTGAAGGATACATATTTGTATAAACTCAACAAAAAATATAGGAGAAAATAAGCGAGACAAAAATTTCATGAGTTCATTTGAACTAGTTCTGAATTTTTCACAAGACTGTTAAGAGCTGTTAACACCAAGTAATAAATAGCTTGTAACAGTGCTCTCCTTTGAAATGTCCCAGTGTTACCCACAACAGTGGCTGCATTGCTCCCTTAAGCTGATCTGGTCTCAAATGGCACAGCAGAAGAAGCTGTAAACAAAAAAAAATTGAATACATGCTCTAAGAGCTCAGCATAAGTTTTGTCACACAACACATTGACATTTGAAAGGTTGAAAGGTTGATGATGATGTAGGTTAGAATTTCAGTTTCATTAAGAGTGTTAAGAAAGTCTAAATAACTGTGAACTTCAGAAACTATTATTTGATTTGAATTAAATGCATGCTTTTGGTTTATCTATACACTTTGAGACCCAAAAGACTGCTCGGGAAGCTTTCATATCTGAGACAAATGAAAACAAATAAGGAAATCAAGCAAGAGTTAGATGTGTTCCTTAGTACAAGTAGGCTAAATTATTAGAATACAACAAATTAAATAAAAATCACTAACATTATCTTTGTTTAAGAAGGGCACAAGCAGGTGTAACTGGAGCCATAGGTAACCAAGGACCATGTGAGTATCTGTCCAGTTTTCTGAAGTCTAAGAGAGACATCAGGTGGTATCCTGTGCTGTTGTCAGTGAATGAAGCTGTTCTGTTTGCCTGCATCAAAGTAGGGTTTGTTTGAGGCTGCCAAGGAAGCTCTGGAGAACAGCTGGTTGCACTTTCCATCCTCCATCTTTCTCATGGAGGAGAAAAGCCTTCTTTGATAACAGACAGTTCAAACAACAGGGAACCCCACATTCAATCAATGCAGTGAGACTTTCACAAAATAAAGAGCACTAACACGATAGTTTAACTGCAGAAAGTGGCACTTAAATTCAGCTAATTCAAGATTGCAAAAGGTGTCTTGGTATACACTGCACTGACAACATGCATACATACATGTTAAGAGGCAGAATTCCCACAGTACATCCAGCCCCAGCAGTTCACATAGATTTGTCAAATATCAGACAAAAATTACTCAAAATAATAGTTTTATTTTCATTAACTTAACACATCTGTCACTAATTTTTCTTAAGAATGGATTTCCTTATTTAGCATGTCTCTATGTAAAAACTACTATAATTCCTATTCTCCTTTCTTTAACATCAATCATCCTTCTAAAAAATTTTTCTCTCATAGTTGGTTTCCAGCTCTAGTATCAGCAGTGTTCAGTCTGACTTTCTCATGGCTTTTTCCCCCTGAACTTTTTTCAATTTTACGTGTCAGTAAAACTTCCAAATTCCTGACACCATGAGATTAAGATCAAAAACTGATTATAATCCTAACCCAACCCTTTTTTTATTATTTTTAAGAAAAACATTGCCTGTTCTTTTTTAACATAGTTCCTTTTTCAGCTCAACACTGAAGTTAGACAAGAACTTCAACTTTCATCACCTTTAGAACTGACTCCACTTTTCTAAAGCAGCTCTTGTTCTCTGTTCCATCAAGAAACAGAGAAGAAAGCTTGAGCTGCTCTCCAGGTGGCATATATTGTACATACAAGGAGCTCTTCACTTTCCATGCAATTCATTCCATTAGGGAAGGTAAACCACAGTTTTGAATTTTAAAGCAGGATCTCATGTATAATTTATAAAAACTGCCAATTGCATCAACCTTATTTTTTCTGGTGTATTTGTGTATTTTCTGCTTCAAAGTGTCCCATGCTGTTATATTTCAGCCATAGGTGCAGTATCAATTACTGGCTGTAAGTGACCCTGCACTGGCATCCATTTTGTTGCTATCAACAATCCCTTGAACATTACAGATTTTTGGCTGACAACATCACCTACTGCTTTGTTGTTACTGCTTAAAGTTGCCATAGAGACAAAAGAACAGCTGAATAGCAATCTTAATGCTCAAGAAATGGTTATTCTTTAGTAATAGGATGCTACTTGCCAGTACAGAGTCTCTCTCAGGTTCTAATGGAATTTATTTTCAATAGTGAGTTTTGAGTCAGAGCCTTACTCAAAAAAAAAGAAAAAGGCAAAGACAAAAGAGCCTTGTGTTTCCTCCTGTCCACTGTAGTTCTGCTGCTACTGAAGAGGCAAAGGAGACTGTCTCCCTGCTGTGGCATGAGATACACACAGCAGATGATGGCTCCAGCCCCATACCCTGAAGGATACAACAGTCACTGCACAAAGACCCTTACCTTATTCTCTCTTCTTACATATGTATTTTCTCTTCTTATGTCTCAAAATGGGAGGCAATAAAGAAGCTTCATGCTTCATCTTCCTCACCAAGTAAAGTGCTTCACCACCTCATGCAAAATGCTGCTTCATCCACAGAAACACAACCCAACCTAGGAAAAAAAATCAAGTATTCCCTCCTTGAATTTTTTCCTCTAGCTGTACAGATCTGCTTTCTCTCCAGTAGGACCCTTCCTGCACAGAGTATGTGCAGAAGCTCAGACTAACAGCTGAATCCCTCTGCTCACTGCTCCATTAACTCATATTACAGTATAACTTGCAACTGATGGGAATTGAGGGCACTCAGCCCTGGGATACTTGGCATCTTTCAGATTCCAGTCCTAGGTTTTGAAATCCTTCCATCTCCCTGCAGCTCCTGAGAGGACAGAATGCATGGGATCAGAGTAAGTATAATCTTTTCTACCTTGAATCCTGTTGTTGAGAAGTCAGAAAATTTCTAAAGATAACTATAAATAGCAGATTATCCCTGGTTTGGTACAAACAAAATGCAATAAATCAGAACCTTGTCCTGCAAAGCCATCCCACAGACAGAGCAAGCAGCTGTCAGGAACAGCTGAAAGAATATTTTCCTGTCCAAGAGCCTTCACCTCACCCTCAACTTGACACTGCTGCCCTGCTCCCAACAACTTAGTGGCAGCATGAACACAAAAACTATTCCCAGGGGTTGCTGCCTGATCCTCCCCCAGCAGCAGGAGCAGCTTTAGCCCCTCAGTTTTCTGCCCCATGAGTGGACTGTTATCTGCTTATCCCCAGAGCTTATCTGTTCCTGCAAGTTGCAGGATAATAGTCAGGAGAAATATTCTAGCAAGACAAGTAGTAGGGGATAATGCAGAAGAGAAGGAGGAAAACTGAGATACAAGTGATTCTTCCTCCTCCTCACCAGGCCTCCCTTCTGAAAGATTCCTGCATGCCCTTTCCCAGTCACTGAATTTTCTTGCCCCCCTGCCTCTGCTGCCCACAGCCCTGACATCCCACTTGAGGCTCCTTTCACCTCTACTCTGGCCTCTTGTGAACCCTCAGCTTTCAACAACCTGGCCTCTGTGCCAAAATACATTCTGTTGACACTTCAGAAAGAACACTTCACACTGACAATCATGAGCTTTTGCTCACATTGGACAAAATCTGCTTTTACTAAGAAGCCTTGAATTGACTTTGGAGCTCACACAGGAGCAAAAATATTAAATGTTAATATATGAAAGGGCAGGCAGGCTGTAACAGTGGAGGTCTGTTCCTCCAGCTTGGGAGTTTCCAGCTGAGTGAGAACATTCTAATGACAAACTGAAATTAAACACACAGATTGATTCTAGTTTTAAAAATTCTGATCTACAGAAAAGGTGCTTAACGTGGAAAAAAAAAATCCTTAAAAATTACTACTTTTTGTTATTTTGAGCAAATAATTTTTTATCAGTTGAGGGAGAAGAAGATACAATTCAGCATCTCAGACATCACTCATCTAGGGGCTAAGGGACAAGATGTAAACAATCACAACAACAAACAGAAGGAGTAGGAATACAAAAGCAACTTCATAAAAAATCCCCACTAAGGAGTTACCTTAATCCAACCTCACCTTTGCCTCAGCAGATCCTGCTCTAGGCTTGCTCAATCACACAGATTGCACATTTTAGGCAAATCCCCTGGGCAGATGGCCAGCAAGACAAGAGCTCATTACAAAAAGAGAAGGAGAGGCAGCAGCCCCTGTGACAGGGATGCCCCACAGCAGCACACAATGCACCCACTGGGAGGGAGAGCATCCAGCAGTGGCAGCAGGAGGCTGAGACCTGGGCACCACCCCACCCACACTGCAGCAGCTGCTGGATTCTGAGCCTGAGCCCCCTCACAGCCCCAGCTACAGACAGAAAAATGCAGTCTGGCACATCACTGCTGACAGATTGCCAAGTCCAATTCTACACCTCTCCGAAAAGAAGAGCTGAGGGGAAAAGGCAGATCTTAATATTAGTAATAATAATCACAGACTTAACTAGGTCTGTGATTATTAGGAAAAGACCTTTGAGATCATTAGGTCCAGCCTATGACCAAACATCACCTTGTCAACTAAACCATGGCACTAAGTGCCACAGGCCATCTTTTCATAAACACCTCCAGGGAAGGTGAGTCCACCACCTCCCATGATGATGAAAATAATAATAATAATAAACCACAGTGACATTTCTGATCCTTGTGCCCCCATAGTCAAGACTGAATGGAAGGGAAAGAAGTCCACACACCATAAAATGACATAAAACTCAAAGGGAAAAGGAAACAAGTTGAGTGGTAGCACCAGACTCCGTCCCAATGGTATTTTTATCAAACATGTTTGGAATTGCTCTCACCTTGGGAGCAAAAAAAATCTTCCCTGAAACACAATTTAAAGAAATGTGTGCTGGGACTGGAAATAAAAGGTTTCAGTTTAAAGTGCTGTATGAAAAGACTATTTCATAGGGAAAAGACTTTTGGAAAAGAATTTTTATGAAAAAAATTCCAGATGGAACTCAAAAAGAAACAAAGCAAGACACTGATAACATCAAGGACAACTTGTATTTGAAGATTAGCATACATTCATAACATAAGAGGCATAATGAAATGGTGTGTATTTAAAACTTAGTACCTATTCACACAAAATTGTTGTGAGGTACTCTGCACTAGTGTCTATGTGAAGCATAGCTTAATTTATTTAAAGAAACCTGAGAAAACACCAGACATGTAACTTCTTCAGACAAAGTATGAATCTTTCCTTCACATGACAGAAATTATTATAAATTCTTGACTTGCAGTGCTAGCAGTTTGCCTAGTATTTCAGCTCCTATAGTTCTATTTTTAAATACCATAAATAAATAACAGTATCTGGATAAGCCAGGGGTGAAGGAGTAGGGCCCTCAGACTACATAACTGCAGAGGGAGAACTGCATTTAAGACAAACACTAAACAGAGGTCAAACACACAAAGATTTCAAAGTTTATCAAATCAAATCACAAAAACAAAGAACAAAGCAGAAACAGGCAAACACAGATCATTCAGCAAGTTCTAGCAATAACCACTGAAAGCAGAGATTTAACCACTGTCTTGCTGTATCAGTTAAGAAGTTCCTTGCTGCACTAGTCTGTGAAAAGGTGACTTCCTTGGTATGAAGGCACAGATGTGGGAAGCCTTTCTCTCAAGAAGTCTGGCAGAGAGAAGCTGCAGTGCTGCCCTGGAGCAAGGGGCCTGGGCAGAGCATGGGAGAGCTGCCACAGCCACCATGCAATAGCCTTGCAATAGCCCAAATTAAGAAGCCTTGCTGCCCTTCTACAAAGTCCATCTTTCATCATTCTGATCCTTTTGGTGTGAACAAACATTCCAGATGCAATTCACTTGGAGTTTGTATCTTTTCTCAGAGGTCAGTAGCAGATACGTCATTATTTATGTTCGTATTTCCTTAGGGAAGCAATCCTTAGGATATCATGGTTTTAAAATTCTGATGAAAGGCCTTCAAATTCCCCCAGGATTTGTATTCATAATTGACAGAATTACATAACTTTTAAGTACTGAATGACTCACAATTGGATACAAAATACTGGCTTTGTAGAAACTACATTATGCTTAATATTTCTTACACTTTCTTTGCACTAAGGGTCGAGGGCTCCAATCCCTGATGTGTGGATTTACAAGAAACAATTCCTCTCTTTCAAGTAGAAGCATTTCCTTTGTTTAATTTTAAAAAGCAAAGACAGGCAGAGATCCTAATTTTTGTTAGACTTGCATAACTACATCTCAAAGTACTTCTCAGGCAGCTGTAACAGAAGGATTTCCCAAATCTTACAACTCCAACTAGGAACAAAATAAATCCATAGGTTTGCAGACTCAGAATGTTAAATGTATCTGGATGAATCTTTCCTGTTTAGAGCAAGTATTAGAAAGTTTGAATGTGTGTTCTGTGGTTAGTTTTTCTGTAATCAACTCACCCTCCCAGTTCACAAAAGCTGCTCATTCCTGTTAACTCAAAATGCTACTCAGATCCTGGTAATGTATCTTTGGAACATTAAGACTATCACTAGCTCTTAAGTATCACACCACAGTATAGTAAGCTGTTATGTTTAATTTGATTGGAATCCTGTAGAAAGAAAGTTATTTACTTGTTTTTGTTTGCTTGTTTGTTCCAGTATTATTAAGCTATAATAGGATCCCATCCCTTTCATTACTTGATACTATTTCTTAATGGCCAAACTTGAACAGGGACTCAGAAAGTAAAATGATAGTGCTCTTAATGTCCCATGGGCAGACTGCTAAAACAGTAAAGTGATACCATTTACAGCTGCTGGAACTAAGCATTTGGCTTAAAGACCTCTCATGTAATGAAATGAGCTTCAAGGCACCACATATGCACAGAGAATGCCACTAAAAGTAGCTCCAAGGCTGCTGCATGCAAAGGAACAGCAACACCCAAATGGCAGAATTCCAGTGTCACCTTTATGATCCTGGGGACCAGGACACAACCAGTCACTAACTTCACTGCAGGGAAAGCTGTTCAAAAAGGGGAAAACTGTTCAAAAAGTACCTTTGAGTTGACTTAAAATCAACAATTTTTAAATAAATATTTTAATGAGGTTATTAAGACTGTTCAGTTCAACCAGACAAAACCATTCCTACCTCCAATACCAGAATTAATTTAAAAGGAAATTACTATCTGAACCCCTCACTTGACCACAAATGTTTGAGGCATAAATACTGTAAGCAAAGACTGTCCTTTAGCTTGATACACCATGGTTATAATTAGGAATGACAAGATGGAAGAAATGAATGGTATTTCAAAAGCTTAATATTGGGAAAACCAATATCCAAAGCAATCTATTCAATAAAGCAAAAGGAAAGTGACCCATGGGAAAGGCAGGAAAATCAAATAGCTTAGGACTTATAAAGGAAGATCAGAAAGTAATGAAATTAGTGAGTGCAGCCTATTTTCATGTGTTTCAATATCATTTTCACTTGTATTTCGATTGTGTTTTTAATATTAAAACTTATAAAATGTATTTTAAATGTGATAATTACCATAATTTTAAAATTTAAAAAGCACAGAACCACAGAGTAATTATGTAGTCTCTAACACTGCTCATCTTGAAGTATATCCCTTACTATTGAGTATGCCCAATGAAAAACTGATTAATTTTGTTCTACAGCTAGAGTTCTACTTAAACAGAAATGTACATCACTCCCCATGGACTCCTTTGCACTCAAGATGCAAAACTAAAATGAAAATACCCCCCCCCCCCATGACTTTCTTTA
>VZRH01003314.1:93822-121818 GCA_013397555.1 Urocynchramus pylzowi | reverse complement strand
CCCCCCCCCATGAATTTACTTATCTTCCATTTAAACTGGACAAAGCCCAGATTTTGTGGGTTGCTGATCCTATTTCTAGTCTCACATATGCTCTTGTTCATTAGATTAATTCCACTAGCCTCAGAGAAATCATATGAGTAAAGAATAAACATTGAGCAAGCCAGCCATGGCACTTTGAGCAGGAGCCCTGTGAGAGTGTGCCCTGCAGCACATTAAGCAACTGATGGGCAGTGGAGATGGTGATCAGCCTTTTGTTTTAAAGCATGTCAGAAATACAACATACCACTTCAGAGGCCAGCTCCTCATCCCACTGCAGCAGGCAGCAAAGCTTCCCACAAAACCAGCATTACAAGGTAAAAAATTCAAGATTAAGGACAACAGTCACAGGGAACCTTCTAAAACCTGATCACTCAGCTTTATAGCTCAGCAGATACCATAAGCTGTAAAAAGAATGGGAGAGAGAGATGGACACCCTACTCCCTCACCTCCTAGTATTCCCTGTGTCTTTTACTGGCTGAACAGCTACTCTTTCATTGCCATCAGAATCACACAAGCATATTATTACTTCTTCAGTTAAGCCATAGGACTGAGTCTATCCTTATTCCTCAATCTTTTCAAAAGCTTTAAACACTTTGAGTTACACTCTTTTCACATGCTTTCTTGTTCTGCTGTGCTGCTACCTGCCATTTCAGGAAGTTGGTGCTAAGTTTTCAAAGACCATTTCAGAACTACTTTTCAGACCTGTTATTGACATTTCTACTTCTTTCAACTGTGCCACCACAACATGGTGACAGACTTTAATACATGGTATCTCAAGTCACTAAAAAGCAGTTAGTAATATCAAAAAATTGGTTCTTTTTTGCCCTGGAAATAAACCCCATGAATCAGCCTAATAGCAGGCCTGGAAGTGTTGCCAAACTCCATTAAGAATCAGCCACCTTTTCAGAATTCTTCTAATTTGGTATGTACCCTGAAGAAAAAAAAAACACCAGAAACAACCAAAAAACAACAACAACCACCTAAAAACCAAGGAATGTAGACAAAAGTCTATATTTCCAGATTCCTTTAAAAAAGTAATCACTGGATGTTACTTTATAAATACATAGAACTTTTTAAAGGAGAAGATGGTCTGTGTCTGACTTATGTGACAGCCACTTGCTGTAACTACTGCATTCTGCCCTTTAGTTTCAAGTAGGCCTCCTAGTACATGGCAGCAAGAACTACTTTCCCAATAATCCTGTAGGGCTATATTCCTAAGTAATCTTAAGTAACATAAAAGTAATTTATGTCTTCAGAGTCTGCAATACTTATAATCCTATTTTTAAATGTATATATTATATACAAGGATGTAGTGTAATTCAGTTTATTTGCAACAATGAACAAAGAGTACTTTAAATTGAACACAACTGTAGATCTATATGACAAGTTTAGCATTTTTGGAGGGCAGTGTTTTGTTTTGGGGTTTTACTAATATCAGCCTTTTCTCAATCAACCAAAATAGGCTATTCTACAGGCTTAAAACACCATTTCAAGCTGTTGAGCAGTGTGGTGGGTTTGTGTAATGTGGTGAAAGGTATAAAGAGTGCTCCATTGAACAAGAGATACAGGTAACCAGGAGCAAGGTATAGGAAGACAAACTTGGGCATTCTTTTGCATTTGACAGATGCCTTGATATTAAATAGTGCATGTATTGTTGTACAGTGACAAAGGGGAAGAGTTCAAAAAGCAATTTTCTTACCTCCATTCTGAAAGCTCTTTCTTCAGGTTCCCCATAAGAATCTACAAATAAAAATCTGATTCTGTACTCACCAACTTCATTTTAGCACAAATCACAGCATCACCAAGGGCATACATTTTAGTTACTGTGTAAATACTTGCTAAAAGCAGAGGGGGAAAAAAATCACTTCAGAAGTGATTTTTAAAATAATTTCAGAAGTTCCACATTAAGCTCTCTCTTTTTATACAATTAGCACACAAGCACAGCCATACAAGGAAGGTGCTAAAAAAGAAAGTAATGCAAATGAAGTTCTGTGAGGTCATGGTAAGATCCAGGATGGCCAGCAGGTGGGTTTGAAAATAACATACAGGAAGCACTCTGTGTTAATCATGGTGAGATCTGGTGAGATGCTTCATCACTTATAGATAAGTGCACTGTCATACCAGTCTCTACCTCTTCAATTGAAGGAATCTGCTTTAACAGAGAGCTCTGGACATTGGTTTGGATTTGTGCCTCAAGGGTGTATATGAAAGTTCTTTGGGGTACACTACACTTTGAAACATGCAAGACTGAGGTACATTTTTCTTTGGTAATACCTGTTAATGAAGTTACCTAATAAAACAGATTTCAACCACAAAGACTACAAAATCAAATTTGGTTTCATAGTATAAGCTGAACTTCACTATCTGGTTTGTATTACTAAAACAGGCAGCACATTTAACTAGGAGGTTTGCACATTACCTTTTATTGCAGGACCACATTTCTCAGTAACTTATGTCAGTCTATTAGTTGCAGTTTTCCTTGCCTAGTTTAAATTTGTTACTACTTTAAGCTTCAAGTCACTTCTGAGAAGGGCTGTTATAAGCTTGAACAAATTAAAACTGATAGATATTACCCAATTAAGATTATCAGAAGCTATTCACTACAATGGATTCTTAAAATTTTGAGGGAATTTCTTATATATTCACTGATTCTTGGTACATGAAAGAATTTGCTAAGCCTGGACACCGAATCATTGGTTCATTGATGCATCTTCTGAAGTGTCGAAAATCATCTTTCCCTACCCTCACCTTTGCCTCAGAGAGATTTCAGCAACCTCCCAGAAACTCTGAGCAGCCTCTGAAAGCAGCATGTGACTTCTAAAGCTGATGCCATAGCCAGCACCTTCACATACCTGGTCCCTACCAACCACTGCAGCAGAGGAAAAGATCACCAGGGTGAGAGAGCAAAATGTCCACTCTCAAGCCCAAGAAATTTATCTCAGCCCCAATATCCCAGTTGCCTCCTCTCATTGCAGTGGACATGTTTTTTCCAGGGGTTTGAGGACAAGCAGGTTTTTCTGTAAACCATTCTCTGTAGGTAGCACATGTGACTAGCAATTGTTCCTACCCACTGAACTTAGGGAAAAACAATACTTTTCTGAGTTCTAACAGGAAGGATAATGAAAACAAAAGACATGTTTAGCTTCCTCTTACAGGTTCCTGGAATCAGTAACTTTTTGCTTGAATTGAAATTTGCTAACTTTTCTTGTGAGATAATAACATTAAGCTTGTAGATCAGAGAATAACAATAAATAAAAGTACACTGTCCCCTGTCCTTTCTTGTCCCTTTCTGGTTTGCACTGAGGTCAGTGCATTCTTGAACTTTTACCTTCCCTCCCACAGTGAAGACAAAAATCTCCCTAAAGGCACACAGGACAAACAAACAAAGAAACAAACATGACTGCAAAGAATTAGAGAAATATGTAAGTCAATAATACATAAAGAAACTCTTTTTTTTTTCTGCATAGCAAGCTGTATCAGGATCAGATTTTTCTTTAACTAATCTTCATTAGAGTCTCACCAAAACACTGCTGGAGGACCTGATCAAAATCCCAGAAATTAAAGCAGGAGAAAATTGTTCCAAATATAACATACTGAAAAACAATGCCTTGTTTTAATTGCACAGCTCCAAACCATGGCCAACAAGGCTCTGCAGAATTCAAGCCAAACCCATCCCCAACCAAACAGGTCTAGGTAAAAGCGAGTGGTTGTTCAGATAGATCCTACCTTCTTTCACCAGTTAAACCAACATTTGTAGGAGAGAGTGCTGCTTGTCTCCATGTTCTTTACTCTATTGATTGTTGTGTAAATATTAGGCTTCCTGCTTGTGGAGAAACTACTGCAAAGTTTCTTTCATTTCTGTTTGCACATTTCAAACTTGTGCATGTTTTAGAACAAGGAAGTTTATGTAATGTTCCTGAGAAAGTGCAGTACATCATGGCTCATTTTAATTCAGGTATGAATACATGACACAGATGAATTCACAAAACACTCCTTTCATCTGAAATTTAAGTAGTAACCCTTTTTCTCCTGAAGGTTTAAGCAGCTTTAAGTGATGAAATTATTAGATTTTTCTGTTTCTTTACAGCAGTGCTGGATTGAAACAGCTTTGGATGAATCTTTCCTGAATTTATTCAAATACGAATACACCATCAACCATAAGAATATTTGAATAAGTCATCCAAAAGATGTCAATCTTCACTACAGCCATAGAATATAATTTTAAACTTTGCTCAAAGCATTTCAGTATTACAGCACATACAAGCATCTTCTCCCCAAAGGCCAAATTTTCAAGTACTGAACAAACCCAAATATTCCTCTGCAAAATCAAGAAATCTGTACATGCATCGGGGATATTCATCTATCTAAACACAAATCGTTGACACAAATTTTATTTGCACACTACCAGTCCTGCATTACTGAAATTCTTGCTTACCTATATGGCTGGTTTCATCTTTCCTTCTTAAATTACTGTCTTTAGAAGATATCACTGCAAAAGTGACAGCAGGCTACTTCTGTATGTATGGATTGTCCTTCTCTACTCAGACAGTTCAGAGTCCTGTTCAGACCCCCACCTTTCCGCGACCCTTCCTGACCCCCCACTGCTGTCTCTTGTCCCTGTGACTCAGTTCTGGGCCCTGTTTCCTCAACAGCAGGGTCAAGACAGTCACTGGTACCAATATGGGCCAGATGTTTGCCCCCATTTGCCAGCACTTGTATTGCTCATTGCCAAAATTTGTATCTTATTTGGTATTTAACAAGTTTCCAATTTTATTGGGACTCCCTTCTCAACAGATTCTTTCCCTCAGCATAACAGAGCTGCATGTTCTGCATAAAGCAGTTTTGATGGGTTAAAACTGGAACTTTTTTGGTTAGTTGAGTTTGGCTTGTTTGGGGGTTTGGTGTTCATTGGGGTTTTATTTTGGTGTTTTTTGTTTTTTTTTTCCACTTTCTGAGTAGACAGAATTTTTTCCTTTACTTTAATCCCAGTCCAACTGTCCCCAAAGGCTTGACCCTATTTTTTGGACTCTCACTTTTCTGTCTCAGCTAGCAAAGCATTTTTGGGCTTGCCACCTGCTAGCCAAAGCTGCAGGCAGATGATGCCTGGCCAGCATGGACTGTCCACCTCCTATGCCTTATTTCCCAGGAGAACAACCCAAGGTTTTTGGGCTGTCTGCACTGCCCTGCAGAGTGGCCAATTCTGTGGGCTCTCAGATCAGCCACCTAGGAAGCCAAAGATGAAGGTAAATCTAGACATTACCATGATAATGGTAGCACAGGGAAACTGTGTCTGGTGATTAACAAAACATCTTGAGGCTGAATGGAAGATGTGGATTGCTCCAATTTCAGACAGAATTAACACATCTCTAAATAGAGAGCTCTGAAATCAAGTAAATGAACAACAGGAACAACCAAATCACCAGATTTCTCTAGGCTTCTCTGCTGCTGTTAAATCTGCTGCAACATGTGTTTCTGTGCAACACAGCAAATTACTATTGTGACTGTATCTGAACACAAAAAATGACAGAGAAGCAAAGGTCTAGAAAAACCAGAAAGCAATTCCCCACAACAAAGACTCCAGTGCCCAAGGTATAAAATTATGATCATCAAACAAAACATAGAAACAATGCCACAGACACATATGAAGAGAAAAAGGATGAGGGATAAATGTTTATGAAGTAGCTGTATTAACAGTCCCAAAGCACATACAAACATGCAACCTAATTTGCTGAAATCTCATCAACTAAACCAGACTAAGCTAAATTCTGCGCTAATTTTAAATTCTGCCTCATAAAAGCACTTCTCCAGGCCTTTTTCCTGTCTTTATAAAGTTAAATAAGGTGACAGTAACAAAAAAGTTATGGTCAGTAATCACACATCAGTTTAGGTTAAAAAAAGAGAGAAATATTACATAGTACTTTTAAAGGCAATGGAATCCTACAAGATGTAATTTTGTAATTTACTACATACCAAGGATGATCATACTTACACAGAACAAAAAGTAATTTAAACATTCAAATCACAGAAAAAGAGCATTCTATTATTATTTATTTCAACAGCTGAAAAACCTGCTAATGACATTCCTCCAGTCAAGGTTGCCTTGTATGAAAAAAAAAAATGTGTTTTCTACAAGCTAATCATCTAACTGTAAACAGGACTTTCAGGATAGAAGAGAGCATTTGTGTTTTTGACCTAACAAAGCATTCTAAGAAGAACTTTTTGAATGCATCATGCACATTTTAACACTGCAGTTAAGCAATGCTGTATAATCTGCAACACATTAACAATTCAGAAGCTTAATAAGTACTAGTTCTTCTTTAAAATACACATGAAGGCATTCCCTATTTCAAATGCTGCTAATATTTGTGCTTATTAAAACTATTATATAAATAATATCAGTCAACAGATTTTAGCAGCATAATGATAAAAGAGAATTAAAGACATGCAATAATTAAGCATTAATTTTTTTACAGTGAACCATCAGTAGGTTCACAAATAAGAAACATTCATTTTCATATTTAAGAAATACATTCTGGACTTATTAACAAAAATTTTCATTTAGAGCTTTCCTTCAAAAAACGACACGATTACCATCTAAACAGGCACAAAAAAAGTTCAAATGCTGATTTTGGCATTTGTATTTCTTTGATGCAGTTTACCCAAAGATAAAAAGTATCTAAAAAAATAGATCACAGTCACCCACAGTGCTAAGATTTCCAAATTTGACTACTCTGTTCCTAAACTGCAGCAAATGAGTACAGCTTTCACTAATGGATTGCTATTAAAAATAAATCAGCCAAACATTTCTCCTTCCATACAGCTGGAGCAAGCGTACAGCACTCTATTATGCAGCTGCTTGAAAGACAGATTTCAGCCTCCACATGGAATTACTTACCCAGAAGCATGTTTCTCTTCTACAGTTAGTTCAGCAGAATTGAAAGTTCTGCACAATAGATCTAGCAAAAGAGATGTTCTCACAAGCTCCTTTTTGACCTGGTGTAAGCCTTGAGTAGGGTTTGAACTTGTGCTGCTGAGAAATGTGGCTTGCTCCACAGTGCTGCTGGGGCACTTTACATCACTCCCATTGGTGAATGATACCTCTCCAGGCTATGCACAAGAGATGCAGACAGGCAGCAGCTGGTGCCACCTTAATTCAAGGTAACAAAACCATAAAAAAAGAGAAAGCAGTTGCTTCTGTAAAATTTTTAAAGTTAATCTATTTTAGTATATCTGTCCTGCAATTGGTTTTAAACTAGTTGCCTATCTTCCAGCAAGAGAAAAAACTCCTTATGGAACTAATAAATTGTCTCAAGGAAAATCTACACGGTAGGCAAGATTTGCAAAAGTAAATGCTCCATCTTTCCATAATGTTTAATTTCATTACAGCTGAATTTGTCTGCTCTAATACAAAAGACTTCTTTTAAAGAAATACAAACAGGGAGCTAGTTTGGGACTTTTTATTTAGCTCAAAATTCACCCACAAGACCAAATGGGACACACAACAAAAACATTCAGAATGCTGCTGCTTCCATGGCAAGTACCTACTGTCCAGTAAAACTGACCACAGATTATTTGCCCAAAATTAAAATTAACCTTTTCTAGGAGGAGAAAAAATTTCCCTCTTCATATTATAGAGGGAAAAGGCGCACAATCTCAAACCTGGGACTCAAATCACAAACTTCAAACAAAGAGGAACCTCTCTAATCTGCAGCCCCTCGCTTTGAGATGTGCTGTGTTGGCACACTTCAGCTGGAGTCTGCACAGAACTTCTGACTCCCTCAAAAGATATTTTTCAAGCACATCCTAATAAGAATACTTGATAGAAGGAGTATTATTAAAAATAATTTTAAAAAAAATCGAAAAAAGAGAGAGAAGACATGCAGCATCATTAGGAGCAGATTTTTACCTGATCCAGTTTGTAGTTACATCAGATAATTCCTCTAAAGGAATTCCTTCCAAACTAAAGATTACAGAAGAAATCTTGTATGCAATCCTTCAACTTTAATGCTTTGCTTTAACTATATAAAGATTTACTTAATCTTCTCATTTGTTTTTTGTGAAAGTGAAGGAATGAGAAGAGAAGTAAAATATGACTTTAAAAAGTAAACTTCTTGGAAGAAATTGCCAAGCCTCTAGAAAGACTGGACAGAATTTCTGTGACAAGATTAAATTTGTACCCAGTCCTGAATAAAGTATATTGTTCCAGTGACAACACCCTTCTCTAGTCTGTGACTGTTGGTTACTCAAAACAGCACATATGAAAATTCAGCTTAATCTTATCTATTCTATAACCTCCTACTCCTCCCTTCTACTAAAGGGGATTACTTTGATAATTACCTGATAATATGAGTCGGCAATAATTACATAATTTTGTTACATGTCCTGAAATATCTGGTACACTAGTTTTAAAAATCCCCTTCTTAAAAAAAAGAAAAAAAAATGGGTTGTGGGTATTGTGAGCAGTGGAAAAAACAAATCAGCTTTGACATAAAAAGGCAAATAAAAATCAAACAAAATTAAACTTCTCTGATTTTAAGCAAATTTTGGAAGATGTGACTCATTCTCATTGCACACTTGGAATTGGCAACACCAAACTTCTGTGAAGTTTTATGTGGGTTTTTATACAGTCTCTGATGACTTCACAAGATGACCAGTATTCTCAATAAATACTCTGTTCTCTCATGCTGATAATAGCATTAATAATTGCATTTTATGTGACAACTGAAGGATTTTTTTTTTTTTTTTTGATTTCACAGTTAACTGCAGAAGAGTCTTACACATTCCATAAGCACCTGGTAGTTTTCTGCATTACAGCAAGACAAAACAGCAGGGACTGTAACACCCCCAAACGGAAGGCATAGCTCTCTCACTCCCTCCACTTGATCAATGACTGCAGGATCTCTTTTTTTTTTTTGGCAGTGTTTGATAGTTCCTTGCTAAAACCATAAAAATATGCCAGTTTTAACCATTTGTCTAGTTTAACATGCCATAGCTCCTTTCTATTTCCCTCTTAACAGCATAGAACACCCTGTCTTACAGAAGGCCAGACCTTGGTGTCAGAGGAAGGTCTTAGGACACACTAATCTCAGATTTAATGTGTCAGTCTGCCCCCTAGCTCACATCTAAAATGGGATCTCCAACCACAAATCATCCCAGTTTTAACTACAGCTCTCTCTTCCCCACCCTTTAAACAATGCTAACTCCCATCTACTCGACTGACAGCCACTGTCCCAAGATTTTGGAGATGCCCTGACTTTTTTTTTTTTTGTCTGAGAAGGCCTCTTCAGAGATCCATAACAGCACAGAAGGCCCCCCACACTAGGAGCATGATGGACTCTGGGTATTGAGTGCATTCAATGCACTTGTGCAGCACAACAGAGGTGCTGTGGGTGAGCAGGAAAGCAGGACAACAGCAATTCCTTTGGGAACAGCAGTCTGAGGCAGTCATGCAACTACTGCATTATAGATGCAGAAGTCACAAGGGTGAGGATAGGTGGCTGGAAGAGAAAAAGGAGAAAGTGGAATACAGAAGAGAAAGGTGTGGGGGGGAATGTTTAAAGACAGTATAATATGGGCAAGGAGAACATAGTGAAAGGGCAAATGTTATTATACCAGAAGGAGAGATTAAAAAAAAAAAAAAGCAAAAACACTAAGATGAAAGCAAAATAGGCAAAAACCAATAGTAAATTAAAAAAAAAAAAAAATGTTTCCAAAAAGCTACAATGTGCTGACCTTCCAGAACACAGTGGTACAATGTTCACTGCAATTGTCACACCCACACCACACATCTAAGGAGGGGGAAGAGAGAGAGAGACCACAAAAGTATGTGCATTAGAACCACAGAACTACAAGAAAGAAAAGGCCTCTTGAAGAGGTTATCTGAGGGCAAATGCACTCAGGTGTCATTCCAAGCAGCTCCTATAGTCAAAGAAAGAAAAGCTGACACTGAACAACTCAACTGCCAAGATGCTCAGGTGGTGGCATTGTTTTTTTTAAAACAAAGTTCATACTTCAAATTCTTCCCCTCTGTATTTTCTCTCTTTTTTTTCAGAAGTGACATTTTGAGCACTTTCAATAGGTTACTTATTATCTCAGCTAAGAAGTTTTGCTAACAAACAAAAGTCACCCAGAATCCAAAAACATCTACCCAAAACATGTTTTTTTCACTCAGACTCTATGTCTGCCCCCCTTCCACATTGCTTTGATAGAGGTAACTCTCCCTAGCAGACTAGAACACAACATGCTTGTATTTTGGCTGATTGGAAACTTGGAGAATTGTACTGTCAGGATGTGACTCAAGAGAAATGGACAGTCTATGTAGATGTGCTATATTTTCAGATTAAGCACTGAGAAAAATCATCTTTCCAAGAAGTCCAAAATGTAGCAGTTTGGACTTCTGTAAAGCTTAGTGCCAAGCAGCAATAGCATCCTACTGTCAAATTCACAAAAGGCTTCTTTGCATAGCTGTGCTTGCAAAGCAACCTTTAGGTTTTGTCCTTTGCTTTTCATGCACAAGCAACTCTTGAGGCTTGCTCTTCTTGTTCTCAAGGTTCCCTCTTCAGTGCACTGTATACCAGTCACACACAGAATTGTTACAGGAAATGTGCACTAAAGGGAAGTCTAGAAAAAAAATTAGTAATATCAGGTAATAATATAAAAGCTAAGAAAAAGACAAAACTTAGTTCCTAAGGTTTGATCTTAGTTTGCTAAGGTAGTAAGTACTACCCATCATGATTCTTAATTCTCAACTTTGTTCACCTAATATTTTCCCACATGTTTTCAGCAGAAAAATGCTGCTGTTTGGGTCTCAGATAGAAGGAATTTCATTAATATTTCAATTAATTTATAATATTTGGAATATCACACTAATGAACTAGAAGCACAGAGACATTGACTTAAACCAATGACTAGTATGTATAAGAAAGGACTTTATTCAACAAAAAACAACTACCCTCCCCACTTCTTGGAATAAAGGATCAGTAATCCAAACTTTACTAAGCATGGGTGATGCCAAATCACCCATACTTAGCTTCTAAAATTCAAAGCAGGGCTCAAAGCAGAGGTGAAGTAACTTTGTCAGCAGAACACCGATGCCCTGCCAAACATGCTGGGAAATCTGCTGGCCACGCTGGAGTAGTATTTCAATACACTGCACTTAATACAATCCCCAAGGATCATCCCAGTTTGAAGAAGGAAAACTGAAGTGAGAGGTGAGGTAGAACAATGTGATCCTACTGTACAGGCACACAGAACAGGCAAAAGACACGGTCAAGCACATCTCTAGTGAGTAACAGTTAAATCCCTTTCACAGCAGATAAATTTCACAAGACATGACAAACTACCAGGGCTTTCCAGAAACATCTCAGAACACAAAAGTATTCAATCAAAGAAGTTCAGTTCTTCTCCTCTAAGTCTTTTGCCCTCATCAAGTGAATGACAGTGAATTGTGGTGCAAACAGACAGAGATCCAACAGAGGCAAGCAACTGTATTCTCCTGAACTCCTAAATCTTAACCTCCACCAAGACATCTACACATCCAGTAATGTATGTACAGCTTTTCCTTTTCCTGTCACCCAGCCCTCACTACCTTTGGCTCCAGGACAATTCAGAAAAGCAGTATTTAACTCTACCTGAGATTATGCATTAGGCAGATGCCTCATGGCAAGCATATTCTTGAAATACATATGACAGGACTATTAAAACCTACCAGCTCATACTGGTATCTTGTACTTTTACCTACATGAAGTAAATTCTGTTTGAATATCTACTTCACACAGATGCATCAAACTTACACACATATTCACGAGTGCCTATGCACCCATTAAGCTTAGCATTATATTGCATACTAGATGAAATAATAAAACAGTATTCCTGTTCCAGTTTATGGTATTCAGAGAAAGAAAATTACCTACAGCGTATCCTCAAAGATGACATTTTAACTTCAACAGCTCCTCCCAGGACATTGTGATATGAAAAATATATTCCCCATTTTATGAAGCACAGAAGTATTTCCATGCATAGCAACCAGATGTCACGTTGTTTAACACATGCACCATTGTCATGATGGGGAATGGTGCAGCCATAAGAACTTAATGTCAGTTTAATTCTCCCCCTGAGCAGCAATCTTCACAGACAAATTCTTAAATCTTTCTCCAGCCTCAAAGACTGCAACAGGTTCTACAGGTTTGCAGCCTTCAGAGTCCCAACAAATATCCAAGGCATGACACTCCAGTTGTAAATGCACAGTAAAATCTATTTTTGTTCGAGTTGTTAATCACCATTGCCCCACCTCACTTGCTACTTTGATCTAAGAATCTGTCATCAAAATTTCTAGATGACAGCAAATGTTTTAGGATTCATCCCAGTAAGTAGTTACTTCACTGCAGTTGGAAAAGAGAGAATGATTAACTTATTTTCTGCTTTGGATCTTGTATTCCAAAGCACTGGAGAAGATGATATTTCCCATGCCATGCACGAGACACCTTTGATCCTTCCTCTTTATCATGGGCACACAGATTCTGAAAGACCATTAATTTTCAGTTCTCAAACCCCACATTGCATTTCTGTACAAACTTCATACAAATTAAGAATTAAAAAAACTATATATTTGAAAGTGGCACCATTTTAACAGTCATACATATCTCTTCTCTGGCATTTGCTTCCCAAGTTAATATTTATATAAGTATACATATTTGTCATAATGACAGAGTTCCTAAATAAAGTGAGTAGTAGGAAATCACAGAGGATAAGCAGCTTCAAGCTAGTCTAAATAATAGAAAAGATCCTTGATTATTTTTAATATGTGTATTACAATAATTGTGAGAGGTGTCAAAATGACATCAAGCTACACAGTACCAACAGCTCTCCATAGACACATTAAGAAAGAATTCTTGACCTAAATTACAGTTCAAGTAAGCAATAAAAAAAGAGATACATGTGACAAGTACACCAACTTTTATGCAAAGTGAATGAAAGCATCTGTAACTTTCCCAAAGTCAAAAAAGAAAGTATGTGATATGTACTGCTTCATTATGACAAATCTCTTCTACTAAGCATGTTCTATTCTGATCATTTTACTTAGTTCAGTCATCTTTACTGGAGCTGAAAAGCAGTTATTCCATCACAACAAAGAGATCCCAGTGGCATTACTCCTGACATATATATTTTTCTTTTAGAAAGTGATGACACACTATTAAAAAAAACCCCAAACAAACAAAACCCTCAAAGACTCACCAGTCCAATGCCATTTGCAAAGCACTTTGTCACTAAGGAAGAGGCAAAACTCATGCTCCAGAAATTCCCAAATTCTGATGCAAAGAATTGCACATGGTCAGGTTGGGGAAGATTTTGTCCTTAAGCAAAAGCATAAGCACTTTCAGAAAAAAGGGAAAGGGAGCAGGGTACACAGATTCAGGCTGCTGAATCTTCCTGCAGTTTGGGCAGGGAAGCATATTGTTGAGTATGTTTATACCAGGAAGCACAACTGTCTGATTTCCATGGAAATTATTTGACTTCACTATGGTGAATACCTTGAAAGACTGTCTTTAACTATCTTGAAATCCACTCCTTTGGCACTGGAAATATGAAAACCCAATGAAGGCCAAGGGAGAAGTGCTATAAAAATTTCCATGTGGATAACTATTTTTAATTGGCATTCTCTGTTGTTAAGGGATAACAGGCTTTAGCAAGTCATCAAATAGAAGCAAATTGGGTCACAGTCACAAAAATGTTGCATTAACAATAAAAAATGAGGAAGACATTAGTAGCAACATGAAAAGACAAATTCAACACAGCCTTCTGAGACATTATTTGGTTTGAAAATACATTCTAATCCTGTGAATGACTAAGAGCCTAAGGAATTATTAAAAAAACCCACAAAACAAACAAACAAAATCTTCACACCCCAGCCCCCCCAACAACCAAACATACTTTTTTTTTTTTTTTTTTGCAAGGACTAATATCCAAAAAAGTTTGAACATAGGCAAAAAGCATAAAGACAGTTTTACTGAGAGAGTGAAGGTACAAGAAATAAGCAATGCATCCAGGTATATCATAAGATGAGCTGGCAGCTCTAACTGACTCCAAATTACTATCTGATTTTTTTGTTATGAAAAGCGTAGCATCCTGATGCAAGAAGAAACAGAAAAAAAGAAACTAAACCACATAAACACCACTATTCATAGGCTCACTAATTAAGGGATCTTATTGGAAGACTTACCCAAAACATCAATATATCTTTCTGTTCAGATTTTAACATACTACCCCCCTCCTGAATGGACATTCTTGTTTAATGGCAGGTCACAACAGGAGGTTTTACAGGTGAAATCACTTCTGATAAATTGCAGGGGTAGAAGCCTGTACAGCCTAGTTGTAAGCCAGGTGTTTCAACTGGGTGCAGGTATGACTCTCTGAGCATTTGTGTTCAGCCAGAGTCATAAAACAGGCTGAGAAAAGTCTCCTGCCTTCAGGGGCTGAGTTGCTTAACAGGCAAATCCAAGAAACTTAATTCCTACCCATACTCTGTAAATGTGAAGTGAGATGTCTGTTCTGTGGACTGTATATTGGCTCCAATCTTCTCCCACACAGCCTCTTCAAGCAGGGGAGGAATTGCACATTTCACAAACTCCCTACCCTTCAATCCTTCATCTGTTTGTCACTTTCTCTCAGTTTTCCTTTTCTTGGTCTTTCCATCTATCCTTTCTCTACTTAAATTCATACTCCACTGTTCATAGCTATGATCATACTGGCTCCTCCTCCTTTCTTTTCTCTTCTTGCATACCAAATTATTTTTGTTTCTGCTTATGCTTGAGTTAGCAGCTGGGTTTTTTTTCATTTTTGTGAGGTTATTTTTTTTTGTTTTGCTTTGGTATTTTTCCCCCTTTTTTCCCCTCCCCCCAGGATTGCACAATACCTCATCCTGGAGTCTTGATTTCAGTATATCTGCAAAATATCAGATCAATGCCACCCAGTTCAAAGCCAGCTGGAAAGAAAATACACTCTTGCATCAGCATAACTATGTTTCAGACCATGGGCAGGGAGAAAGCTGACAGAATGGAACCACCCAGCACAAAACCCATGCCAGGGCTATTTTGGACACAGAAGATGCATGTGAGATGCTGACCAAGGGCTCTGCATGCACTGGGACGATTGTTTCTGTGGTCAGGCAACTGGATTTGTGTAGTAGGACACAGTCTGTTATAGTAAATTTTTTCTGAAGCAGATGGATGCTGTTACTCAACAAAGAGACCAGCCTCTCAGAGCATGGTGACAAGTAGTAGCTCATTTTTATTTCAGCCTTAGGTGTGAAAGTCATTTAAACTGCTTAACTGACACAAGACATAGGGTTAATTTTCCTTGGCTGCCAGCCTTCTTTTTTCACAAAGTCATCAAATTGTGTACATGGCTTTGCAGAGATGGCATGTGTTCAGACACATCAGAATTAGAAATAGATTTACACCTGTTAAACCCATCCCCAAAGGTTTGCAGGTTCACAGATGCACAGAGTCATTCAAATATTTCTGAGACTCCATAAGTATATATATCTACTATAAACACAAGCATATGCTCCCAAAGCTGTGTATGAACAAGTGCAAGATATACTGAAACTTGGCTGAAAATTTCCAGGCGTTGGATAGAAGAAAAACAACTCACCCCAACTCCAGGAACAGCACTGCAGCAGTGGCTGCACTGTCAAACCTCCACCTATACCATTTCCATGGAAAATTCCATCTGTTTGCTCTGCAGCTTCCAAAGCTAGCAGATCTAAAAACATCACAGGAATTGTGTAGGTTATGTTACTACAGTTCAAAAACCACAGTAACATCATAGAGCAACTACTTCATTCTGAAACATTAACTCTGAATCCTGTTATATTTTACAAGCATTCTGTATATATATCCCATATATATTCCATTATATTTGCATTGTATACATGACATCCTCCCTTTCTCAATCTGGATAAAATACTAACCTTGAAATTTTAACCTCAAAGGTTCTTCCTTGATACCTCAGCTGCCTTTCATCACATGCATTTGGGTATGTATTTCCTTCAGGGCATCTGAGATGTACCTATTTCATCCCTTTGGGACAACATGCTCACATAGGACATCTTTTCTGTCAGGGGGTACTCAGTCAGCTAATCCAAGTTCTCCAGAGACATTTAAAGCACTGATAGCATTAAGGAAGGTCATTCCAGGCACCTGTTATGAATTTTGAAGCAACCTAATTTAATTAATCATACACTGAAGTAATTTGGATTTGCTCAGTCATATTGGCATGTATTTTCTCTGATTTTCTTGAAACTAATTTGTTTGGAATTCAACAGATTCATAGCACTGCAGTCTGCCACACTTTTGGCAAAGTACCAACATACTGCAATGAATGACAGGATGCAGATTTATTCCCATAAAAACATAACTGAGCTTCTAATTGTCATACAGAAAACAGATAAGAATCACATTATTTTTAATACAACAGACATGCATACGCATTTTTAATTTAAAAATACTATCCAAATGAGGTTATTTCAACATTATTATTAGCTAAATAAAAATATCAAAGTGTACAGCCATTTGACTAAGCCTTCCCTAATATGATGATTATTCCTGAGGGCTATTTCACTATTATCTGCCATTCAACCCAGTTTCCCAAAGCACTGATCCTCTGAAACTGCAGAGAAGCCAAAAGAAACTGCAGATACTCTGTCCTTGGAAAACTAGGCCAGCTGTCTTTCTGCAATTCTTCAGCTTCACCTCAGTTTAAGTCTGAGGTACCCTTAAAAGAAAGCACAACCCAAACTCTCTTTACATGAATGGTACAGAACCACAGTTGCAATCACATCTGCTCATACAATACTAATTTAGGCTGCCCTGACAGGCTGGATTCCCCCCCAAAAATACAGGAAAAACCTACCAAAGTGAATGGGGCTTACATGAGCCCAACTTGAGAGTGACACTACAGCACAGCTTTTGTTGAGCAAGCCACTTCTCTAGGGAAGCTTTGTGCACTGGCACACAATGCAACATAAAGAACAAACATCCAGGACCAGATGAAGTAAAACCTGAATGAGACAGACTCTGCAGTACAGCCAGTATCTCCCTTAGCCACAGAACACCTTGGTACCTAACAGCACTTAAATTTAATAGGAAATTGTGACAATTTACTTTGTCTTTTAAACACTCTATCCTTGAAAAAGTCTGCTGGATAAATGAACACATCATGTATCTGCTTAAGTATGAAATTATCGCCATTAATAATTCCCTCACTTTGCGTATGTATGTCTGTCCTGCTGGGCTCAGCAGAAAAAGGGGTGGACTCACTCAATATTTGACAGTTCAAAAAAATCATAATAATTTTGTTCTTAAATAGAATGTTGAAAGTTTAGAAAGGCAGTTTAAATTGAACTGAGAAGAGGGCCACTTACTGTAAATGAGTCATTTATGAAGTTTGCTCATTTTGACAGCTGTAGAGCCATGCTAAACACCTGGGAAAGATATCATAATGACTACCAACATATTTAAAATTCTAATAAGATCTTTCCTATGTCTCCTTTAGAAACAAATGATAAATAATAAAGTGATACAAATAAATAAATACATAAATTGATTCTATAAATAAAGTATTGTCTGGACAGATAACTGTGTAGCTTGGGTTTGCTATCTGCTCTACAATATTGCTGATTAAAACAAGTACCTTAACAAGTGCCTTCACTTAGTGAAGGGGCAGTACAAGAAACAACCTCACCTGTTTTCAACATACCTGCAATTATTTAATCAGGATATAATCTTACTGCTTCGGAATTTTTGACACATTTTTAGGTTTTCATGCCCATTGGTCTACAGAGCATGCCAGGTATCTCCCTTCATTTCATTGATTTCAGGGGAAAATTTAGTGGTTAAGCAGACTTGGTAAAAGATGAACAAAAATGGCTGATCTTAGAATAACTTAATCTTAGGTTTCCTCTTCTCAATTTCATATTTTTAGATATAAAATAATATCTTCAAGAATTTTTTCTCAAAAAATTTGCTCCCGAGATGGAAACTTGAGAAAGAGTAGAACTGACTGGACTTCTACAAAAAACACCACATGATGTGGCAGGTAAATAAGTGTTTAATTTAGCATCTCAAATAATTAAATATATGTTGCACATGAGAAAATAACTACTTTAGAAAGAAGTCTATGTAGGTTTCACATGAAAGATAACAGAGAAAGGAAAAGCCTGCATAATTACCTCAATGTCAAATCTGACAAGCCAAGAGCTTACCTCCTTCAACATCAGTGTGAAGAATACAGACCACCAAAGCATATTCTGTCCTTAGTGGGTTAACCTGCACAGGACAGCCATTCTCAAATACATCACAAGAAAGATGTGAATTCCTCCTGAACCTAGAAAGGGACCCTTAAAGAAAATTTCTGTCCCCTTTGGAAATAAATTGAACCTTCAACCAAGCAATTCTCTCCCATAATTGTAAATAAACACATAAGATTGGCAGCAACAGAACTGTGAAATATGAGTAGTTCCACATTAAGAAGTCAGCAAAAAGGTAACTCAGTATTTTGGTTTTGGATAGCTTTGACGTCAGCCACACAAGCAGTCTTCTGTCCACCCCTCCCAAACAGTTCCTGTTAATTTGTTTCAGTCAGCATTGCTGGCTCCCAACGAGAAAAACTGACTAATGAGACAAGTGTTCCTTACCAGAGCCAGATTTGGATCAAGACTGAAACTTGAATTGCAATGAAGAGCCAGAGCAGCTTTGTAACAATCCTTCACTTAACCTCCTATTTTCATATATGAAACAGAGTGACAAAGACCAGCACAGAAATACATCTTGCAGCCTCACATCCACTTGCTGAGGAAGACAGATATCTTCACTTTTCCTTTACAGAGGAGTGGACACCACCCATCCATAACAACTCACATACAAAGAGCATAAAATAGAAACCATATCTGACATTACTGGCTGTGAATCCAAACACAGAGATTGAAAAACAGCATAACAAACTCTGGGCATTTCAATCACTTTGAAATCTCAGTATGAAAAAAGCAACATGTTTAATCTTAATTAAGATTAATCTTCAATCCTCAGCCCACAGGAGCTTTATAAACAGAGACAGAAATGTGATCATCCCAATCTACTCAGTGCTTGCACTGTACTGTGTACAGTTCCAGTCCCTACAAACCAAGAAAGATGTGGACAGAGAGGAGAGGTTCAAAGAAGGCCCTTAATGGTGATCAAAGGTCTGGAGAACCTGCACTGGGGGAAAGACTGAAGGAGTTGGAATTTTCTCCCTGGAAAAGAGAAGGCTTAGGTGAAAACTCACAACAGAATTTCAGTACTTAAAGGACAGTCAAAAAGAGGATGGAGGCTCTCTCTCTCCATGAGGATCCACATGGAGAAGACAAACTGAAGCACAAGAAGTACATTGGGAGATGATTCATCTTGACATGAGAAAAAATTACAGTGAGATGAATTCACTGCAACAACCTCACCAGGAACGTGGTGGAATCCTCTTTGCTGGAGGTTTCAACATGTGGACAAGTTGCTAGATCAACTCATCATGACTCCCCTTCCCAGAAAAGTTTGGACCAGATGGTCTTTCAAGATGCCTTCTAACCTGGGCTGTTCTCTGATATAATTAATCAGTTTTGCAAGAATATGTTGTGATGAAAGTTTTAAGTATGAACATATAAGCTGATGATACCAAAAAGACACTAAAAAATAAATCAGTGTAGTGACAAAAATGTATCACAAGCATGTTAAATTAACGTAACACAATTATATCAGAGAATTTAGCTCTTGTTCACCTCTTTTCAAAATAGACACATGAAATTATGATTTCCACAACTCTGCTTGTGCAGTGTTTGTTCCTTAAGCAAGTTCCAGATCACAGATACTATACATAGCACAGTCCACCAAAGATCAAGTTTTATTTAGTAATAGATGGATCTATATATACAGTTCTACAGCATAAAAATACTATTAAGAAATCTCATTAAATCTATACTCATTAAGTTAATCTGCAAGGAAAAGTGGCCATCTATACTGCTAGCAGCCACTTGCCAAAATCCCTGCAGACTATGTGAAATGACTTTAATCTTTGTAGAGAATTCTGAGAGATGGAGAAGCCATTGTTCTTATTACTAAATGATCACAACTCAAAATATTGTGACTAAAAATATTCAAGATATAAAAATTCCAAGAGCGATTCAGTTAAGAGGCTTTTTAAATATCTGCATTGCTCCATGTACTCTCTGAAGCTGCACTGTGAAAGTAACACAGGAAATCCACTTCTGTATTCAAATAAAATTATTATATAGTATCAGGGTTTGAAAAGGTAAATATGAAAATTTCCTATCTTCAGATGCTGAAACATGAGGGGAAACAAAAAGACCTCCCATACATTTTGTTAGGTTCTCTCATATAATATTGACAAAAAAAGTGCTTTTGTATTATAACTAGCTGTGATAGCATATAACATCACATGTTCTGTGCTCCTCTTGCTCAGAGAAAGCATTTTTTGTAGCAGAATAGACAGTAATACTTACCTGGGAATGGTCTTATTACCATTTTGCATAGGAATTGTGTCTTATTATGACATATATTCCTTAGTTTTACAAACAGAAGTTCAAAACCCAAATCCTTTATTCATCTTGTACTTCTTATTTTTGTGTTGTCTATCTAGAAGAAATTTAGCTTACCAAAATAAAGTTATCATCAATTTTCAGTATATTACATTACTCTGACACAGGTTCTTTCATCTTCCCTACCTTACTTCACCTGAACTTTATTATTGCAATATTGGCTACTGTTTTACTTAAATCATCTCCTCTCTGTCACATGTTAACATAAAGCAACAGAAGATCATTTCCTCTCTGTTACATGATAAGATAAAAAAGACAGACCATAATAAACTCTCAGCCAAGAGGTCTATACCTGCTTTAAACCCTTTTCTGTGCAGTGGAGAGTTAGCAGCACTGGCACTTCATAAAAAATTTGTGCTAAATGATACTGGCCCAGGAAATGAGAGACCAGCTCATTAATGCAAAAAATCTACCTTAAAACATGGACATAGCTTCCTGAAGATAATTTATTATTATCTTCAAATAATAAATCAAGTAGGTGTTGCTAAGACTATTTCAAAGATTTCTTCTCAGTAACATACAGAGGTCAAGGGTTTACTTGTCAATATTGTTAAAACAGAGCTTTAATACTGGTCACAGCAGATGGAATTTTTACAGAAAAGCCTCTACATATTATCATTAATTTTACTTAACCTGAAATGAAAAAAAAAAAAACTGTAAAAATGCAAGCCCTATTTCCCCTTTATACCTTCACTAAATTTGTTGTTATTTTTATTTTTGTTCCTTGCCTGGGCAGAGGTTATACTTAAGCACCCTTTACCACCTTGCTGAAGAGAATACTAATGTGCAAGTTACCAAGAGCAGATTTATTTACATAATTTAAATCCATATCAAATGAAGTGAATTCCCCGACTTTATTTTACTTTTTTATATATATATTTTATATAATTATATATTATTATGTATTTTCTTAGGGGTTTTTTTCCTCAACTTTTTAGTAAGAACAGAACACTTTATGCTTTAACAAAATTACCCCTTATCATGGTTGATTTGAGGATCTTCCCATCAGGACAGGAAGGAAAGAAAAAAAAGAGGTAAATGCTAATTACAGCTCTGGTCCTCTTTGTTAGCTAAAAGTTTGGGAATCAGAGCTTAATAAAGTAGCTTTTATAATGAAAATCCTGCTCATCTGACATTAAAACTTTCAAAGGGGTAAGGGTAAAATATTAAAGAAAATTTTCCCATAATAACCACTGGCAAAAATCTTAATTATGCTGAAACTGTGAGATCTATTTTGTCTTACTTTTTCTATCATGAATCTTCATTCTGAAGCAGATACAGTTGTTTGAAAAAATTCCAATTACTTTATCCCTTAGTGCCTCTTGATCTTATGCAGACTGCTCTCATAGTTAACATTTACAAGAGAGCAACAGCCTCTTCATCTATAAAACATCCAAGTTTTAACAACATTATGTATGAAGGTGAAGTTCACTATGCCACGTGGGAACTGAAAATCAGGATGTATCTTAGCAGTAGCTACATGAAATTCTGCATGCTTGCTTTTATGTCTGGATTTACAGAAGCTGTGACAATTTTTAATCAGTTAATGATTTGGTACAAAAGATCATTCTCTGAGATGATTCTGCAGCCCTACTGTCCCGAGGGAATGGCTTCCTCTCCAGGTACAAGTATCCACAGAGAGACAAACACATATTCTGCCTTACCAGCCACACCAGGAGTACCACAGTGAGAAACAGCCTGGTCTTTACATCAGTAAGACCAGACTCATTTTCCCCCCACCCTTGTCAACCTCCAGCTTCTTTAAAAATGTCTATCAGCTAAGTGTGGTGGTGCCTATTGTAATTCCAGATGACTTCCATGTCATAAGATTTGAGAAATAAGTAATTTAATGCAGATGAACTACATTTCATTCTTGTCTAGATTATACAGTTGCTATGTTTACATTAATTTGACACCCATGCAAATTAAAATACATATTGAAGGTTAAGAGAGTGAACAAAATCATAAGAGTTTATTTTTCAACTCTATGCTACTTCCCTTTCTCCTTGAGTGGAGACAAACAGAACTATCCCACAAACTCATCAATTGAATTTAGAAACCATTAACTCAACCTACAAGGTCATCAAGATAAGAACAAAATCAATAGGATTGTCCTTCAGAACTCTTTTCAGATATGGCTAATAAGTCTCTACAGCACAGCCTTACACACTGGCTCATTTTTAGCCAAATATTTACCCTGGTTGCAGTGCAACTTCTGGTTTGCTCTACAAGCTGTCAGTGATCTGGTTTTGACTATAGCACCACTTCTTGCATCTGGTGGGGCTGCACTGCTGTAAGGCTGTGCTTAGTGTACATAACATCCCCATCAAGCCTGGGTTACACACAGCTTGCTGAGGAGAATGGGAAAATAATGCTCAAATAATGGAAGACAACATCTGGCTATTATAATTATGACCAACCATCTAAGCCAGAATTAAAATCTACATTAGGGTTGATGTTTACTCATTAAACAGAAATGCAGAAATTAACTCTCTTGGCCTGCAGCCAATGATGACCCCTCTATTGCACAGCCTGAAGGAAGGCCTGCACTCTGAACACACCAAAACTTGCTGCATGGGGAGTGGTGGACAATGACAAGCCCTAGCATAGCTCATGTTTAGATGTTGAACTTTTAAGACTCTTTGCAAAGCAGTCCCTCCACCCCCTTGTCAATCTTTCTGCCACTAAAAGTGAGCATCAGCTGATTTTCCCACAAGCAGATCACACCTTATGCCTCCCCTGACATGGGAAATTTCTGTCTGATGGCCACCCTATCACAAACCTTTTAATGCTGAAAATACAAACGAGCTCTGCAAACAGGAGCAGCTTCCCTTTAATAAAGTCAGAACAGTAGTACTGCCTGTAAAGGGACTAAGTACCAGCAATGACAGCACAGTGAGCCTGCTCATCATGTGCACACCCTGAAACAGCCACTGCTGAGCTAAGCTTAATGACACACCAGAGAAAACATTTGAGAAATAGACAGCAACACCTGCCATGCATGCAAATTGGCCTACCTAGCTTCTATTTTCAGCAATTTGGTGCTTAACTGCTATATTTGGAAAAGACTGAAAAAAAAAAAAAAAAAAGTTTGTGTTTGGGAACAATGCAGAACATTAAAATATCTATTCAAAACAATTGATCCAGACAAAAAATTCAGCTCACAGGAGTTGATACACAGGTTTCCCTTGGCAGCATGGGCAAACCAGGGTTATCATCTAGGTACAGGTCCTTTCACCAGTGCAGAGAAGCTGTGCAATCTGTTGCACTTGAACAGATGCAGAACAGCCTTTATCTAGCATACTAAACAAGGGAGGCTGCTTCACTGCTTCACAAATGCAGCTAAGGACCATTCTGGTCATCCTGCAGCATAAAAAGGCACCAGAAAAGTGGTCAGCAATACCCAGTACCCCAGCTGAAGCCATCTTTGCTCATAAGGATTACTGTCTGGAGGGAGTTTTTCTGATAGCATCTGAGTCTGAAAGTCCTCCAAGATACTGACAATAGACAAGCCATTCTCAGCTGACAAAAGTGGGAGAAATTTTAAGGCATGCCAAAGGCCATAAAGGTCACCATTAATGAGGGTGAAAAAAACCAAACATCCAAAGCCCCACCACAATGCCACAAGCATGAGACACAGACACACTCAAATTTGTTACACCTAAAGCCCCCTACCACACTAAAATACATCCTATACCTTGAAGTTTTTACTTCCTCACACCTTCCTTGCAATTCCCTCCTGTACACAGGAGAGAAGAACTGCAAGTAAAAAAATTCCCAAAATATCTCCAAGCAATTCTAAGGGCATTTGCTATGACAGTGATAAGGAGCATATAATGTCACGGATAGAATATTTTATGTTCAGTTGTTTAGCTTACATATGAATGACTGAAAAGTAGTTATCAAATAATTTTTCTTGGTTGGAAGAGAAATAAAATTATGTTTTATTTATGGCTACAACATACAATTGGCAAGCAACCCTGTTTATCTTGAGGTTACCCTAGAAAAGCATCATTATTTACAGGAATCAAAAGTTTGGGCCTTTGACTTTCAAAACACTTCCAGATGTTCCTCCAAAAATGTGATTTTTTTTTAGTAGTTTATGCTAATGTTACAAAAATTGTCATATTTTAAATAGCTGAAAGTAAAATGCCACATTATTTTATGCAAGACAATCAGGTATTGCATATTTCTTTCAGGGACTTCAACTACCCTGTCTCTTCCACTCCTGCTACACTCTATTATCCTGAATTTTGCATATTCCAAAGCAAAATTCCAAACTTCCTCTGCTTGGACACAACAGGGTACAAACTGAAATCATAAGTTTTTTATGAATATACACAACTCCAATTGTAATTCCCTGAGATAATTTATAATACACTAGGATGGCTTGTGCATCGCTTCTCTGCCCACCATAGTTTTGTACTCTCAAATTATTTTTAGTTATTTTTTAATGCTACAAGTTCCTATACTATATCAAAGCACATATATCCTTGTAAAAATGATAAAATTAAAGACAGCTGATATAACCTATTAGACAAAAGACTAATAACCAAATAATTTCTAAAAATTATTTGCTTATTAGTCTTTTGTCTAAAAAAAACCCAAATCATGCTTTGAACAACATTTTTAGTGTAGTAAATAACAGATAAGGAACTTCTTTATTCTTAAAAGCCCAGTTATAAAGAAACAGGCTTTGAATCAGTTCCATATGCCCATAAAAATGCATGCACGACTTTATTTTTTTTACATTTCTTTTCCGTAATGATTTACTCTATTTATTTTGAATACATCCTTGGGATATGTTCTTGTAGCCACTTATTTTGTTGAGTAACATTCATGTACTTTAAATGCTTTTACTCTCAGACATTGCTTAGGATTTACTTCCCTTTTCTGTTTTTTTCATTATTGAAGTATTTTAAAGCATTTCAGAAGTTTCCTGAGATACAATCTTTACCTCCTCCTATAAAAATAGCAGTGCTTTTTCTTGTCCTTGTCTTTTCTACGCTACCTTAATCTCTTAACATTTGGAACAACTGTGCTCTTCCTAGAACTGCTTAGATTTTATTTGCCTTTGGTTTATGTAATTTATTAGGTGTGAAATATTTTATTGCCTTATTTACTGGTTTCAGTGTCCTATTCTGGGAAAGCAGGCGGACCAGCTACAGGCACTCCTAAAGACAACAATATTAATGACTCCAGCTGATGTTCCTACTTGTCCAGCCAATGGAAATGTGAGCACTGTTCCTGCAAGCAGCATGCTTCCTGAAGTACTGCCCCAGTGCACTCCAAGTTCACTGCCTGGAGTGAAGCCAGACATACACCCTGGCCTGGTGCACAGGACTGCAGACAACGCATTCTGATCATCCCAAGAAAAAAAAGTAATTTATATTTTTCATAAGCAGGATTACTTAATATAAAACCTAAATTTCCCTCACCTAGAAATATTACATTGGTCATTCAATTATCAAATAAAGAAAAGGGAATTTAGGCAACATAATATCCACAACCAGGAAATTCAATTTCCACCTAGAATGCAGAAAAAATAGGTTCAAGACCTGAAGAAAAGTATTGGGCTACTATCTCTGCCAATTACTGTGCCACCCTAGTGTGCCACAGAGCCCTACCAGCAGTCACTCCAACATCCTTGACAGTCTATCACAGATACTTGCATTTCATTTATCTGTGGTATATTGACCAAATAAATACGTAACAACATCCCAACATGTCCACAGCAAAACATAGTTTAACAGCATTGCAGAGATGAAAAGAAGGATCAGGCAGTGTACAAGGACATTGACTATGATCATTACAAAACTGTGTTAAAAACTCCACATTTAAGTAAATTATATTTTTGTTGAAGTATAACGGAAGTGTAAGATTTAGTAAGTATAGTTTGGACTCCACCTTTAACATTGAGGACCTGGAAACCTGTGTGTTTGCAACATGCACCACAACTTGAGATGGGAAGAAATCAGAGAGCTCCCCATCTCCTCCTTCATAGCCTGTTAGACTGCAGACTCATTTTCTGAGGGTGGTTCCTTGACTCATTCTTCCTTTTCAAAAACAAATGCCCTCATGGCTGAGCTGTACTCACAACTCATGGAAAGGAAACAGCAACTTGTGTCAGGAAAACCACCAAATTTTATAGCTGTCTTGTTAACATATCAGCTACATCATGGCTAGCCCAATCAAAAAAAAGAAAACCTTGCTTAAGTCAAAGACTGTCCTGCAGGACAAATAAATTAAATATTAATATTTAATATAGCAAAACAGAGTAATGTTAAGGAAGCTCCTCTTCTTGTTTTGTTCATATACTAGACATTTTTCTACTGTGATACAATCAAGTGTTGCCAAACAAGCAATCACTTTCATGAGAAACATCAAGAAAATAATTTAAATTCAGGAGAGCAATTTTTCCCAGACCTCTCTAGTCTTCTAGTTTGCACTATTGTCCTAATGCTTTATGTTTCAAAGGCAGATTTAAAAATTTTGGGAATAAGTCTTTTCCACAAATCTGTACAAGTCTAGCACAATAGAACTGTAGCTCTTAAGACATATATGCAATACAAACAATTATTCATTTCATTATGGTAACACAAAAGACAAGCTCCAAGTAGAATGCCTCTCATTTGTAAAGATGAACATGACTAATCCTATGCCAAGACAAGACCAAAGATGTTTGGTGTTTTTTTTAAACAACAAAAAACAACTGCATAATCTAAAATCTTGTTCATATTTTCTTTTTGCTACAAGGCTATATTGAATAATTAAGTGTTTTTTGGTTTTTTTTTCATAATGAAATCAAGACTTAGAGTACACATGAATTTAAGATTCCCTTACTGGACATTAATTTCAGGCAGGTATTTTTCATTATAATTCAGCATATCAATTCTTTTTCCTTTTTTTTTCCAAGGCATGTTATTAAACCTTTATGCTCCACATCCCCTCCAATTCTTATTACCATTTTCATACCCTATGGTGAGGCTGACAAAAAGCAGTGTAGATTTGACAACCATAAGCACAGGAATCTAGCAAGAAATTACTATGCAAATGTGTCTGGGACAAGATAACATTAATAAATATTTGCTGATGGGCCTTTTGCTCCAGTAGGTGGCACATTTATAATGAAAATTTAACAGTAGTTTAAGCCAAAGATCAGAAGCCTCAGATGTACGTGCCACTGAGAGATGATGAAAGAGGAAAAACACTTCCACATGTTGTCATTTTAGAGGAACAAATCCAAGCTCACCAAGTTTGTGAAAAGTTGGAAGGAAAATATTTTCATCTTTCTATAAATGCTTTATTTACAAAAA
>VZRH01003314.1:45964-93727 GCA_013397555.1 Urocynchramus pylzowi | reverse complement strand
TAAATGCTTTATTTACAAAAAAAAAAAAAAAGGCTTTTTTTTTTCTCAGCAGTTACTAGCAACCTCAATTAGAAAGGCCCATTAAAAAATAATAGTTGTTTACCAAAGGAAAAAAGAAAACAAATCTTTTAAGTTAGACTTCAATTAATTTTGCAGCTATACAAATGTAAGCCACAGGAAAGTACACCACATTTTTTACTTCACTGTAGAGAAAAATCAATTACAAACCCTGATACTGAAAGAAAAGTCTAAGAGAAGGGGAGAAAATACTACCATGTGACTACATAAAATTTGAAATAAAAGAGTGTAAGATGATGTTTCAGAAAGAAAAAAAAAAAAAAGTAACTAACCTGAGGTAACTCCTTGACTTCAGAAGGGGAAAGTAGAGGGAAGCTTACAGAGCAGGAGAAAAAGCAAGCAGTTCAGAAGTGACCAACTTTGCCAGACATTCTGTGATGTGCAAAAGAGAATTCTACTTCTGTTTTAGTTTGAGTATTTTCACTTTAGATACTGCTACCAAATAATGTTCTTCTTTAATTCAAGCCATGTTATTTTTGGATTTATTCATGGACAGTACTCTCAAAATCTTGAATACAGGTACACATACCCTGATCTAGAAGTGAGAAGAGCTTAGATAAAGGTCAAGTTTCAAGCAAACTGCAGTTGAGTTTAGTTTAGTTTATTATCAAGAAAAAAAATGCCATATTCTGGCAGCATACTCTCTGGAATCAGAAATACTGAACACCAGCTTGGAAAGTATTAGTATTAGTATTACAGTCACAGGCTTAGGAGCAAGCCTGTTAACAGTACATCTTGTCAAGACAGTTCTGTGCAACCCAACTGTAAGCATTTAACCTGAAGTAAAAGGGTAAAACAGGAAAGAACTGGTTGTCCAAATAAATTAGTATGCTTTTGCTATGCTTCCCACACTTCCCATAAAGTACAGAAAGAAGTCTTTGTGGATAGATGGATGTAGCTGGTGGGGACATGCTCCAAAGGAGGCAAAGACATTCCAAGGATAATAGTCTGAACATAACTCTGGATGATATTATCTCTAAACAATACCATGAAGTGAGAAAAAGAGAATGGCTAATGAGCATGAGTGTCAGTACTAATGTACACAAATAAAGATAAAAACTCAACAAAATAATTTACATGGTTAGATTACAGATATTCTTGTCCTAAAACCTAGGTAAAACTGTAAGGAAACATCTGTCAGGTAAATCATATACACAGTGTCTTCACAAGTTGATTAGATTCTCTATTCTCCACTTTCTGTCTTCACTGAAGGTATGCTTTAGATCAATAAAAGCTTTTGAAACTACCACCAAGAAAATTAGGCAACGTGATGATAAGCACACATCACGTACAAGAAATCAGATAAAGCTAAACCAATACAAACCCTCCATCAATGTTAAGCTAAAATAGTATGCATTTTTTCTTTTTGAATTGGTAAAATAACTTTGAGTGACAAAGTTCACTGCACATCCCAGATAGTACCAAGCAGTGGACACAGAGTTGCTACATAGCAGTCTTTCAGTATTTAAAATACAGTATTAGGAGTGGATTCCAGCCTCTGAAAAGGAGCAAAAGAAGCAGTCCATACCATAAGCAAGGAATTTGAACTGGAAAATTACTCTCCTTTCACTCTTTTCACAGAGAAAAGCTTGATCCTGCCAGCTGAAAATAACTAGAGGAGAGGAAAAGACAACAGAAGTCCAGAAAATCTCGAGAAATATCAGTATCATGCTTCTAACTTGATGCAAAGAAAGAGAGCTTTATGAACTCACTCTTGGTTGAAAGAGTATTTGTTCCAGTTACAAGTATGTCCTGCAGACTTTAAACACCAGGACCCAACAGTCCACCACTGTGGAGGCAAAGTTGTTGTTCTGATTCATCGGCGAGTCACTGAGGCCACTGATGTAAAATCATGTTATTAAAAAAGTAATACATAACCTTTTCAAATGTTACACAATCTCTGCTTGTAATTGCATCCTTAATACAAACAGTGCTGGACTTGAAATCAAGATTCCTTGCCATTTTATTAGGAGAATGTATCTAATCATGGAGGTTCTTTAATAGTAGAGAGGAAAAGGGACCTCGTAACACATTATTAGAAAATTTCAATTGGCAGTAAAATGCAGTTCTTAACTGCAAGGGTAAAGGTTTATTTAAACAATTCAACAGCCTAACAAGTAAATTCATCACATCCTAAGGTCCTTAAATTGAACTTGAATGTGCCTCTAAATAATGTGTTCTAGTTCAATTGCAGATTTATTGGACTTAACAGCAAACACTTGCATATTTGGGAAAGCAATTTCTTCTCCTAAAGGAAGTAATGCTACAGATTATTTTGTCCAGTATTGTAAAGACTTGGTGATTCCTTCAGTCCTTAGAGCCTGTGAGCCCGAGTGGATGCACTGATTCTGGCTTTGCTTATACCAGAGCTGTCATACTAGGCCATACATGGCTTACAAATGTGTTGACTTCCAAATTTCTTAGTAACAAGTTAACTTTGATTAGCGTAACAATAATAATTTTCTCATTATTTTCAGTTAATTGGTAGATGTCCCTTCAGACTTTGCTTTGTGCTGGCAGCTGATTGCTCCACACCACAGCAGTACTATCATGTTCCTCTAGCATTCAGCAACAACATCAAAGGGAAAAGAAGAAAGGGGAAAAAAAAGTTTCTAAGTGATTATGGTTCCTCAAAGGCTCCTCCTTTGTGTGTCTGCACTGTTACTGGCTGTTCTACCAACTATGCAACTCCTTAAACCTTGACTTTGTATAACAATTTCTCCTGACCCAAGAACTCTATTAAAAGGAGGCAGTAAACAACATGTTCATGCAATAGATGGCCTAGAAAATAATATACTGAGTATAGGGATTTCAATTTCAGGCCAGGTAGCACAATAGCACAGCAGTTTCTTGCCATTTATCATCACTCAACTGTCTACTAAAAGCTGCTATTTTGACACATTATAGGATATGTGATTTCTAGCTACATGTACTTGACCACTCAAGACAGAATAAAAATTTCCAATTTTCATGCAGACTCCCATGTGTTTCTAAACTCCTAGTGTTGCTCCATCCAGCAGTTTGCTTTTGGCACAGAGGGGTCAGTGTTGAACGGGCACAGCAGCTGCCCTGTGCACAGCGCACGGCCATCGGTGCTGGGAATGAGCACCCCGGGCATGGGATGGATGAGACTCACAGACTGCTAATCTGCAACCAGCAGAAACAGCACAGCCCTGCTCTCCACTCTGCAGATATTCAATTAATGAGTGACAATTCCTGAGATTAGGATTCTTATCTTGGTTATTTAAAGCGGTTAAAACAGCTTTGATGCATTGCATCAACCTTGCAAAGGGATGACTTGAAGCAGTCAGGGTAGTGTGCCATCTTCCAAATGAGGAAATCAGTATAAAGCAGAAATACTTTTAAAATACAGATAGCTATATCTGCCCAATTCATCCACTGATTTCAAGTCTGGATAATCATAACAAGTATTTTTGAGGCAAAACTGTAAAAATCCATAAAACAACTGAATTTAGTCTAAAGCAAAGTATGTGCCTGGCATTCCATCATCTACAAAGAATTTAAGCAAAAAATAAACACATTAAGTATAGATACCATGCAATAACTAATAGCCAGAGTAGAAGTCTAACATACACTTAACCAAACAACATCAACTCATATATTTTTTCTGCAAAGGTAATCTGAAAATTTCTGAAACAAAGTTGCCTTGTTTGTTTGGAGGAAGATTGAAAGAAAATACAATTTTCCCTTGAAGGAGAAATAGACTTATTAGATAGGGAGAATTATTAAAATTAGTAAATGCTTGCAACTGATAAAGTCAAAGGACAACAATATTTTTATTTGTTTCTGCCAGATTTGTCCTTTTTTCTGTCAATAGCTATCAAGAACAAATCTGGAACTATTCTACTTTCCACTCTTTATAATGATGTTTAAAATACCCAAAACCTGAGGCTGTTTTCATAAAGATTTACTCCCCAGTCAATACACTCCTGGTGTCTCAGCTTTGGCTTTTCTCAAAGTCTCATCCTTAACTCAGCAGCCAAAGTGACTGAGAAGCTTAAATCTTATTTTCAGAAGTAACCTGGGTACACAAAAGTCCTGTTTGTGTTTCCTTAAAAAGAGGTTACTACTGATTACTAAATGATTACTTAATAGATAGATTTTTACTATTTAGAACCTTACTAGAGATGCATCAGGCTTAAATTGCACCACTGACAAACCTGGCCACAGCACATGAATTGCAATTCCTAACAATAATCTTCTGTCCTTTCCAACTAGTCTGTTTTTTCTTGATGAAGTGATTTCTGTGACTCTTTATCCAGATGTGCCACTCTAAAGCCTATGAATCTTCCTCACCTCTTTATTTTCTCCATGTTCCACCTAAGTTTGACCACCTGATAAAAAAAGCACCTCAATTTCTGCTCATATTCAAATGCCCAGTCACAAAAACATTTCAGGATGTCATCATTGCAAACACTCAAGTCTGAGCCAGAGGAGATGCACATGTGTGAGAAACAGACAATTTTAAGAACTGCCTACATGGATTTCTTACCTCTCCTTCAGCTCTCCACCCCTACTATGAAATATCCTGAAGAAAAGGATATTCAGGATATATGGAGACCCCCAGGTGGAAGTTACAAATCCAGGCACTGTGTTTCAACTTCTGCCATCACAGAATGCTTGAAACAAGCAAAAGGGAAACTTGCACACCAGAGACCTGCTCTGTATTTTCTACCTCAGTAAAAATATAAACAGTACCAATGTGAACAGCTAGCAAAACCAAGCAAAGAAATCCAAATTTGAATACACCCCAGTAACCTCAGAAGCTTGTTTCCCTTGACATGGAAACATCCTTTCACCACCTGAACACAGGTGATCTGAACACAGATCTCCTACACCATGCAGAGCAACCCATACAGTAACAAATGGCATTACCAAATGCATCATAACACAAAATCTTGCCCAAAGTCTGACAGTTTCACAAGTTGCTTAAAGGGAAGATTTTGTCCACTGAGTTTTCATAGCCATATCCCTTCCCTCAAGTAGCTCCTGCAGCACACTATATGAATTTTAAAGCCTCAAGCCTTAAGGAAGCTATATTCCTCTATTCACAGAGTATTAAAAAGACTTCTCATCTCCCCCCAAGATCTGCACTGCTCAGCCAGGGACACAAAACACTTCAGTGTAGGTCTTGAACCTACCCAGGGCTAAGGAATTCAGCCTTTAATCTACCCTGACTGCTGGTATCAATACAAAAGCACTCTCCTTACACCTCTGGAGATCAAAACACACCCAGCTTTCCTCACTTCCAACTGAAAAATAATTTAAGAAAACATCCTTACAGGAACAAAAAAGCATATGTGAAAGAGGAAGTTACTAAGGTTTTTTTTCTCTTTGGAGTCATGTTATGAGCACTGCTGAAAATCCAACAGAACAGAAAGCATATTAGAAAAAAAAGAGAATTTCTTGGCTGAACATTCTGGGTGAGACCTCCAGAACATCTCTGGCTCTTCAACCTACAGACAGGAAAAAACATATAAAAACATATAAACTTGAGCTTCAGTAGTAAAGCTTCAACAGGCCTGCTACAGTGAACTACAGTTCTCAGTGCACTCAGCTCCTCTGGCAGTATTCATCAGTGACCTCCACTAAAAAAAAAAAGCAAATTTCAAAATTTCCACTGAGAGTTTAGCTAGACTTAGATCCCAGAGTCAAGTGACTAACGTGGATTTGCTCACAACACACCACTTCCCCAATAATTTCTTTTCCTTTTAGCTTAGTGTCCTCTTCTTCAGAATCTCCTTGTAAAGTAATCTTGGCAGTAGAGAAGCTGCTACCTCCTGAAAACTCCCAAAGTGCAGAAGATCACCATACCTTAACACTGATGTCTTCCAAAGGAGAAGAAATTTAAATTACAGTGCCATGTGATAACTGACAATCTGATACAGAAATAGCTAGAGAACGGATACAGAAGCAATAGAGCTCCAGACCAGAAATTAAGCAATTTTGTCCAGCACAACAAACACACTAAATCTTGCCTCTCACTTGAACTACCAATATGAAATGGCAGGAGGGGAAACATACAATAAAGACACTTGGAGAAAATGCAAGATCTTTAAAGGTAAAAGGACCTTGCAAAAACCATCTTCGAACAAAGAACCAACCAGAATGAAATTTGGCAAGCTTATATTCATAATGATACAAAGAATTACCAAAAAATAAAAGGACAAAGAAAGGCATTATAGCTCAAGCACTTGGAGAAATAAAACAAATTTCATATGCCATGGTAGCAACATGTCACACACATTGTTTTCCAAATATTCATAATATTGTCTACCTGGTAGCCTTTAAACACACACTGAGGAGTAGCAAGCAAATTTACACAAAGGTCCAAAAATGACAACAATATATATTTAAGCTGCTGGCATGCATCTCTTGCATGATTATGGAAGCATCCAAACATGGTTTTGAAAAGGGAGCTTTGTTGCAGTGGGACTGCTGTGCTTTCCAAGAGCCTGTGACAAAGGGCAGTCTTCTCCATAGCTTCTACTTCTCCTCCATGATGATGGAGTAAGAAAAAAAGAGGTGCACCAGCTTACATTTACTTCTTAACTTAACTTCTGGGAACTATGACCTCCAGCTTTTTCTTATCCCAGGAAGGCATAACAGTAGGTGGAACAGGATCTCTCCTCAGCACTTAGAAGAAACACTACCAGCTCTAGAGCCAATGGGATCTTGCACAAAAAAAAGCAACATCAAATTTTTCTCCTTGCAGAAAGAGCTGAGTAAAGAAGCAAATATTGTATCATTAAAAAGTGCTTATTTCAGGACCAAGTCAGAATTGTGAAGACCTAGATTTAAAACAATGCAATTTTAAATTGCCTATACACAAGAGAGAATAATGTGGGCTAGACAGAGTAACCCCAGTGAAGTGCACAGTGTTAACCACCTTAACCTTTCATCAAGCACAGCTCCTAGTGAGGAAGAGTCACAAATCTGGCATAGCTAGAAAAACAACAAAAACCTGCCAAGAATGAGACACAGGTTAAAAATAATTTGGTTCATCAATTCACTAATTATATGTATTAAAAAAGGTTTTACAAAGATTTTAATAACAACTTATTTTGACTTCTATAGATTCCTAAAGAAAGGGAAAAGCTTGTAAGGTATTCTAAAACTGCTATGTAAAAATCATTCTGAATATTTAGGGTGCTTCATATACATTTTTAAAGTGCATTTTGACCTTAATCATTAAACACACACATAGAGAAAATTAGCATTGAGAGATAGCAATTTTACATGTCATAGGAAAAAAAAGAGCAAACAAAAAGCTTATGAAGTATAAAAAGGTGACAATTAATTTAATAATTTCATAATGTCATGAATGACAAATTTTTGTCAGAGAAATAGTTTTCTGAAATACTACAACAAAATAATTCCAAAATGCTTTTAGCAATGTCAAGAGTTAGGTCATTTGGGAGAACTTTCTTTTATTTGCATCTCCCTAGGATCCCCACCACAAACTGCATTTTTGTTGGGGGGTGTTGTTTTGGATTTTGTTTGTTTGTCTTTATCTCCAAAGAACACCTTAGCAGAAGCTATCAGCTTTGACAGAACACCAAAATTCTGGCACTGAACCATAAATTGACCATTACCATAAAAAGAACTGCTAAATGAGAAACTATGTGCTCAGTATAAAACTAATTTCATGCTTTCAAAAGCACACAGTGGCTTCTAGCAAGATAGTGGCCCTGGGACTTGCAAAGACAGATTGGCTAATACAAATGGTGTGTGCTCCTGATGCAGTCTGCTTAGCCAAGCTTTACATGTACTGGCAGTAAATGGAAATTCTCGAATCTTCTGTCAAACAAATACACACTTATCTATAACTTTGGAGCTGAAAGCTATAAAACAGCTGCCTCATAAATATATTTAGCAGGAAAAAGCATGAGCTGTCCTAGTTCCTCAGAAGAAAAAAAAAGAAAAACACAGCAGTCTTTACATAGTAAGCACAGACATTTCTATAGCAAGCAAGAAAAAAAAAAATCAACATATTTCCTGATTTTATTAAAAAAAGACTATCAGCATACACAAATATAATCATACAAGGTCTCACCTCACCAATTCAATAGTCACATAACAACAGTGCTTAATAAGTAACCCAGCTGAACTAATTTTTTTTTCTTCTGCTATAGGTGAAATTCTCAATAAAACCCCTTATTTTTAAACACATAAGTACAAAGTCTGTTTAGTTTATGATAATACTTTCAAGCTTAAAGATTTGCTACTAGAACTTCACAGGCTACCTTTAGCAGACTATCTGTTCCCTTAAATAAAACTTGGTGCACTAAATCTCAAATTTAACTGGTTAGGGAGCAGCGACAGTAATTTTATACCCTTCTCAAAGAAAGCTGTCAGTGGAAATGAATTACTGGAAGCTGTTCTAGGCATGACAGATCATAACTTTTAATATTAACGATGACAGACACATCTAATGTGTCAAATCCAGTATACAATTTATTTCATTCTTTACTTTTTTAGTTTATCTGGAGAATCCGACAGCTCTTGTGTTTCACACATCATTGTAACTATACTTTGAGATTTAACAAGCCAGAAAGCAAGCTCTGGCAAGAGGTATTTATTCACACTGCTAATAAGCTTCTTTCTACAACAATAACACAGCATCACTGACATTCAAAAAACATTTAAAATGCATAGGAAGTCACCTACTGGAAAGATGCCCTCTGCAAACAGCAAGCAAGGAAAGGGAGCTTGCCACATATTTAGTTACTTTTAATACTGAAATAAGAAGAGAAGAAAAAGATGCATTATATGCCTTGCCTCTTTTATTACCTTTTCCACTGGAATAACTAAAACAGAAACGCACTGCACATAGAAATAATGCCAAACATGTAAGCATCCACTCAATGTCGTAGCACAAGGCAATTCAGTGAAGTTTAATAATAAAAAACAGACTCACCTCTACTGGGAAGCCCACTCCACATTATGGCAATACTATTTAAGCAGGTTAAACAGCAACCAAGTTACATAAACAAAACTTCCAGTATGTGACCAATGTGATCTACGGTGCTACAGAGTGTTGGCTCCAGCCCTGATCATCTGTGTGACAGTTCACTGCTATACCAGAGCAGCCTCAAACCTTCCCAGATGCCGGCTTATTGCACTGCTCATTGAAAATCCTTCACACGCTGGCAACATTTTAGGGAAGGACAAGCACGCTCTGAGTCATTTGTAAAGAAAGCAAAGCAATTTCAGTTCTGTATCTTCATGCGTACCGAAACACAGAGCACTGTCAAACTAGAAGTCTGCCTGAATTTATGCTGAGAATCAGGCAACCCAAGCCTTCATTATCAATGCATGGAATCAGCTACAGAGATCAAATTCAAGCAAGCCATAAAAAAATAAAAAGGATATGATTATGAAAGGCTCTACAGCTTCAGCTCCAAACCACACAGAACGAGGAATCCTCTATCTAGACTGTGTAAATGTTAAAAATAGCTCTGTCTTTTCTACAGCGAACACGAGACAGAGAAGAATGAGCAGCCTGTATTGTGATGAGGTTCATTATTGGGGGTGGGGGGGAAATCCAGCAATAAAAATTAATGATTCCTTACAGCTTTTCTAAATAAGATTAATTCAAAATTATGCAAATGAAATAAGTGTTCATGTAACAGATGAAGTCTTTTACATATTAAAAACCAGGATATCCATTAGAAAAGGATAATAAATATTTGGGTGAAAACATTTAGAATGCTGACCCAACAAAGATCTGCACAGTCTAACAGATTAAATATTTTTACCAAAATAAAAATATCATTAAAAGCATGACATTGCATGACCAATGCCTTCATTCTTTCAAAACAGCAGTAATTTTAAATTTCTTACTATGAAAAATCTCCATGGCTTATTAAATTCATGCTATCCCTACTCCCACATGCACTTCTCACAGTGCACATATTTTTTATCTTTTCAGGTACTTCATAGGTTTTCTTTCCCCAGAAAGGTAAGAGAGCATGTGTTGCTGTGCATACTCACATCCAGAGATACACAGCATAAGACAGATGTAGCCATAACTAGGCTTTGAAGAAATGGAAAGACATGGGAGTTTTTTATTATACTACCTGTACAGTTATCCAAATATACTGCTGGGTCATGAGACAACTATCTGAGAAATTTTGACAGGATCTGATCCCGGAAGAGAAAAATTACTATACAGACAAGATATCAGTTTTCCTTTTACAAGGTAAAAATAATAAACAAACCTGACTTCATTGTTTTGTTTCTTCCAGTAGTTTTAATATAGAAATCATGGCTAGAAATGCATACAAATCAAAATGTCTGAATTTACAGATCCCTTCTCATCCCAGCTGTCTACACCTCTAAACTGTGGATCACATCCTTCAGTGAGACAGTGAAGAAATTCTTGCAGCAACATCAACTCAACTGATTTAAGAAACTCTCCAGGCCATGCCTGAAGTGCTTAAATGACAAGGGATATGCTCCCAACTGAAGCAGAAGTTGTGTCACCACCAGTCCTGCAGCCATTCTCAGATTGAAACCATGGCTGGTGAGCAGCTGTGCTTTTGGTCCTAGACTCTAGAACATCTGATTTTCTGATGTCTTAAAAGCTGCTTTTTACTACAGCATAACTGCCCTTGAAGAGAGGTTAAACTGTCCAGGAAGGCATTTTGCTACAAGAATACATCTATGCAAAGTAGTGGCAAAGGGTCCCAAATGTACTGTCCAATTTTATTTTGAAATCCTTCCACATTCCACCCAAAGGACCACTGCCTATAAACCATTTTTTTTCCATAATAGCTACATACTTTCTTTGTTCCCTTAATGTCATTCATGTGTTCTCCACCTCCAAGAGAATAGAATCTAGAAATGAATAATTGGTCTGATAACTCTTACCTACTTCAAAAGAGTTATGGTTTTCAATTTGCCATTAGGGAATTAGGAAATTATTGAATTTTTTTTCTGATTAGCTTATCAATTACTTTAAAAAAACAACCTCAATTAAATAATGATTTCCCTGGGTTTTTTCCTGAAGACTACCAGCAAGCGTACATATAATCTACCTAATATTTTATATTAATTTTACCAGTACTTTCACAATCCAGCTACTTAAAGAACTATATTACAGATATAGTAGTCATTGGCAAATATATATTTTTTTTATTTTAATGTCACTTTAATGTCAGTTCTGAGCCTTGACATTAACTCTCACCATCAGCATTTTGTGAGGAGTAACAAGTGCCCAAAAAGAGTACAGTAAGTCTGCCTAATTTCAAAGCAGTTAATCATAATCCTGATGGGTCCCTTCAAATTCAGCATACGATGACTTCTGTGATGAAAAAACAGCAATTGCTTATAACAAATACATTTCATACTGTAAGAAAAATGTTACATACCATTACCTATCTCTTAAGTAAATGGTGGAAGAGACTCAAGTGATGCAAAGAATGTGGTACTATCTACCAAATAGAATCTTGTTCAAGAGACCACTGAATAAGGAAAAAAGTCAACATACCCTGTAGCGAGAAGTGAAATACTAAGAGCTTCTCAACAGCTCACTAAGTCACATTTCATTATGGGCATGTAACTCTGTTATTATTTCCATTATATTGGACACAGTTTTGCTTTTTAGTGAGAGTATAATTTTTTGCAAATAAAAAATGGATTTTACCTAGAGTAGGAAAGCATGGAGCAAAGCATGGAGCAACCTCCCTCTCACGAGGGGACAGAGAGGGGAAGCCCTGAGGAGTTGCTCCACTTTGTGGCCCCACAGAAGCAGCTTTCTTGAAACTGCTTTCTAAAAGGTAGGGCTGTAGGCAGCAGATGTGGAAGGCAGAACAAGTGATCACCTTCTACTAATCTAAAATAAGTTTTGGCCCAACACAAAAAAAGAATAAGCTCACAGTGCTCTCTACAGACTTGTGTACTAATCCTATAGCTATGCATGCATACATTTAATAGGACTCTGGTCACAAACTTTTTCAAGATACTTTTAGTTGCTGCTTTGCATTCCTCTGCATACTTGCTAGAATAATTCATAAAGATCTTCTGCAATAAAAATTGGATTATCCTTGTCTTTTTTTAGATTAATGAAAGACAAACATTGAGAAGGAATTGAGGACCTAGATAAAGAGGCTTAAAGTAAGCAAAAGTTCTGTACTCCATTACGTTGGCACAAAGCAGTCTCAGATGGCAACTAGGGTACCTGTCAGAAAGCCAGTCTTGGCCCATATAAAGATTAAAAGCTACATACAAAAACCTGCATTTAGGTTTAGATTCTTCTGGCAAAAACCAAGGAAAAACTCCACTGAAATGAGAGCAGTGCACTGCAGATTCATTCTGTTGTAACCAACCATCATCAGTCTGATCTAAGGCTATCTAGAATATTTTCAGCACAATTTCTTAACGCCTATCAATAGCCTCTTTCATTCTTTTGGCTGAATGAAGATACTATTCAACTTTCCATCTCTATTTTTTTTGAAAACCAACATGCAAGTTAGCTATTCAGTCCATGGATCCTATAAAGAATAATCCAAGTTCTTTAATTGTAAACCTCCCAGCCTCCATTAGCTTGATAGGTTGCTTAGACTTACAAATTTATATGGCACTGCACAAAGAGACAAAGAAGCTCTAATCTCTGTTGCCAAAACTGGAAGAAGCCCTACCTTGCCCATACTCCCTTCTTCTTCTCCCATGCCCAAAACTGCTGTTTTATCTTCTCCCTTCCACTACTAGGCCCTTTTTGTGACCTGTTTAAGTCATAAACACAACAGAAGTCTAGTAATTTATGTATTTATTTTGCTGTATTAACAAATCCCTGGCTGTCATTGCTGTGAACCAGATCACAAAACTGTGTGTTTCTAATACCTCAGGAAATCAACCTGTGATTATTTCCCCAGTATTGCAGAGTTAACACAACAACTTGTAGCACTACTCCTTACAAAGAGTCATGGTATAGAGTCCTACAGCATTTCCAAAACTGTCATGAGAGGTCAGAGGTTTCAAGAACAAGAAGGCAGAGCTGCTACCAGGATACCCTGCATCCTGACATCTCAATCACACCTCCAGCCAGACCTGCAGAAAGATCACATGGGCATTAATGAGTGCCCTAAAGCACATGTGCTCTTTAAAACAGCCTAGGACCCAGGGAAAAGGGATTCTCCTTTGCCCTCCTTTAAATCTGGATATCTTCTGTAACAAAAATGAAACTTCCCTACACGTTTCCAGAGATCTGTAAAATCTGGACTTCGACAGGCATTTCTAGTACACTTCCTTAAAACTACACCAACTGTTCCCATGTTATCACGGGGAAAAGGAGAGAGAACCAGCAGACTCACCAGGAGATACCCCCCCATGGAGGAAGCAATGAGAATTCGTGGAGCAAAACCGGTGTCACCTCCGAGGAAGAAGCGGGAACAACACAAGGCAGCCATGCCCGGAATCCCCCCGCCGGTGTTAGGAGCAGCCCGCAGTTATCCCCCCAACGCCGGGATGCTGAACGCGCGGCTCCGGCACGGCCCGGGCTGCAGCGCCATCGCGTGGGAGCCCAGCATCCATCCCGGCTCCCGCCTCCCGAGCATCCCATCCCGGCTCCCGAGCATCCCATCCCGGCTCCCGAGCATCCCATCCCGGCTGCCGCTGCTCCCGCCTCCCGAGCATCCCATCCCGGCTGCCGCCTCCCGAGCATCCCGGCTACCGCTTCCCGAGCATCCCGGCTCCCGCCTCCCGAGCACCCCGGCTCCCGCCCGTCGCCAGCTCCCCAGCTCTTCACTCGTGAGCCTGCCGGCAGCACAGAGGCGGCGAGCCGACTGGCTCAGCACCGAGCCGACTGGCTCAGCACCGAGCCGACTGGCTCAGCACCGAGCCAAGCTCCTGCCGTGCGCTCCCGCCCGGTCGCGGCCCCGTGAGCAGCGGGTGCTCAGCCCGTGCTCTCGGCGGGGCCAGGTGGATTTCAGGGACCCGGAACAGCTGGGATCTGCTGCAGGCTACAACAAGGCCCGCTCACTGAAAAGCTTTAAACAGTCCCAAGGCTGCAGGAAACCACCATTTATTTTCCTTTTTCTTCACAGGAAATACATGGAATCATTTCCAACTTAAGCTGCAAGGCAAAGACACACTTTCTGACTTTAGTGAGAGTTCATTTGTGCCTTTCTGCCAGCAGCCTGTCTGTATAGTCTGGATGCCTGGCCCAAGGGTCGGGATGGCCTGGGAGTGGCAGCACTGAAACTGCAGCCTGAGTGGCTGCACTGAGAGACGTGGTGGGCATGGCTGGCAATAAACAAGCACTATCCTAGGCAATAGTGAAGGCTCACCATGTGCAATGTATTTCCCAAGTGGAATACTTTATTTTTTCCCAATGTAAATAAAAGGAGGAGTTTAGTGAGAGGATCAAATCACCAAAGATGCCTAATGTAACCCATTCGTTTCTTGATTGTGGCAATATAAAGAAAAGCAGCTCTTAAATCTTTATTTTTCTATTAAATTTTACTTGCTAGGAAGTAATTTAAATTGCAGGTAGAGGTACAATAGCAAAAGAGCTTGCATATATCAATAACTGGTGAAAAATTGTTAACTAGAAATAGAGGAAACTTTTTTAGAAAAATTTGTTGCTAAATATATTTTAAATCCTATGACAATTGCACCCTTACTCTAAATATAAAGAAGTAACTTTAAAGTCATCTCTAAAATTATATTTAGACTTTAAATATATAAAATCCCTTCATCTATACAATTAAAGGTATTCTTGCCAGGACCTGGAATCCCAGGTATCAAATCTTGATAAACATTCCAACAGTAGTAAAACAAGGACCATTACCAGCAAGTTAAGAGCAACAATTTGAGCTTCTAGGTGTAAAGCAGAGTAGAAGCAAAAAATTAAAAGGACATCTGCTAACAACTGAGGGCTACCTGTCACAGAGAGGACCTCAAAACAGAATGAATATGAAAATACATCTCATCTCCATTTATAAAAAAAGCCCCCCAAGTGTCAGGGAGAACTGGAGTCAGTGATCCATCAATGCTATCACACAGAATCAAGACAGGTCTGTAATCCTGGTTTCTGAAGTGTCAAGGAAAATTTACAGTCACGTATATTTTACAGTCACCTCAATTTCCAGTGGGAATATTATTGATTTCACATTCATCTATTGAACACAGAGGCAAACTCCAACCTGACTCTGGATGGAACTTTTGCAGGAAGTTCCCTAAGGTGTGCTGAGCTGTTCACTAGGTGCTTTGTTAGAAGGGTGCAGCTATAACAGCGAAGTATGAGAGGGGCTATTTGCTTCCTTTGCCTGTGGAATAAAGTCTATTCACTGGTGAGGTGAGATTAATATAATTGCTCCCTTACCATCTGCACAATTAGTTCTGTTTACAATGTTAGCTGAAGAAATAGGAAAGGAAGACTTCCATTACAAGAGGTAATAACACTCCAGAGGACATGGATTAAAACTGAGCCTGGATAATGTCAATTTATAAGAAAATTAATTTCTAGCTATTTTTGGAAAACCTTCTTTGAGAACTACATCTCAGTAAGTCTTGTTCTCCCACTGGTTCTTAAACACCACATTAAATTGTTTATGTAATCATGGTAATAAATTGTCTATTGTAAGGCATTTCTTTCTCTGAAATGCTGTGAACACAATATCCCTCAGCTATGAAAAAAGAATGCTTATTTCAACATGCACTAGATAGACCAGCATAACTAGTACACAACTAATTGCCTAATATAGAGATTGGTGAACAAAGTACAAAGAAACATGAATTTTAACTCCCAAGCTATGCAGTAACCCCAAAACATGTGCTCCAGCAAACATAATTGTATTCTGAGCATCAGAGCATTCTTTGAGTAATGGTGCCAGAGCATCAGCTGTGATCCACAGGAACGACAGCAAAGGCATCAGATAACAAAAAGCAACAAAAATAGAAAATGTTTTTATATGTTTGCATTGTAGGTCCACATGCAGAGGAATCTTAATCATAACGTCTCACAGATATTCAGTTATTTTAAGAATGCTCACAATTAAGTAACCTATATGTTTTTCAACAGTAATTTCATCTTTTGAACCACAGGCCTTACACAAGTGATACTCTCACACTGCTTAGTTCTAAATCAAACAAAACAGTACCTCAGACATCAAAAAAAAGTAATATTCACTTAACAAGAAGCAAAATCAGAAGAAAAAGCAAAACCTTTCAATGCAGCTTGACTGTTTCTATACAAAATGAAATTTAAAAAAAATCAAACCCAGTGTCTCAATGCAGCAAATAAAAACAAATATTACTATTAAGAAAACTTCTTGTATGAAGATCCGAGATCTTTTAGATTTTCCCCAAGTAGTTATGAACTGAGTCTAACACTAAAATAAAAAGAAACAAACTACCCCCCAAAAAAACCCAGAAAAGCATATTATGTGCTTTGTATCTTTACATTATGCATGCTAAATGCATTTTGCCCAAGATTTTTTTTTCCCAGTAAGTAAAAAGTCTTATTTTGAAGTACTTCTTACTTAGAGGTCTTTTCCAACCTAAACTGATTCTATGGATAAGAGTGGTTAAAACCCAGAGGGCTGAAAGCAGAAAGAATGAAAGGGCCAGGCCTGTAAATTCCAGCTCTCCTCCTCCACTACTAGATTTCATTCAAAAGTTTCTCCTGTACATGTAGCATCCCTCCAGAACTTTCTTATGGGAACAAAAGCAGATGACAAAATGTGTAAGTATTTGGGTCCACAAGAGTTAGATTTAAATAGACCATATCTCAAGTTCCAACACTTAATGGAATATTGCCTGGAATAATGGAATATTGCCTCAATACTGCTTGGCTTCACAGGAGAAGAAACACACCAGTAATTCTGAACATGGCAAAATAGTATTAACTACTAATATTAATCTATATTGAGTTTAATGGTTATGTTAGGTGGAGAAGGTAGAGCTTAAAAACTTCCTCAGGATTCTTGACCAAGATGCAAGATCTCAAACAGTTATTAACATAACTGTTAATTATGTACCTGTGCTTGTACTTGCAAGCAGAGTGCCAGGAGCTGTACTTGTAGGGAGCTTTCCATTATTCAGCTGCTTCACTCTTTTCAAGTGAGATTTCCCGTTGTAATGAACTTGAGCTTGGGCTGCAGAGTTCAGCTGTATATTGCACACTTCACAGAAGGAAAAAAGTATCTTCTTTTTTTCTTTGCTTAATTGGTAATCCTGTCTGTCATTCCTCAGTCCTTTTTCTTCAAAGGCCCGTAGAACAGCTGGTTGATTCATAATCCCATCTTCAATGATGTGCTCAGGACTTAATGGACGCTTCATACCTACAAAGAAGAGAGACGAAATTGTTACTAGATAGCAACAAATCCTTACTATTAAAACTGCATTTTCTTTTTTAAAATGCTGTAATGCATGACCCAGCTACCAGTTCTGACAAATGAGGTTCCAAACTGCAGAGGCATTGCTTAATATAGAAATAAACACATTTGTGACACACCACAGAGCTCAGAAATAATAAGTTGGCAATATATCACAGTCTGTGCACACCAACTTGCAACAACTCATTATTTTGTTAAGCAAGCTCTCTATTTTAAAGCAGATTTATTATTGCATCTGCAGCAGAGGTTAAGATTATTTTCAAATACATTTCCTCTGCCTTACTAAACGCTGGTTCCAGAGCTCTTCACTTTCCAATGGCAATAGCAGTGCCCACTGATTCAAATACAATTATTCAGCAAAAAGGATACCAACAAGAAATGTTATGGAAACACTGGAAGACAGCAAACTGCTCAAAAGAGACTAATGAAACTTTTCCACTTTTAAATACATCCAAATCTTCAGCATCATACAAAGATTGTATGTTATCTATATTAGTCCATCAATACCTTCAGAACTCAAACTATTGTACAGAGAAAAGTCAGCTAGACATTAGTCTTGTGCAAACTACAAAAAATTGAGGTAAATTATAGTCCCTGAACAACAAGTGAAGAGCCTGAAATATTAACTTGCCCTAGAGAATAAAAACCTCATCATCAAGCTGCACAAAGTAGTTTTATATATATAGGGGAAATGTCCATATTTCATTTAACGTATGGTGCTAAACCAACAGAGAAGAAATGGGGGGTCTAGGGTAACTCATATAGAAAATAATTCTGTTTTCTTAGCTACACTAATTGATATTTATTCTTATCCCTCACCCCTCAAATACTGTGGATGGCCAAAGGCTGGCTCAGAGAGCAGTGCTCAAAAGCATCTCTTCCCAGGCAAGAGTGCACCTATGCTCAGGTTTCAAAAGCAAAAGACTTCAAACACAAGGTCCCTTTTCCATCCTGGGAACCAGAGCGGCACAGAACTTTGTGTACACTTACCACTCTTTGGGCAGGAGCACTGGAAGACACAAACATTCAAACCAAAAGTGGCAGTAATCCTCCCCCAAAGAGTGCAGCATTCACAAGTAACACTACAATACACCCTCATCACCCAGTTCAGTTCATTACCAAGAGAAAGTCTGTTCTGTTCTCTGGCACAGGGGTGTACACAGAAAAAGCTTCAGAAACAGTTAGCCATTTACATGGTAGGATAGAGTATTTCATCATATTCCTAACTCTAACCCATGCTTAACATTTTAGTAGTGGTACAGATTCCTTCTCAAGTACAATTCACTGATCAAGTATTCTAAATAGACTTCATGTCTTTGTTTCTTATAGATGACAGTTCTGTCATCAAACAGACAATGATACATTAAGGTATAAATCAAATCAAATAAAAATAAAACTAATTATCAAAAATAATCATAGCATACAGGTACCTAATTAATTTAAAAACAAAATAGTGGTGATCCTGAAAACCTAGGCTAGAGACTGTCACACTAAATCATTTAAGTGTAAGTATCATATTTCAAGGCCAGCAACCAAGATCCTTGACTCAGCTGAGCTAAGATAACGTTTTCATCTGAAAATTTAATCTCCTTAGAGCTTCAGTATGTTATTTTTCAATGTATTTTAAACCATAAATAACCTCCCCTAGTCCCTTTGTTTTCCATATTTTTTTTTTTTCAACATCACTAGTGTAGTTTTTGCTCTCTGAAGTAAAACGTTCTGAAACAAAAATTCTTTTACAAGTTGTACATACAAACCATTATAGAATAATAAAATATGTTACAGTTTAAAAATCCTGGCCTGTCAGAAATCTCGTATGTTTGGCTGCAGACAGAAAATAATCCAAAATATCATTCAGCAATTATCATCTATAAGATCTATAACCATCTTAATGACCTTAATGAAGTTCATTTGGTTTGGATACCTTTAAAATTGGCAGAGGCAAACATCTGCATTAGGAAGCTGCATGGAGCTGCAGAAGGAAGACTGATGGAGCTGCCTGTAAGAGCACCAAATCCTTCCCAAAGAGGGTCATTTTGGAAATTACCAGGCTGACACTGCATTAGCACATTAGCACTGCAGCACAAGATACATACACTCCTGGACTGCATGTTTCTGCTTCCTTTCCTCCAAAGGAACAAAACTTTGGTGAAGTCTGAGACTGCTCAATCATGGGCCAAAGCAGGGTACATGGGGAAAATCAGAACATTTGCCTCAAAAATGCAGTCCTGACATCACCAAAAGTATTTATAAATATGTATGTTATGTATGTTATGACACACCCAGAAAGAACAATTGAGCACAGCAAGGGTGCACCTGCACCCTCAGGCATCCCAGCTGCCAGTGCAGAAAGAAAATTAGCCTCCAAACAAATAAAAAGAAATCACTGCCAAGGTACACTCTTGTTTTAACAAAAAAATAACTATAAATCCAATGTTACTACATTTAAAGTTGCATACACAGGACAAATGAGTCCTTGAAGCAATCACTTGCTACTAATTTAAGAATTAAAAAACACAAGCTGAAATTTTAAAACAATCTTTGTTGCCTAAAGCTCTGTATCTAAATTAAAAGGTGGCCTGATTATAAGCAGCAATGACCTCCCACCAACTGATGGGAGCAGCAGATGCAAATCACTTCTGAGAAAATGCTCACATTGAGCATAGGAGGGCTCACAACAGCATACTCTGACCAGTCTCACCCTGCAGAGACCCTGTACGTGAAGCCAGAGACAGGACCTGTCAAGCCTCAGAAGTCTGCCTGCTCCTTACAGAAATCCCAGCCCTTATTCCCCTGGGACTGGGAGATCTGAACATTTGGTAAAGCAAATAACTTGTGCTTGAAAAGCTTTGTTTAGTCTCTTCTAGAGTTTTTAAAAAGAAAATGTTGGTGGCAACCATGCACTGAGATTTTAAAGTATGGCCGTTTTTCACACTTTAATACAGATTTTACCATAAATGAACACATCTTGTGGTGCATGTATTTGTTCAAAAACTAAAAAGGTTATTACATGCAATGAAATTTTCCTTTGTTTTCAAGATTTCATCTCCTTCCTTTCTTCTTTAAAGTTCAGGTTGGAAAAACACACCTTTGAAATATCCTGGTCCTAGAACTTCCAGCACAAGTACAATTGAGCACAGAGTCAGTGCAGAATCTCACCATGAATGAGGTTTATCTTGTACAAGCTAACCTTTCTTTAGAAAGCTATATGAATGCTTTTATGCATTCAAGCCATCTGAATGCTTTTATGAAAGAAACATGTACATACACATTAAGTTGTAATAGAAAACAAAAAACAAAACCAAAAAAACCCCAAACGAATTGCTTTGTTCTTATTCTCTAAACTTCGCAGTCATTCAAATTTATGCAAGCACAAATCTGACAAGTGTTTTTTTCTTTCAAAAAGAGCTTATTCCTGCAGATAGATAGTGAAGAGCTCTGTGTGGTACTTGTTCTCACCCACCAGGAGTCAGATATGAAACAGGGCCATTTCATTCCTCAGGTTTACACATAGCTCAATAACATTATCATGTAACAGAAGCAGCTACTTGAGACTACAGTCAGTGAGATGAGAATAAGGAGAAGTTACATAATCATTACAGTCTGTGAAACCAAAAAATAATTTAGAGTAATTGTTATAGGTAGGATTGTGAAGTATTTAGAAGTTGGTTTAAGAGTAAGAACAAGTATATGAGTTCATTAAAAGGCAGAAGGTTTGGGAATTATCATATGGAGAAACTATATTAGATCAATGCTGCAAGCCCCCAGTTCTGTACAACCTTTATACAGCACAGTGTAAACCAAATATTAGCATCAGCAGCTGACACATAACAGTATCCACAAATTAAAATGATCCATACAAAAAAGGACACGATTCTGTGAATCACACTGGACACACACATTGCAAAGGTTGTCATTGTATTTACTCAGTGAGGATTAGACTCAATTAAAAACTGAAAGGTGAAAATGAGAAAACAAGAAAAACAAAGCAGGAAACACAGAAGAGCATCCATGTATCCAGCTGAAATGATCCAGAAAAATGTTAAGTCTGTAAAGGGATCGCATACCCCATCAGTCTTTCTCTTGCAAAAACAAGTTCTGAATCTAACTGATATAGTCATTTTTCTTCTGATCAAAATCGTAAGAGGAAGAAATGTAAAGTATAAGACCTTTTCAGGTATTCAACATAAACTGTTACCAGACTAAATAGGATTGTCCCTCCATTACATTTCCTTCCCCAGTACACAGAACTGATCTATCTCAATAGATTCTGCAAACAATACTGGAGCAAGAATAAGTTAGTGATTTATGACACCACATTAAAATTCTGAAGTGTCATGAGATACCCTGTTAGGATTTCTGAAAACACATCTCCTCAGCCTCTTGCAGTTGGCAAAGAAATCTAAGTGTGGATATCCTTTGTTCTTGAAGCTCAAGACAATTAGCCTTTCAATTTGGCTGGCTAATTTACTTTTAAATAGAGTTGTGCTTTCAGAGAAGCTACAAAGAAGTATTATATATAGTACAGTGCTGTAGGTGAGAATGTGCAAATCTTTACTCAAAGGAAATAAGCTTTGGTTATCCTAATGAATTAGTGATGGTTACATGATGCATTCTTTTCCTGAGTGCTGGTCTAAACTTTTGCAATGCCCATTCCTAATTAGTTCATACTTCAAAGAACCACCATGCTGGAAATGTAATTAGACTGCCTTTCCTCTGTGGATCTGTGCCAGGTAAGCAAAAAAGAAAACATTTTAAAAACTTACATATGGGCAAAGAGAATTTTCTCCTTTAGCCTTTGGAAATAATCAAATGAGTTGCTGAAGACATTGGAACAAAAGCCACAATTAACTGGCTTTCTATATTGTTACATTTCCAAAAAGGTTCATTCAGACAGCTGGGAGAAGGAGGGGGAGAGAGACCCAGGACCCAGCCTTGTGTTGTAGTCCTCCAATGGAGAAAAACTATCTGTGCACTCAACTAGTGAAGTCTGCATGCATGCCTTAAGAGCTGTGGTCTCACACTGAGCAACTATGATTCCCTGCTTCCTCACCTCTCTATAAAACATTTACACACATCTCCCAAAAGAAAAAAACCACCCCAACCCCAAAAAATACACAAACCAACTTCGAATACCTCCAGAGCATTATTTGAAAGACATTCATTAGAGCTGTTTTTTACAAGTCTTATGACCTTTCTTGCATTTTTAGAGAGTATTTCCCAAACACAGATAAACTATCAAGAGGCATATGGTTTGCACCATCTGGGCAACAAGTTCTTTTGGGATACTGTGGTGAACAGCATATGCATAGTGCCTTGTGTGCAGTATCCTACAGAGTTAAAAAAATCACTAGAGACTCTTTTGAAGCCAGCCTTGAAAAATCCCCCATATGTTTAAGGGACCTGTTTGGTTTCTGAAGATGTGTTCCTCTTTCTTCCAGTACAAACCCAAATAGAGAACTGCCATGTTTAATCCTCATCTTGGTCTGAAATTCCTCAAGGAGGCATCATATTCTGCAACATCTCCACCTGTCAAACTATTTATTACCCATCCATCCATGTCTGATCAACTCTTAGTTATGTATTTCATCTCTGCTTACAAAATACATGGAATGTTTTTATTCAAAGTTACAATAAAAATTGGATGATTCAGAAAAGTAAACACATTTTTATTTCTTAAGACAGATAAAGAATAATTAATTGGTCACAGTACACAGACCAAACTGGGCTAAGTAATTTTTTAGCTTTAATTTTGATGCTAGCTTATCAATACAAAGAGGAATAGAAACTCAGCTTGCTTTCACTGTGCATGAAAAGTTTTGAATGGTGACAAATGGCTGACAGCTTCTTCACTAACACATTTTAGAGCATTTAACATTTGAAGGAGATTCTTTTCAAACTATAAAAACAGATGGTTGTTTCACAACACAAACATTAGCTGTTCAGCACAAGGTAATTCAAAAAACTGGAAGCATTCAAGTAGCTAGTGTTTTGCTTTGCTTTACTAGCCTTGAAATTTTCCATGTTAAGGAAACCTAAAATTAGACCTGCTGCACTAGACTGTCAGCTCAGCTAAACTGGAGTAAATGAAATGACTCTCAGCTTAGGTACCACTGACTGCTGTTGCATGTGCCACTATCTGTAGTTAGCTCTAATTATAAGGTTGATCCTTTCCTCTGCAGCACCCATACTTACAGTTTTCTGGCACCCTTAGCATTAACAAGAATCTATTTACACATCAGTTTATTTGCCAAAGAGGTATATCCTCACCTGACATAGCACATCAGACTGCTGCCAAGCAGGCTAACCAAGTTTGGAGTCCAGACAGCTATCCTGGATTATGCTTCAAGACAAACAGATAGTTCTACAGAATTATCATAATACAATTTTGCTTGATGAACCATTTGACAAGTTGGTGCCTTCTACTCCACAGTCTGTCATTAAACCACTGCTTACCTTCAGTTAACTTGCACTCCAAGCAATCTTAGCTAATTACAGAACAATATTTAGATGCCCCAAGTGTACAACACATGGTTTAGATGTCATTTTAGACATTTGCCCTCCCCTACCACACGCAGAAAGCTTTCAGAGGGAGTAGACCTTCCAGGAAAATGGCTACTCAGCTCCCTTAGCTTTCTCTATAACAAATCTTTTGAACAAATCCTTATAATGAGCCCAGTATCCACAGTGCTATCCCTGGTATGATATCTGCAATAAATTCCATCAGGTACCCCATGGTCCAGTCTCTGTTTTAGTGTCCTCATTAAAAAAATAAAATTCCATTTCATACCAGCCATCACTGATTGTCTGTATCTGATCCTATTTACATCCTATTTCATCCAAGAGCTCTAGTTCCTATTAAAGACCTAAATCCCAAATATACCATATTTGTAAAGCAACATCCAGGAAGAAGAAAAAAAAACAAACCACAAAAATAGAGAGACTTATATTAGCTCTTTCTTGGATATAGGCAGAATTAAAACATAAAACATGTCCAAATGCCAAACAGGGGAAAAAAGAAAAAAAAAGAATAAAGAAAATAAAAAACTAAAAAAAGTTTAAAAAATAGGATACTTTAATAGGTTGAACATGAAAATTACAAGTTATTTTAACAGCAAACCCTCAATTTAAAAAAGCTACATTTTTCCAAGTAGAAATTAGCAGAGTTTTCTTATGTATAATTTCAATTTTGCCCATTTTCACAATCTGTTTTCTTGAGACCAGGGAACTATCTTATCAATTATAAATTTAAGCAATAAATTGAATGATATCCCCTCTTTTCTACAAAGTTGCTAGGTTAGGATTTTCATTTGTAACTTTCAAATATTGGATCCAAGTACTATTTAAATCAAAGAACTCCTTGTATTTCTCCCTAGAAAAACATTGACTAACACAACATTAATTAAAATATCTCCATCAAATTTTACAACTTGGAAGAGCTGAACGCAAACCTATAAAGGGAAAATTCCTGCAGAGGATATAGTTTGAATCTGCATTCAGCAATAAAAGGACCACAGAAAATAGGGGTTTTTCTTAAAGAACACATTATTTTTATACATGCAAGCTTAAGATAACATAAAGCCAACTGCAAAACAAATGGGTTTTAACTATTTGGACAACTGATTCAAGATGTAAGGTACTCCTAGTGAAGCAACCTTTTTATTTGAAAAAAAAAAAATTGTTCATGGCATAAACTTGCAAAAATAAAGATCAAAACCTGCTGACATAATCTGAGGTTCCTACAGGGTATTTGTACCTGGCTGTTACTTTATCTTGCTTGAGCATAATCACATTTGAAGAGTAAATCAATCTTTGGTCTCAGGAAGTAAAAATAATTTCCTACTTTCTTAAAAAAATATCAGGAATTCATCTCAGCATAAAAGGAAGTCACAACAGAAAGTCATGCCTAATAGATGGCTGTCTTGTTCTTAAGTCTGACAATGCTAGCAGCTGAATAGAAGTTGTACTGGAAATCATTAATTCAGGATAAAACCTGGTAGTGCTGTGAAAGCACTCCTGGACACAAGAGCTTTGATGATTGTGTGAAAATAATAGCTGGGCATGAACAAAGAACACACCACATTCAGGAAAAGAAAAGTGAGCTTGAGATCTATCAGCTTGATTGGAAGCACTAAGAATACAAAGAACAGAAAACTGCAAGAATGATCAGTGGCAGTGAATGTCAATCCTAAAGTGCTCCTAAAAAGATGGTCTCAGATTAGTCATCATTTATAAGATACTGTCATTGTCTATGTAAACACTGATTCTCTTTTGGAACTGAAAAAATATCTAAACCAATGTTGCCTGTATAAAGGGACATCACACCTGCTTTATCTCATTAATTATTTAAGTTTTATCATGAAGTTATAAGAATATTACCCCGCTGGTAGTGACAGACCATAAGAATATTGGATCACCTAGTCTGAAGCCACCTGCAGGCAGGCCAGGTTAAAGTTAGCACTGACCTGAACCTAACCCTTTGCTTGCCCTTTTCCCCATTTAAAGGAACCATAACTAAGTGTATTTTGTGCAGACACTGAACTTGGAGAGATGTCAGGTGAAGTTGAAGATATAGCCACTCCCTAACACCTCCTTCCCCTGCACAGATCTCTCCTCAACTCAAGCTGCCAGTCAGCTCAGGCTTTAAGTCACTGTTGCCTGCAAAATCCATTCTGAATACCTTATTCCACACTAAAAAATGCATTTCCATTCATAAAAAAGAAGAGCCAGCCTTTTGCTAGTTTTGCTGACATTCCACACCCTGATCCAGAAATAGGACATGCATATGCTTCCATGATGTAAATAATCCATTCTGCTCTCCTCTCAACTAAGAGCCATGAGAAAGAGTGCATTTGCTCGTACAAATTTGCAAATACTCCTCATTTCTGTGCTTTCCAGCCAGTGCAAATGTATTATTGATTTAATCTAATCTGGTTTTATGAACTTTTGGACACTAGCTTTTACATTTTAAGCTGAAGGTAGTACCTGAATTAAGAATTCATGTGGCAGAGTGTTTGGGTTTCTCCCTTTTTATTATTCATTTGTATAAAATCAGTATACTATTTGCATATCATATTTAGTAATCAAAAATACATGAAGGTACTCAGGTAACATATTGCTCTACCATAAAACCTTCACACCAAAGGTCCATTGGCAATTCCAGAACCACTGAACTGCATAAACTTGTCGTGGCATATGCCACACTTGAGATGGCCACAACACACAGAGAATCACAATATAGTTTCTGAAGGCTGTAAGCATTCACCCATACAGAGTAACACCAAACCACATCAGAAATCTCCAAGCATCTGCCCATACAGACCAACATAACACTCCAGAAGGCTACAAATGTCTGCCCCTTCTTGTCCTTTAGCCCAACTTTTTATACCCTCATGGTTCACACATTGCCCCTGTGTGCCCTCTGTTCCCTTTGGTGGTTGCTCAGTGCCCCTGGGCACTCCATGGCTCATTGCTGTCAACACTGCTCACCTGCTTTTCACAGCTGTACCCATTGGGGATGAGGTTCAGCCACAGCCCCGCTGCCAATTACCTCAAACTTTGTGGTAATTACCACAGACTTTGTGGGGCCTTTTAAACTCCTTAAGCCCTGCACTCCTGTACATATTCTACACCAAGTATTCAGGAGGCACTGAAAAAAATAATAGTCAAGTCAGCTATTTGAAGTCCTAAAGTAGATGTCACTTCCATAAACTGTTGTTTCAAAGAGCTCTGCAGACCCCAACAAAAGAAGGGCATGGACCTGCTGGAGGGTCATGAAGATGACTGAAGACTGAAGCACCTCTCCTATGATGAGAGGCTGAGAGAGCTGAGGTTGTTTGGCCTGGAGAAGAGAAGGCTCTGGGAAGAACTTAGAGCACCTTCCAGCAGCTGAAAAGGCTATGAGAGAGCTGGAGAGGGACTTTTCACAAGGATATGGAGTGACAGAACAAGAGGTAATGGTTTCAAACTGAAAGAGGGTAGGTCTAGATTATATAATAGAAAGAAATTCTTTGCTATGAAGGTGGTGAAACACTGGAACAGATTGCCCAGAGAAGCTGTGGGTGCCCCATCCCTGGTAGTGTTGAATGAGGCCCTGAGCAACCTCACCTCATGGTAAGTGTCCCTGTCCATGGCAGGGGGTTGGAGCTGGATGGTCTTTAAGGTCCCTTCCAACCCAAACCCCTCTGTGATTCTATGATATCTACTTCAGCTGGTATACAGACCAGCTAAGTGTGAGTAAAACAATAATAACACAAAGCAAAATGGATGTTTTAACTGCAGTAGGAATCAAGTTGCATGACAGATGCACAGATTCTTTCAAAGATGTTTGTACTTGATACAACTCAGAGTTTCCTACAAGGCCAGCTTTACTATCTAAAATACTCTACATAAGGAGCCTGCCACATAAATGACAAGGAGCCCTTCCAAAATCTTCCAGATCTAAAAAATATTTCACAAAGCAGTTCTGTCCAGGAAAGAGGCTTAGTGTATAGAGCCAGGAACAGAGAAGATGAGGGAAGTGGCCTGTGGATATCCTCATGGTTCAGATGTCTGTGTGGGCATCTTGCTTGGGGGACAAGGTAAAATGGGAGTAGACTGTGGAGAGTGAGACAGAGGGTACAACAGAACTGATAAAGGAGCCTGATATCTCAGGCCTAATCAAGCAGAACCCATGGGAGAGACAGACACAGATAACTGCTCCCTGGTGTAGAAGTGACCAAGAGACACGTTGTGAAATTTTGCAATGATTACCAGGTAACTGATGTCATGAAGAATGTGTAACCAATGAGAAATTGTTACCAAAAATAGAATCCTATATCCCCTATATAAACACTTTGTATTCTCAATAAAATTGGCTTCTGATCCACCTCAGTCTCCCCCACCTCTCCATCACCCATAGAAGAGGAGGGCCAGAAGATGTGCATTTCCATTCCTGCATCTGAAACAAAACTATGGGATGCTTTTTGCAAGCAATTTCCCACCTTTTTCTCCAAACTTCCCTTCCATTTCCCCATCAGCTCAGAGTACACTGTCAAAGCAAGGGCACATTTCCTACCATGCACTTGTGCTCACTGTCAGTGTCAGTTATGATGCAGTATGAGGCATCTAAATATTACTGCTGACACAGTACCAAAGAGTATACAATTTTTAGCACAAAAGCAGTTACAAAGACTAAAGGTCTGTCAAGAGAAGAGCCATTCAAGTTTGCCACCAAAATGATCAAATTATGGAAGATTCAGCTTACACCCACCCATATTCCAGAGAGGAACCCAAGGCACACAATTCATCTTTTGCTGATTTCTGCATAAAGTGTGCTTCTCAGGGAGGTGACTGCACACCAACTGCCACGTTAACAAGCAGTGTCTTCCTTCAGACATTTACAAACATCAGAATGCTTATTCATTACAGTCCCACATATCATCTGCTGTCCCAGATGGCGACTGGTGGGATGCTGATTTTGTCCTAAGGCAGTTACCACCCACCAAGATAGTATATGCAGGGCTAAATAAAAAGCATGTGCCATCTGCTGTCAAGTTTAGAAGATTTGTCAAGACATACCAGATTAGTTTAAGTTTATTTTAGATCAGACAAATCAGGAGGTTATAGCTCTCTAACTGCCCAATAAAATAAGTTGCACTGTAGAAGACACACAGTAAATAAAGAACAAGTAACAATGTTCTGCTGGTTCCACCGACCGACCTGGGAGCAGCCAAGGATTCTCACTGTGATCAGTGGCAAAAGGCACATATGGCCCACAAGTTCAGAGGGAACCTGAGGCCAAGAAGCAGTTCTGCAGAACTTACAGTTTTCCTTGGCCTCAAAAAAAATTTTAGGAATTTTCTTTCTTGCCAACAGGATGTTTTTTCTGCCTACTTTTCTTGTCATCATTTACAAAATGATACTTTTATCCTTTTGATTGGTGGTCCTCCATCAATTCTTGCCCAGTTCCAGTTTTTTTCCTATCCTCTCTGTAGAGACTTATCCTCCTGCTCATTCACTGACATATTATGTATACATACAAGAAAGAAAAGACAATTAAAAAGCAGAACTAGTATGCTATCTTCTGCCTGCTTCACAACCAGCATAAACTCACTTCATGTGTCATACCCCTTTGCAAAGGTCTCTGCAGGGGCCCTGCACTGTCACAGTCCCCAGCACTGCAGCCCCCACGGCTGCACCTGCAGAGATCCTCCAGGAGGCCCAGAGCAAATGCTCAAGGAAGTTTCCTCCAGCCCAGCACAAGTGCATCACCTCCTCCAGCATTCAGACCATGAAGGGCAGAGGAACAGAATGCATCAGCCAACTGCAAATGACAGTTTAGCTCCTGAGAAAAAGCAGGAACTACCTAAGGAAAAAAAAATCTGGAAAACTACAGAACATGCAGCCAGAGGCAATGAGGGGCAACAAGGTAGTTTTTCCAAGCTCCTTAAGCATGTTTGCTTACCCTTCTTCAAAGGAGTGTCTGTAGAACTGTCAGCTCTTTTAAATCATCCCAGACTGCTTCCTCTACTGCAGAGTTCACTAAGCCATGCATCCTAGTGCAGCTCTCTGTAGAACACATGACTTCATTAAATAGCCAGGTAATCATAAATGCATTTAAAACTCAATACCAGTTATTTAAGACAAAAAGATCTGTCATCAAATTATACAAGTCACAGTCAGTCTTGTGCTGCCATCCTGCATAGAATACAAGGCTGGCACCTGCTCAGGGATATAAACAGCATTCCACCTGTCCTTTTACAGCTATCTATTTGAAGTCTTCACAGAAATTCATGCATACTGCTTCCCTGAAAAGTAAAAAAAGTCATTTTACAAAGGGAAAAACTTCTGATGATAGCAGTCACATGGAAAATTGGCCATTAATCTCCCCCAAATAAATATAACCTCCAGGAAGATGAAAGCATGAGCAGAATATATATTTTTTACTCTAGAAAATGCTGAAGTGTACGATGAGAAGCTTTTTGCACAACTTAAGCATTTTCAGCTCAAGTCAGCTTTCAGAAGCCCGTTTTATTCTCAGGAGAAATTTCTCTCCAGTCATTCACTTTTCAAAGCCCTTTGCAACTTTAAGATTGCAGTAAAGCTGACTTTTATGCCTTATTTCAGTAGCTCTCTCTCTTGTCTGAGCTGTCACATTCCCTGGAGACATTTGGTAGTTTTAAATTTCCTCAACATTTTATTGATAAAGAAATTCTTAAAAAAACATTATTTTTTCGACAAGCAGACATTTGATTTTGTAACACAAAACACCCTTGTGATAAAAAATTCTTTCATTAAATCCTCCAATTGATGAAGATCTTTCTCTCTCACACTAGTTTACTGAGTTGATCTGTGCTCAAGTTGTCCTTTTCTGAATAGCTGATAACTGAACACAATTTCTGTTAAAGACAGTTTTAAACACACTTACTGCCTTAATAGACACAGCAGGTTGAATATGCCCCCTGTGTTGACATCACAAGCATGAGGTTTTTTGAATATGAAACATTTGGAAAGGTTCACTTAGTGAAATCCAAGTTATCAATCTGATGTCACCTCTGCTTATGACACTCCACTCACAAATTCAGGGCAGCTAGCTCTCAGAATTACATCTTGCAGTATTAGGCATTTTTCTTAAGCTTGGGTCATGCAGTCATAAAAATCCCCAGGAATTCTAGCTTTTTAAATATCCTTCTAATCCTGGCAGAGCTGACTGAAAATATGAACCCTAAAGGCTCAAAAACTAGAAGGGAATTAAAGAGAAACCAATTTCAATTTTCTTCTAGATCTGAGATGATTTTTGAATGTTCAGAGCTGACAATGTTTAGGCAGGAGCATTTATCTTCTCTCAGCCATGCACTTGATCAGGGTCTGGACTGCTGCTATGCTTCATCGCTATAAGAAACATAAGACTTAAAAAAACAAAGCCCAAACAAAACCAAACCTAAATTCTAGTCCTCATGTACTTCCTCCAGGAGAAACCCTGAACAATCAGGCATGTATTTGGATATGCAGTCCAGGCACTGATTTTGGGTCAGCCCTGGCTGATGGTTTAAATGACTTTAAACTGAAAGAGGGTAGTTTAGGTTATAACTAATCTAAACTACTTCACTATGAGAGTGGTGAGGCACTGGCACAGGGTGTCCAGAGAATCTGTGGATGCCCTGTCCCTGGAAGTGTTCAAAGCCAGGTTGGATGGGGCTCTGAGCATCTTGATCTGGGGGAAGGTGTCCCTGTCTGCAGCAGGGGGGTGGAACTAGATGACCTTTAAGGTCCCTTCCAATCAAAAACACTATGATAAAGTAATTCCTTTATTTTCCAAGACTAAGGAAGTCTCCCCATAACAAAACAGGATCTCCTATTCCCTGGCCAGAACTCTTCTCTGCACCCATGTCAGTCTGAAATCATCACGAATGTCAATTAAATCAGTTTCCTGAACTCCAGATGGACACCTCATCAGTTTTGCAACTGCAGCATTAATGCTCCCTTATCCCTGAAAAGCAGGAAGGTTAGGCATCACTAGTTCATTTTACAAAATACTTCTAAACAATATACAAATCAAAATTTTTATTTAATTATGCTTCATTAGGTATTGCAATTAAGTGAGAGTCCACAGCTATTGTAATTAATTCACTTATGCAAAATGGCCAATTCAATCATTAGGCCAAATTGTCAGTTAAATGCCACATTATTATTTTTAAGTATTTATCAGTTCTTAGCTAACAAACGAATGAATAAAGCCCAGTTCAACTGTCAGCAGAAACAGACTCATCTGCCCTAGCAGTAGCTTTCCCCTAGGAAAGCAACCAGAGTTCAGAGATATACCAAAATATCCTTACAAAGGAATGGATATAAAGGATTTAGCTTCTTTACCAGGCAGTTTTCCTAGCTGCATTTTGAATTATACTGTGAATCCCAAGGAAAAGTTCCATACCTGCTTACACCATTTATAGCATTAGGCGTGTCTACATCAAAAGGACAAAACATGACTTAGGAACTAATGACTCCATTTTTGCTCTCTAAACAACCTGTAGGGACAGTACACAGGCTGGCCTAATGCCTGCTCCTGGCATACCTAGATTATCTAAATAAATCCTGAGTAACAATAGCAGAATGGTTTTATCATGGCACACATTTTTTAGATACGAAGGCAGACAAGATGAAACAGTATCATTCTGAAGAACTTTAACAGTTTTTCATGTGTCTGACTATTTAGAATGTAAATTATAATTAAGTAGCACTTCATCTGGTCTCTTGTTGACCTTGTAAAAGCAAATAGATAGATGGACCAGGAAAGCCACGAAGTTAAATTACTTTATTTTTGAAGACATTCATCTGATTCCTTTAATGAACATGCTTATTTCAGGGCAAGCACAAATTTGAGGGGAAAACTTGAGAGAATATGAAACTTTCCCACCAAAATTCTTATTGCAACAACAACCCAAAAAAGGTAGTATTGCCCTTACACTGAAGTCGTTAATAAATACAGTCTGCCTACATTTTTCATTTCACACCCTAAACAATGTTACATTGTGGTCCTAAACAGCTGCCACTTCTCACTCTTAGGATATCATAATGTCATTTTTATGCACTTTCCATTTTTAAATTACATTTAGGCACTCTGAAATAAATAAAACTACACAAATGCACATAATTTATTATCAGTGATAAGCATTAGGCATTAACATCAGTAAGCATTCTGGAAATAAATTCATATGGAATACCAGTTTGCCTTTTTTTTTTTTTTTTTTAATACTTGACTAGATTCCATACTGTGTTCATAAAAGACATGAAAAAAAAAAAAGACATCAGCTGAATTTCCTAAACCAAGTCACCCTAACAATTTACCCTAGCATATTGCAGAACACTGAAATAAAAAAACCCTGCAATTTCTCCTACTTAAAATGCAAAAAAATCATAATGAACTCAATGAAAGTAGAAGAGGAATCTAATCTAAGAAAGCTGTGTGGAATAGTTATATTCAATACAGGAAAAATAAGAAATGTGTCAAAGTAATTTTTGTGCAAGAGAAATAGGAACAAATAAATCAGTGTCCTAAAACTCTGTCAGTGAGTGAACTCATTTGGGAACTGCAGCTGTTGCGCTTTAGAGATTTGGATTAAAATCCATCATTATCTTCCAGTTAATACTCTTCCATCGACCAATCAGCAGTCATATGGTGTTTACCAACCCTGGTCACTTAACCCACTTGAATGGCCTTTGTGCTATAATTTGTACTTCAATACAATCAGATTACTTCTAATCTAAATGATTTGTGTCCTTTATGGGACAGATAAACACTAATCCCAAGGTTCCTAAAACATAGCAAGCCTAAACAGGGCCAGTATGGCATCCATTATTCGCCATTTTAATACAATATTTCATTCAAGTTGGGAAACACTTGATTTGATCATACTGACCCTGTCTTTTAGATTCTCATTTCAAATTTCTTATGCAAACAAAGAAGAAAGATTTATTAGCAAACACCACTGCTCAGCAAAATCAGCAGCAAAACAATCAATACACCAATATATAGATACTACTTTTTGATCAAATTATTTCCCAGAAAAAGTAATTCTTTTTTAAAAGAAGACTAAGCAAAGAGGAACACTTTAAAACTCATTTATCAGTAAGGAGTTATACGTTCCGTAATGGCTCACAGTCCCTGGGTACGAATTTCAAAAGTCTGCCTCCTCAGAATGGTTTTCCAAGCATTCAGTAGGTAAAGTGTCCTTAATCATTCCTGTTCTTCAGTTAATCTGGAGTGACACTTGGAAGCAGTTGTGCTCCAGGGCGAGTCTAGCACCTAATTACATTTAGCAGTAATATGCTTAGGCTCTGATCTCACAAATGCTTCTGCACAGGTGTATCAGTGAACATGTCCCTAGAAGAGGAGGGACCCACACAGGCAGCTATAGATCCCTGACTGGAGCCAAGAACATCAATCTATCTGTACCTCAAAACGTGCCAGAGCTGGGGATAAAAACAGTTGAATATCTCAGTAATAACCTCATGGTGACAGCAAGTATGCAAACAGCTTTGTACACAAAGGTATTACCAGTGTCACCATTTTATAGTCATATATTTACCAACATATATATTTCTTACTGACAAAAATGCCAACTCCCTACAAAACATACCACTAAACTTTAAAATAGAACTGATCATATTCAAAGTTAAGCAAGGACAAGTCAGAATTGGATAAAACATAGCCAAAGAAAAATTAAGATGCTGGATGATCTTAAAAGCATCTGTAGCTATTAACTTACACAAATATAAACATGTTTACTTAAAATACCTCAACACAGGTGCTTGTATTTCATATTAAGTAAAACTCTTTCTAGTTTAGGTTGTTAACTAATCAAAATTTCACTTTCTCATGGTGCCCTCATTCACAGTTAGTGCTGCTCTCAGTAGGTGACCTCAGCCTGCCTTGCAGTGATGAGTGAGCTCGCACACCCACACACACACACAGAATCAGGAACCACCACCACCAAAATTCTGGTGTAAAACAGAGTCACATGCTGACACAAAAACCTTTAAAAAGCCTACAGGATTATTCTGTGAATGCCATGTATACTCCTTACTCTACTCTGAAAATGGCCCTTGTGATGCTCCTTGTACTTTGAGCAAGATCCCTATTACACATCACAAAACAGCCTCCTTGAAAGGTCCAGCACAAACCACAGCTTGTTTGAGATTTCCCAGAAGTTGCAACGATTTCAAAAGTGCTGGGAAAGCTTCTATAATTCACTTCTGAAATGATAACATAACAAACTTACCAAATACAGAGGACTGATCTAGCTTTCCAAGAGCAGTAATCTTTGTTTTTCACTAATTTCTCGAGCTCTACCAGAACCTCATAAAGTTGCATATTTCCTTGAATACTGTATTTGTGTTTAACTGCATACATGAAGTAAGCACAAACTGCAATTGTAAAACAGCAGAGCACTCTTTCTCTTTTACTGACATTTAAAAGGACTATATGAGAGTCCAAAAGCCAAATGCAAAAGTGGCTTGCACAGCCCACTTGCACAATTACAGCCACTGCAAGTGCTTAGAGGAGACTGGAAAGAGGGAGAGTATTGTTATTTTTTCCCCAGATACCTAAAAATTCTTGGACCAGCTGTCCCAAAGAGTGCTGGTTCCAGAAGAGACTCTGAAGTCCAGAAACACTGAAAGAAATTTCATGTGAGAAAGTAACTAGATATTTGAAGGAAGTACTTGTAAATTCTACAAATCATTATTTAATGAAAACCACCTGGCAACAGCAAAACATTTCTCTGTGAGACCCCCAGAATTTATGTCAGAAACCATATCTCCCATCATGGGAGGAAGTAACAGTCTTCACTTACAAACTCAGTAGCTCATGTGTAAACTGGAAAGGTACCACACAGTTCTAGCAGATTAATAGCAGCAAGCCCAAACTTCACAAGAGGGAAAAAATAAGAAGAAAAAAAAGAAAGAGAGAAAGAGGAAGAGAAGGAGGAAAGGGAGAGGTACTATAACACTCTAAGGGCAAACCTCATCCCTCAGATGCAAGCCAGGAAAGGTTCTAGCCTTTGTGGGTTCATAGAGATAGGACCACAAGCTAAATAAGGAATGGTCACTTCCTGAAATACATAGGAAATGGATACAGATCACAACAGATTCAGAAATAAATATCTGTTTGCATGAGACATAGGTGCCAGAAACATACCTGCAATGTTACTGTAGTCTTGGCAGAAGGGTCAAGCAGCTGCACAGTAAAACAAACAAACAAAAAAAAGGGCTTCATTCTGCTCCTGTATTTTAGAGGGTTCCCACAGTAATTTCTGAAAGCTGCTGCACCAAATAGAAACCAAATTGTTTCTGGAGAGCTAAAGAAGGCTGAAGGCAGTTCACTTCCCTGATATTCCTGATTCTTTCCCCCTTTCCATTGCAGAAGACATGCTTAGACCACTTAAACTATTAAGAATCTAGAATTAACTAATTTGAATTTACAGTATTTCAATTAAGAAAATCAGAGTCCCTATATCAAAAATGCTGTAAAGACAAATATGTGAAACTAACAGAAGCACAACTAGAGAAACTTCAAATGTAAGAGTAATACAGCAAAAATCACCTCTTTCTTCTAAAAACTTTTTTGTACGGTCAAAGTAGCCATTTGGAAAAAAACCTCCCCAAAATTCCTTAGCTGAGAAAAACAGTTGGCCACTAAGGGTTTTACAGTCCATTATTGAAATTGTATCACACTGAAACACTATTTCTCTAGGATCAATTAAAATTTAAATTCAAAATATGTCAAACAGCTACATTAAACTCAGTTTGAGCAAGAAAGATTACATCTGCATTTCTTACTTTACCTGCTATTTTTATACTTTATGGAAGAGCCACCTTCCCTCCTCACTCTAATGAATTGTACAAGGAGGCAAACAACTGTAAGTCACAGCAACGTGGACTGTTACATCCTTGCCATAATAAATGAGGAGATGCTTACAGCTTCTTCTTCTGCAGCACAACAATTCCCCTACCTCCAGGAAACCATTAAACAGCTAGAGGTGTGAACCCATTGCAGCTTTTTGCTTCATTAAGTCATATATCCTTTTTGCATTGGAGCCATGAAGCCATAAATCATGTGAGACAGAATGAGAGCTAATTAAAGAGTCAGCTAAGCATAAAATTCTGCATTGTTGCATATCAGACAACTCCAAAATTGGCCATACTTTGTATAATATATTGTAAAATATTAAAAGATGTTTCCAGCAGATAGGTATTTTCTCTAAGATCTGAGCACTGCTACCCGAAAAACATCAATATTTCACTTCCTAGCAGGGAAGCCCCATGAAACCCTGGCTCACCTTTTTTTTTTCCCTTTTAATAACACATCATTCTGCCTTGTATTGCAGTGCAGTCTTGCATACAGTCTTTAAACTTACTTAACTCCTTTTTTAATTAGTATAAACTTCTATGCTTCTGAAGACAAATTCACAACCCCAGAAATCTCCACATACACTAGATACAAATGTTTCTAATCTAGCCCTTAAACTTCACAAACACTTCAGGCTATCTACAGAATTCCTCTACCAATAAGGCAGAAAAAAATATAAAAAATCCATTTCCTGATACCAGATTTCTCAGGCAATGCAATCATAAGAAAAGCTCTTCTTTGAAGGGTTAGAGGTAAATCTGATGCAGAGATGTTAACTGAAATACACATCTCACAACCCAAGAGGGCTTTTAGGTATGCATAATATTACTCTGATACCTAGAGTATCCACCAATAAGTGAGAAACTTGTTACACCAAGGTCATATGAAAACAGAGCACAAGGATGATCCTATAATTTCAAGAGCTTTTCCTCTAAAAGATTTTTTAATTGAACAGATATATGCAGATAAATGTTCAACTCCTATTCCTTCTTCACCTTCTTTTTAGAGATCTAATAATTGTAGCTACTAAAGCAATTCATCAAATGCAAGAGACTGAATCTCAGAGTAATCATTGCCAATATACATTTCCTTAAAAAATATACATATTCATCAGTCTCAATGTTTAACTGCAAGGAATAGCCAAGTGCTTATGTGGTAGTCTTACACTCCATTTTCCCAACTGCAGTTTCCCACTACAAGTTTAAATACCTTAAAAGAAGGAAGAACAAATGATTTTGCACTTTAAATTATACCCAAGTTTGACAAGAGCATTCTTCTTTTTTCCTATTATATAAAAAAGAAAAAAATGGGGTGTGAATTTATTAAGCTAAACTTTTATTTCAGGCTTCACTGACTGGAAAAGGGGCCCAACATTTTTTTATTAAAAATGGGGCACCATCCATAAGGTGATTCATATTTTACTGGGATATTCCAAGAAACTCTGAGTTGCTGGCCACTCTTGAAATCTACTGCATTAGGCTGCAGTCAGGAAGGGAGGCATGGGTCAAATACACAGTTAGGACAAAGTACTAAGTTCAACAAGCCAACACAGGGGTCAAGGAATTAGAAGAGCCAAGAAATATATCTGCTGAAGGAAAGACCAAAGACTGAGGCATTCCAGCTGCCTGAAATTATACAAGAAGGACAACAAAGAGGCAGGTATAAAGGATGCTCAGAAGTGACAGGGACCAGGCAGGGCTGCTTGCAGTCAGCCCACAAAAGCCACAGCTCACACTCCTGCAACCTGAAAGACCCAAAGCAATCTCAAGTAAGTTTTTAATATTCACTACTAATTCTGAAAAGCATTTGGCAGCACTTTGATAAGTGAATTAAGTTCTGCCTATGGCTTTACAGAAACACATGAAATACAAATCCTAGTAACAACCATTTTAGAGAGATTGACAATTCTTAAAAATCAGCAGTGCTGGGTTTTATAAACTAGCCCATTTGGAAATTCAAGCTGAAATGATCCTTTTAAACAACATAAAGTACTTCTGTGGCCCAGAGCTGCTACTTCAGCCTTATGAAAAATTTAAAAATAAATCAGCTTTTTTCAACAAGTCATTGACATGAAAGGAATTGGAGGGTTCTCACAAGATGGAAGAGGCCATACAACAGCAGCAACAATAAATGACAGGAAGAGATTCAAGAATATATATGTATAGTAAAAAGATACATATTTAGAAACATTCAAACTTTGCTTCAGTGTCACACAAAATGTGATCTCCAGCTCTGTAAAAACATAAGCCACTCCATCATGTTGATATTACAAAGGCATTCACACAGTAGAAGCATACAAAAGCAAACCAGCCAAGCCCCCGTGCTCAGCATGAAACATGACATTGGCTCCTAAGTGCCCAGGACAATTCCCACAGTCAGCACGACCTCAAGGCAAAGCAGCCCTCTGGTAGCTGCGTGCTGCAGGAAGCAGCCGTGCTGCTGCACAGAGATTACAAACCCCACCCGCCCCTGGCAGCCTCAGGCTCCCTCCTGTCCTCCGGGGTTCAGCGCCAGCCTGCCCTTCCTTTATTCTTAAACATCCGCCAAATCACGTTAGTGCAAATCTTCCCCTCTGAACAAGAAGGAAGTTCTCCTATCCTTGCTCAAGATTTAGATGTTCAACTTAAAGAAAAAAAAAAAGTCAGATCCCTTCTTGAAAAACTGTGATGCAGAAACTTGGTTAATATTCTAATTTACAGTTAAGAAAAAAAAAAGGTAAAAAGCTTCTGAGAACTAAATAACACTTAAGAGAGGTGCATGGGGTTCCTTCAATAGCATGGTTTTTCCAGATCTTTTACACTGCAACAGCATGCCACCACCAAGTTATATGCAGAAATATTGGCAAATGCAAATTCACTGAAAGTGGTAAAAATAAGAATTACACCACACCTGTTTTGTCAGCCTCTCACTGCCCCAATCTGAGTTACATAATAGAGTGTAATTATGATGGGGACAATTGAGACCCAACAAATCTACCAAGTTAACATAGCTGACAACATAACCAAATTATGAAGCTGACAACATAATCAGATGTTGACATTACTTCTGTCAAAATTTGTTATTACTGATCATCAACACAAATTTCTCTGATGCTGAAGTTTGTAAAGCTCCATTGTCTGGTTTCTTAAGCTGTTTTTGTAACAGTCATGACATCGTGAGACTAACCCACATGCCAAGGAAAGGCAGCAGAGTTTGGAATGTTTTCTCAAATCTGTTTGAAAGAGGAAGAAAATGTCAGTGTAGGGGGCTCTTGCCTAGCTTTCCAGGAATATCACTTGCTCGAGAGCATCTGTCTCCTGCCTGCAGTAGAGAGGGGGCCCCTGAGTACAGTGGACTTAGTGGCTTATTCAAACCTCAATCAGTCATAGAAACAGAGAATCATTAAGGTTGGAAAAGACCTTCAGGGTCATTGAGTCCAACCTTTGACCATTAAACCATAGCACTAAACACCACGGCCAGCTGTTTCTTGAACACTTCCAAGGATGGTGACTCCACCACCTCCCTGTGCTGAACTACCCTTTCAGTGAAGAAATTGTTCCTGATGTCCAACCTGAACCTCTGCAGGTGCAGCTTGAGGCCATTTCCTCCCATCCTGTGTCTCCTGTTACCTGGGAGAAGAGGCTGACTCTCACCTGGCTACAACCTCCCAACAGGGAGTTGTGAAGAGTGACAAGGTCACCCCTGAGCCTCCTCTTCTCCAGGCTTAATGACCCCAGCTCTCTCAGACACTCCCCATAGGATTTATTCTCTAAAGCTTCAGCACTTTCAGACACTTTTAAACAAAGAATGACTTCCATCTTTATTTTATATACTTACAGACAATATATATTAATTGTCAGCATTTAATACTATATAGAATAAGACTATAGCACTAAGTATCCCTACCCATATGTGCTTAATGCTTTCACATTACTTATGGGACTAGGAGTGTCATTAGTCCATTTGAGGTGTCAAACCTGACAATAAGGTTCTGCTGTTTCTGATGTCACCTGTCTAAAAGAAAGTGAAATTCTCCAGAGTGGAATCTGACAATACCTGAGCAAGTACCAGTGAAACACAAAGCACATCAATAGCCTCTAATGCTACTCCACAGAGCACAAAATTTATTTCTTCAATCATTTCAGAAGCCAGGCTCTAGTTTTAACAATTTGAAAAGCACTCACTGATGAAAAAATTCAAGATTTACCATGATTCCTTAGGGCAGAATAGCTTCTTTTTAAAAGAAACCCAACTAATAGGCTCTTTAAGTTACAAGATCATATTTTCCCTCCCCTCACAGACTGAAGATTAGTTAAAACAATCAAAGCAATGAGAATAGCTAAGTCATTAAAAAAAATAAAAAAAATAAAAAAAACAACACATAATTTGCTGCAGAAATTGTAAAAAAAGCAGGAGACTGCAAGAGAAAAAGATTCTCTCACTGTTGAGGCACTTACATGCTGCAGTGCAGAATCTATCCGCAGCCTGGGCTCCACCACAGAGCTGCTAGAAATGCTTGGCAAGTTGCTTAAATCACTCACTACTAGCACAGGACTTTCCTGGGAGCCTGAGTGGAGAATTCAGGCTGGAGTTTACAGAGTTGCTGTATTAGAGCTCAGGCTATAATGGAGCATTGCTGGATGCTCCTGCTGCTGCTCAAGACAACAGATCTGCTGTGAGCACACCCTACACCGTTCTGAGGGCTGACATACCAGACCCCAGGATTCAGCCCAGGCATTAACATTGCTGAAGATCCCTCTCTGTGCTGAAGTTTCCCCTTATGTCAGGAGAATGCTCTTTTATTTCAATCATGGAAGTGTTGCAAAGATTTTTAAAATTTCTTTTACTGTTGTTGAAGCACATATTACCCATGCTGTGCACAAAGTGTGGCGAGAAAAAAACCAAAAGTTACTCTTGATTATACCCACTAACAGACCCAGCTAAGGTCGTATTGCATTTCCTAGTTTTCACATTCTTAACTTTGCAAGTCTTCCAACTCTCTGTTTGAGGTTTAAAATATTGGTATTCTTATTCTCTGACTAACAAGGGACCGAGATGAGCATCAAACATGGTACTGACTATGCAGAGACCCCACAATCTACCAAATAAGCATCCGTCTGGCATAGACTGCACCTGCATTGCAGACAACAGACTGCAGAAACAGACAAGGCTGAATCTTTTCCATGATTTTTGATGCAGATTCATGAGGGGTTTTCTTAATTGTAACATATGAAATAATCTCATTTTAACAAAAAGACAAAGTGCACCTAGGCACGCACAAGCATTTGCAATTTCAAGTCAAAGATTCAGCTTCCAGTTATTAGCAGGTGGCCAAAGGAAGAAAGATTATGCAATTACTTTTTTTGGTCACATGCAGTCATGCAAAGAAAGAGACTAGATACTCCTCTGCTCGTGTTTATTAGCATTTTCATTATAAAATCCCATTAGGAGGTTCCTGCATCATCTTTGAAAGTCTTGCTGCACAGGGCAGAGTAAGAACTTTGAGGGTGTGTTTACTTATTATCTTACCCAAACTCATCTTCTTTGGAATACACCTTGATAATGAGTCTTAATGCTCAAATTTTTTTTCCTGGCTTAGGAAAAAAAGCTTCTTTTTTAATCAAAATTATGACAGATACAATTGGACACTGTAAAGTGTAAACTAGATAACAAAAATCACATTAAACTTTTTTCCTCATTTCCATTTTGAAGCAGACCATACTAATGTTGCCTGCCACATCACTGATTCTTAACCTAATTAATCTTTGAAATTGTATCAAATTATATTAGGACTAAGGAGACCTGATAATCTACTATATCTAAATGGGATGTACTGAGAAGGGTCAAATTAAAATACAACAGCTTGTTGTTAAACAAACTCTGCTCCCATGTCTAGCTTTCTGATACCTGCACAAGTACATATAGAAAGAACAACCATCATAACCAGTTTTGTGATAAAATCATTAGATCTTAACAGCTCAGTAATGCTGAAAAGTGTTAAAGATTCATTGGGGCACAGCCTCAGCATCACCCCAGTCCCCAGTAAATAACTCAATTAGGAATTACTCAGTATGAGACCAACACTGGCTGTAGAATGACAGCAGGTTGACTGCCATGAGGTTACAACAGCCTCATAAACCATAAATATACAATGGCTCAGAAAAATAAACAACAAAATGAAGAAAACTTTCTTTGTGAAGTCATAACTCAAGCTTCACCTCAAGTTAATTTTACTTTGCTCTCTTGACCTGAATGCTGCCATTTTAGTTGCAGATCTTCAGCGCCTGTAGTAAGTAGTTACACAGTCTTCCTTCACACACACGACTTACCTGAGTCCAAGGGATCACTTTCCCTGCCACACAGGTGCAAGTAATGGATACTATAACAGAGCAGACTGGCTCTGAGCCTTGCCTTGCTTGCAGGAGGAGTCTGTGAGACATCTCAGTGTGAATCAGGGTGCTCTGGGAGACAAGATTAACCCACCTCACACGCTAAATGACTGACTGAGCTGCAGGTGTGCCCCATACTTCCAGCAATGGCAGGTCTGCACCAAACAGCTTGCCAGCAGAAAGCAGAGAGAAATGAAAAACTGCCCGGTATGTTTCAGAATCACAGCATCTCACCAACACCACAACGCATCATCCCGTCACACAGAAAGTTACCAGCTGTAGAAAACTGTGAACCAAGGGGCATAACTATGCAGGGCCTGCATTCTGCCACAAAGAAAGTGCATTTCACCTATGTGTAAACTGAAACCTATTTAATGCCATTTCTGTGTTCAAGGCAATCTCACAACATTTTAAAACTTGTGAACCATTTATGGTTTTGTTTATGTTTTTGTTACGTACAGCTATGTAATTGAAAAACCATGTAGGTATATAAAGTGAGGTAAAAAGGACTTCAACTGTCTAAAGCTGCTGCTTGTACTCATGTCTAGCTACTGCTCCCTCTTAAATTCCTTATTATAAATATTTAATAACAAAAGAAAAGTTGTTGGCAATAAACAAAGTTTTATTGAATAATTTCTGAGGAGTGAAGCATTAACAGTGTTTTCCTAACAGGTTAACTTGCTCATATTCAAACAATCATCAATAATGTAAACAGCACAGTTGTAACATGCCTCATTGTGTATTGGCATCACCTGTCATTACAAGAGCAGCAAATTGTTAAGGTACCAATATTGATAAGCAACAGACTGGGGCTGCACTGATATAGTTAGATTGGTTTACAAGGCTTCTATTTTTACAAGCCTTGGAAGCTCGGGTTGTCTCATGAATTTTTAACATGTCAATTAATATGTTTATAGAAAGCAATGTCAGCTTTAGCTAATATATAAGAAGAATCCCAGTTGCATGCAAAATGTACAATGTGTTAAAGCTCTAAGATTCATGTTTGAGAAATTGAAAAGAATTATTGCACATGATTTGAGGACAGCAATCACTTAGAAAGGAAAAATAAAAAAATGTGTAAGTTAATGGGCATGATGAATCACTCTGGGAAATATTAGTGTAATTTCATGGAACGTGATGTATTGCAGGGCATCAGAAAAAAAGTTTTTATTTGTGGCAAACAGAGTAAGATCCTCACATCCTAGCACCAAAAGATACCTTATACCAGAACAAATTACCAAGTATTTTGTTATTTTTTCCAACATACTACCAATAACCTAAATTAAGCAATGCTTACTTAATAATGTTCAGTGCCCTCACTGAATCAACTGTGTTGGAATAGCAGCTACTCTTTGGCAGCACTTTCTCCAACAATATACAATGACGTCAAATGACTGCACAGTGCAGAGACAATTTTTTGCCATAATTACCCTGTTTGCTTTGTAAATTACATAAAGTCAGAAAACATGTTAACTTTGTGAAAAAAAACATTTTTTAAAATCCTTAGGATGCAAGTTTTCAAAAGTTTTAGATGTTTTGTTTTTAAGACATTGGCCTTTGTTAAATTAAGGAAACCATAAACTTCCTATTGTAAGATTTTGCATGCTCTGTGAAACTGCAGTAAAAAGACAAATTTTACATTTCAAAAGAACCTTTTTCACATGTAGGCAAAATAACAATAGGAATTAGCCCTTCAATCAACATTTGAGCTGCATCTGTAGTTAGGCAAGCTGAGTATGTGGTGAAAATCTAGTAACCTGTGCAGCCAGAGGGATGTTACAGTCACATAGGAGAGTGAAGTTCCTGTAATTCTTTCAACTCTCTGTAGATTCATCAGCCTTAGGATAAAATATTCAAGTGCATTCTATGGATCTGAGGAAATTCCTCCTTTGTTAACTGGGATTTAACATCTACCTTCACTGCATCAGAGGTAATTGAGGATCACATAAAAGATACAACATTCACAATTGTATCTTGATGGGTGACATACATTAAGTACTACAATTTTCTGAATGCAATGCAAAAGTGACAGAGCCGAAATATTTATCTGCTGCAAGTTTTCATTCAAGGGATTCCATAGGGCTTAAGGCATATTACAAAGTAAGAGCAGAATTTCAGAAAGCAAGCTATTCAGACTGCAAAGTCATCTTTTCTTCCCATTAACTACAGATGACCTGAGCTTTGCAGGGTATTTCAGTACACTAGAGAGCACCTTGCACTCCAGTTCTGTACTCTGCTACATCCCAACACAGCCTGATGAATGCTTTGACATTTGAGACTACCACAACTGTACCATATGCTCATTTTGAAAATAACAGGAATGCCCAATCTCATAAATTCTCAAACTCAGAGAGCAAATATTCTCAAACCACAATCCCTTGTGATAACCTGAAGAGAAAAAACTGCAAGAACTGTAAAACATCTGTTATGTTCTATGCAGTAATCCTCATTGCTGTTCAAAATCTTAGGGCTTCCAGAGCTAATTAACTAACAAGCCTACACTCCCCCAAAAGATTATATTCCACAAGGCCTTTTTGCTGCTTTATACATATTTATCCCTGAGCAACTGCACTTGAGGAAAAAGATAGCCTCTCTATTAAAACTTAGCTGAGGAAATCCAAAAGATTAAAAAAAAAAATGCAGATAGTGAAGAACAGTCAGTTAAGAGAAACAGGTGCTGGTGTGAGTATTTTGATCCCTTGTAAGAGAGTGTGCAGTGCAGAGGGAGCACAGGAGGGATGGACAGCTCCCATTAGTAAAGGAAGAGGCAAGTAAGCACAGTCTCTTGACACCTGCTGGTTTTTGTTAATATTTAGGTTTAACTAAGCATCTGCTATATAATTCACTGGGAAAAAAATGTAAGACCTTGATAACTGAGTGAAAATGCCCTCTAAAGAGGGTAGTTTCTTTCCTAGTTTCTGACTACCTTGTGGATTAAGCCAAACAATTAAAAAAAAACCAAACAAACAAACAAAAAAAAAAAACCAAAAAAAAACAAACAAACAAACAAACAAACCACCACCAAAACAAAACAAAGAAGTTATTAGTGTGACCAGTGTTGTTACTACTGATTTATCTTTCACCTTCAGATTTCACACAAGCATATGAATTCCCATCCACTGGAAAAGGTCTGAGGCACAAAAAACCCATTTGGCAAGACCAAACACTAGAAAAAAAGTTTGCAACTATAGAGGAATACCCTAGGAACAAAGCAGAAGAAAAGCACTGTCCCTCCCCTTAATCAATCTACTAACCTGGTGAGCTGCAAGGAGTAGCAAGATTACTTCTTTGGAAAAGGAGAAGCAGCATAACCCATTCACAATAGTCTAGTGCCAGCTCTGGACTACACAAAGAGACACCTCTTCCTTGTTTCCAGAACTGCAGTAACCGGGCAGAGGGTGGCTGCATCCACTGGAGAGCACAATGCTGCCACGAGAGGCAGAAGCTTCGCAGAGCACGTTCTCCCTGACTCCAGCAGCCTGAGCATCCCAGCAGTGTCCTGCCATTGCCTCTCATTCCGGACCTGCAGCAGCAGTGCTCCATCCGCACCTGCTGCAATCACACAGATGCGACCCCGGTGATTTCAGGGTTTTACACGACTGTTTCCTGTTACGTTTCATTCCGGTAAAAAAACATGCAGGTTCTTGACAGCAAGAGGACTTCTTTTGCATCTCATTTTTATACTTTGTCCAAGGCAGCACTAAAGCAGCAGCAGAGAGTATGGAAATAAAATTATCATCTCCCTCCTCCCATAACGAGTAGTTAGCTGCAGTGAAATTGGGTTTTGAAGACTTATTGAAACTTCTGAGGGCTCACAGTGCCACACTTCTCTAACTTTTCCAGTCACAGATTTCCCACTCAAGTTTAACAATACCGATCTAACGCCAAGCTCACACCCTTTGAAACCCATGAAAAGAGTTCCCAAGTTTGATCAGGAGTCAAAACCAAGAGAAAACAAACCTAAGCCTTCACACATGCACGAATACTCTAACAATTCCTCGGAAACAAGGGCATTTCTTGCCTTTAGCTGCAGAAAATACAATCTTGTACCTAACTCTCCTCTGCTTATTTGGAAACGGATCACCAGGACATAAACTTTAACATTTTAACATACCATCACCGTCCACGGGCTTTCGATGCAAAGCACTTACACTCACCACGCGTACTTAGCTCATCAAGGACGACTCCTTCATGCGGGTTAATTCCTCCTTTGCTGAAGAAATTTAACTTGCCCGAAGTCGTCGGGATTTAAAAAAACAAGAAAGCCGAGCTGTGCTCATGCAACTACTTCTTTTTTAAAAGTCACTCCGTGTGCCAGGCAGGCAGCGCTCGCTCCAGCCCCGGAGCCCGGGAGCAGGAGCCCCGCACCTTTCCCACGTAACAAAAATCGTTACGCAAATCCCGGGCGCTGCCGAAGCCCCTGACCTATTTAGAGACGCGCTTGATCCCTCCCGCAAACAAGCGATGCTGCGGAGACGCCGAGAAGCCCCCGGCGGCGCGGAGCCCGCCCGGGCTGGGGTCACCCGGCACCCCGCTACCTGCGGCTCCGGCCGGAGAACTTCGCCCG
>VZRH01003314.1:0-45629 GCA_013397555.1 Urocynchramus pylzowi | reverse complement strand
GCCGGGCCGGGCCGGGCCGGGCCCGGGAGCGGGGCGGAGGGGACCGCCGGAGCCTCCGGCTGAGGCGAGCGGGGCTGGAGGGGCTCTCCGCCAGCCCAGCGGGTCTGCTTGCTCCGGGCGAGCCCAGCGCCGGCCGGACGCGGTCACCTCAGTGTGCCCGGAGCCGCTGGGACTTGCCACAGGCAGCACAGCCCCGTCCCGGGGGCGACAGCCCTGAGAAGCAATCCCCGAACACCACCCAGCTGGAACAGCTCCCGCTTTCCTTACTCCTTCAGCTTCTGGTCGTCAGCTGTTGCTCTTCCTCCCCTAAATTCACACAAACCTGTAGCCAGCCTCCCAGCCCTCCGGTTGTGCCAGTCCGCCTGTGAGGGCTTCAAATCTATAGCCACTACTCCTCAGCTCTGTTCTGTAAAGTGTAAAAGTGTGTCCTAAATATAAACATCACACTAGAAAGCATCAGGTTTTGTAAGTACTTAAGAGAAAAATAATAATGATAATATTAGAAACATCAAAATCAGTGCAAACTTCAGTACAAGAAAATTTACAGCGTTTTTATAATTTGAGTTAGCTTTTATAGGTCGAAGGCTGCTCCTGGAGAATGTGATACAAACAGAGGGAATCCTGCAGTATTTAATTTGTTATTCTTCTGCAGGAAGGAAAACAAGAACATCTAACATTGGAGAAAAACTTCTTGCTGAACTTTAATTTCAGCTTTTGGAGAAGAGCAGTGATACTTAATACTGTTAAGAATTGCATCATACCTTGTTTACAGTTTTATGTTCAATAAGTTCTTTTAGGACTCAGGACAGGAAATTCTGAGAGTTTGAATTAATCATCCCATAAAAATATGAATATAACCCTTCTTCTGGTGTTTTACCTACCACAAACTTCTTACACAGAAGAAATCTGAACTTTAAAGTATACCTCAGTGTTTTTGAAAGATTTGCTGGTCTCCTACAGAGAGAAAGAGCAGCTGAAAATAGGACATTTTTTTTCCCCCAGAAGTCCTGAGTTTGTCTGAATTTGTAGCAGAAGAATAGACGGCACAGTAGGAAAAATTCACTACTGAAACTGGGAATGTTGGACCAGTGGTAGAGGAATTTTGAATCTACACATATCTTTTAGCCCTTTTCAAGACAAACTTGCAGTAAAACAGCATAACAGTCTCCAAAACACATTCAGAAATGTCAAAATAATTCTGACTGAACAAAATCTCAGCAACTTTCTCTTCATACACGACTTTCAAGTCCTATTCTAAAGAACCAAGAATATTACATCCAGACAGTATTATTTTATTTATGTAAGCAGCTGTTGTAGTTGCCACAGAGATGTTACCCAATCTTAAATTGAAAGGTGGTCTGCAAATGACCATTCACTGTATTTGCTGTTAATATGAAAATGCATAAGAACCCCTGTGAATACTATAACATTCTTCAGAACAAGTACATTTCTGTTCAGTGGCTCATGATTAAAAAAAAAAAAAAAAAAAAGATATTTCAGTGAATTCTAACCATCAGCTTCCTACAGGGAGGTGTAATGGGGGGTGATAATTGTATATGGTTTCAAACACTTGATGCAAAAGTATGTCTTGGGTCTGTCTTTGAAAGGCCTGTTCTCATCAGAAACAGCAAAATTTAACCCACAATTGTATACATCTTTATGATGCATGTCACAGCTGCAATTATGCATTCCACCACATACCACTGTGCAACTTACCACTCTTGACTCCAGCTCCCTATCAAATACTATGGTCTGTAAGATTGTATAAGTGTCAAGGCTGGAAATTTTTAAATGCCCTGTGACCTGTATTATCAACGTGTCACATTTCATCTCTATAAATGCTGAAGGCACACTAGAAGTTACGAAATTACAAAATAGTTGTAGAATATCAAAACAATTGTAAAAGTGATGTGAGCAACAGGAAGACCATTTAGCCTGGGAGATCCTATAAGGAGATAACAGGTCTGTAAATTCAGAGGAACCTATTGGAAAGGAGAGGCTGCTATTGGATGCATTTCTACTGGAAATCTGCATAAAAACATATAAAACCAGACAGAGGTGGGATCTTATCCTAAATAAGAATATGCAGAGTATGAAGAAGACATGCTGAGTATGAATTAGAATTGCATTTTATCACTTCATTTTTTCCAGAACTTTAAATTTGGCTCTAGCAAAACAAACTTGGATGACTTTTCTAAAACATCTGTCACTGAGCATAGGTTTAATGTGACACAAATTTGTTTGCAGATGCATGCAGATTGGTGCATGCAAACAAACCTCTTAGAGATGCCTACAACCCAACATCAATTCAGGATGCCTCAAGAGCTGGGAAATATTTTCTACAAAAGGCAGCAGTAATATTACATCTGGGTGACATTTGATATCATTTTATGAGGAGAGGTCACCACTGGCAGGCCTCAAGCAACCCTCACATTCATGACTCACCCTGTAAGAGGCAGAGTGCCAGAAACCTTCTCTGTCCCCAGCAAACAAGGAAACTGCTGTGTTCTCCACAGTAAGCTATTTTTATATATATCTGAAAGGCCTACTACTTATTTTGAGGAAGTCTTCCTTTTTGTTTGACTGTTATACCTTTTTTGAGAATTAAGGCTCAGTAATGTTTTACTATCATCCATTTCAAAAATAAGCTGCCTCTAAGCACCACAGGTGCTTGAGGTACGACTACAGACTTCTTGTTTGTTTGTTTGTTGTCTATGCAAAATATGAAAATAATACCCTAGTGCTCCAGATGTTTATTTGCCTTTTTGGTGATCCCATATGGCAAATAATGCAAGGAATAACAACAAAAATAAATACTTTCAATACATGTTACACAAGTATCCCTCTGTGGAAATAAACCAAGCCTTTCCAGGACTTCTTTTCTACTGGCTTCTCCAGTGGTAACCTATTAAATGTTAGCTTTGCTGAGAAGTGTTTCAGTAAATGACACTTCAGAAATTGGGAGACCAGATGTAGACACAGAAACTACAGGTACAGTGATTTCAGTATTTCCCCTCCATTAAGTACCAATGCTTTTTATAATGAGAGATGTTTCTAAGTGATTACCTCGACACATCTTCTTTCCCTGAGAAGTTGCCCCAGATTCTCTAAAGTCATATTGGCTTTAAGCAAATATGGGCAGCCTTCTGTGCTTGCTTTGCACTCTACTCATTCTAAGACAGTAATAGCCTTGTCACCATGTACATGAGAAGAATGAACTTCAGAGGTGATTGGTTTTGTGTTGTTTTCTCTTTTTTTCCTGAAGAGATCCAGTCATTTCCATAGTCTTTGAAATTAAGGCCTGATAAGCAGAATTTTAATAAAACACAGCTAAAAATCTTACTTTTATGCATGGGAAAAGTATGATAGAAGAAATGATGACTGAATTAAGGTCTTCTGTGCCTGAATCCATGTTCCAGTCCCTTACCAAACTAAGATGTTGGTAGCTGCTCATAACCTTTCTACAAAAGACTTTGTTAGAGTTTTTCCCATTGGTATGCAATTCCTTGTTTGTCACCTGTTCATTGGGGGATTTTGGTTTGTTTTTTTACAATAAAGAGTTGTTTCTGGATCAAGTATTTTTTTAATACTTTAGAAACTTTATAGATTCCCTTACTCAATTTAAAATTCACATCTGTATGCGTGTCTTGAGTTTTGGTTCCTCTAAGGAAATCTGACATTTTATAACCAGATAACTTATATGCCTGTACATTTTCCAGCTTCCCTGCTACTGCCTCTGGGGAAACAATCCTAGATTTAGCAGACCTCCATCTGCCTCCCCTGTATAAACAGACAAAGCAACTACTTAGCCAACCTGCTATCAGCAACCTCTCTATTTTTTAAGAGGTTGGCTGTCAGCAACCTCTCTATTTTTTAAGGAGGACAGTGATTTTGGTTTTTATACTTCTTTTACCTTGCATCTATAATTGATGGAGATACTTGAAATGCTTTTTTAAATTTGCTGTTAATTTCTATTGCTCTTTATTTTTGTCCACATATTTCCAGTTTCCTGGGGTTTTTAAAGTGTGTTTAAGCATCTCACTTGACTTCATAATGGCCCAAATTTAACCCTTTTTTAAAACTTGTGTCTGCTGGCTATATTTAGAATGCTCAGTATCAGATGGGAAGGGTGCCTACAAATTATCTGCATTATTCCAAATTATTTGATAAGTTAGTTCATAAAGTATACACATATAAATATCTGCCAACCATTCAATCTTACATAACTATGCTATTTGTACTGTGTGACAGATCAGTTAATTCCTGTGATAGTATTTCTATTTCCTGATTGCATGTTGAGAAAAATTACTTGAATTTAGATTGTAAGCTGTTTGGCACAAGGAATTCTCTTTATTATCTACGTCATGCTCAGAGAACCACATCTCTAAGTTGTGATTAGAGTTGTCTGTGCACCATCATCATAACCAGCAAATAGATGAACCAGAAACACATATGAATGCTTCTTCACAAATTTGTTGTCATTTATATCCTCACAGTTATTTTCAAAGATATTTGTGAACATATGTTCGTTTCATACTAGGAAAAAACAATATTGAAAGTTGCAGTCAGCAATAAATATTAAGGTTTTATGAAATTATGTTTGTCTGTACTTCATTTCTATCCCAGCTATGTTAAATGTTTTTATTTTTGCAAGATATTCTTGCTTTGAGAAACTGAAGCAGAAAAAAAGTGATCTAAAGAAAAACATATGACATCTTTCCAAGCACTAGAAAAGCTGCTAAACCCTTCCTTTCAGTCACAATCTGTTCCAAGACTGAGAGCTCACTGGTACATCTATGCTATCCTGCCCCCTGAGAATATCAGCTTCACAGATAACATGGAGGACTATTTCTCTGTATAACCAATTTACTGTGAATGCTGGAAACACTGGAGATTTTTTAATTTAGAGGATAAATAATTCAAACAACAGACAGGGGAAATCTTTGCAACACAGTGTACGATTTTAAAAATTCTAATTCAGTTCAAGGAACAAGATAATTCCTAAACAGGAAAGAACAACTGTGTAAAGAAAGTACGTCACTAACACAGGACTTAAGAAGTTGAAAACTGGCAGAGAGAACATCTGAAAACCTCCTGGTAAAGTACCCATGTAGGCTAGCCAGATGGCATGCTATTTGTTTTCACTACTTCATTTAACATAGAAACAAACTGTTCTTCAGCTGAAAAACAAAACCAATTAGAATATTTCCTTTCCTCAGTGTTCCTAAACCTGAGTCCATTAAAAATCACCAGGGGTTTCCAGATAAGAGCTATGCAGTATCTCTTTAAAGTACCGGTGAAAGATCAGAGTCACCTCCTGAGTTCCCATCTGTTTTATAAAATAATACTGCATGGCAGTATTACATATATAAAATATCCTGCACAGCATAGGAGATGAGGAATTGTGAGCAGGGTAGTCTAAGACATTTGAGCTAATGCATTTGTTATTTTTGTGTCACCGAATAAAAAGCAAGGATGCTTACATATTGAAAATTTTTATATTTATATAAAAATGGTGCAACAAACTACAATTCCAAGAAAATCAGATTTGAAAAGATAATTTTTTGGCTAAGGGCAGCCTCTTCTCCCACAGATTTGCCACTTCAAGGACAGACAAGAAGCCAAGCATATGCAGGATAATTTTGGCACTTTTCCCCTGATGGAAAACTATGAAATACAAAATCCAATATAAGTGCTAGTGGTTTAGATCACATGGGAAACTAGTCATCTTCTATCTTGGGCTGTGCATTGAAAAAGGTACCAAGGATAACTACAATCTTTTTTTCTTTTCATAGCCAAAGCTTACCTTGTAAAAGTTAGTGTCGAGTCAAATAAAAAGGGTGGTGGTGAAGGGCACTTTACAACAGCTTCAAGACCTTCTCTGAACAATGAGAATCAAACAAAGCATTACAAAAATGCATTGTGTCCTTGATTGCAAGTACTTGAATTAATGCTATTCAGGATGAAATCTCAATGCATCATCCAGAATTATAAAGTAAATAATAGCCCTTCTAATTAACCCCCAAGGGGAATTACCCTAGTGACAGCAAGAACAGGATTTGGCCCCAACTGCAGCCCTGTTTTAAACAAGACCAGGGCGAGTTTGGCAAGGCAGGTGACACAAGCTAGCTGTTTCACTGAGGTGGTACTGCAAGCCATGAAACCAGCCTGAAAGCAGACACTTCTGTTAGATGCTTTATGCTGGTATTGCAGCATATTTCACTGTAGGAGGGCAGCACTAGAGTATTTATTGAAAAGAATAAGTGTATACACATCAGCTCTACACTAAAACTTGTACTAGCAATACCTGTGTTATTGGACAGTGTGGGCCAGTTATGGAAATTTATAAGTGGCTGCAGGTTTATTGGTTTGATTTTTTTCCCTCCACCAGCAGAGAGACAGCATATCAAAACTTCCCTCTCATGTGGAAACATTTCCTTTTCCATACTAAAATTTTTTGCCCCTTTTCTGTCAAAAGATAACTCAGTAAAAATACAGGACAAAATGCAAAGCAACTGAAATAATTACAAAACCTGAACGGAGACCAGTTGTAAGAATATTTAAAGGACAAGTTGCAGCTGTGCTTAATTTCAGCAGAAATGTGAGAAATTGCATCAATAGGGTGTATGCCTCTTGACACACTGGCTGAGTCACAGGAATCAGTCTACAGGCACAGTAATTGGACACCTTCTAGAGCAGGCTTGTGCCACAGGAAGAGAAACAAACAGTACACAAGATTCAGATCATTCTGATTTCTCACTTCCAGTGGAGTTTAATGCCTGCATACACATATTCATTTGAGCTGCAGGAAGTTACTTCTGCTTAACTAGTAGGAGGGATGGATATATTACATGGATATACCATTTTTTAAATACACAGGGATTTCATGCATAGTGTTGAGATTGAGTTGTTCTATTGGTAAAAGAGTAATATTGTGATTACTAAATTGTAGTTGGCAAGTAACACAGTAAAGTAACTTGGGAAATTTAAGTTCCCCAACTTGACTGCTTACTGATTTTAAATGTTAATTTTAATATGCAGCACTGTAATTTATACATTTTATATATTTTAAAGACCAGCACAATGTATAATTAAATAGTTGCTTATTAAATATACAACTCCACAGCCTTAAAAAATTACAGCCCTAGAATAATATTTGCCACTGAGACACATAACAATTTAAAAATATTTATTCTTTCCTTAGATTGTTGCTATGGTTACTCTACATTAAGAAGAATAATATTTAGGAGAAGAATAATATAAATTTTATCAAAACTTAATTTCTACATCTGATTTTCTTAGGGTTTATAACTCAACTGAAAAAAGTTGGTTTTTTTCTCTAGCACATTTTCATTCATTAGTTTACTCTCCATTCTCTTTAAAAAAAACAGCAATAGATAGAGCTTAATTATATACTAAACAGTTCAAAAGCTGCCTCCACATGATTACACAGTCCCAGAAAAAGAACAGTCACTAAAATAGTATCCTGCACAAAATTGCATCTGGTGTAACCACAGAGAAGCAAATCAAACCTCATGTGCAATGTAAAAAGTGCACTACCATGAGATCTGCCTTCTCCCTCTGAGGAGGTTTAGCACTTACAGAGAAAGAGTATCTTCAGCAGCGGCAAAAGAAAGAGCAGAACAGGAAGCTCTCAGATCCCAGAAGAGAACTGCTGAGGCTACAGTTGCAAAAAAACATCTGCACCTAGCCTTATACCAGTGGGTTTGTCACCACACCAAGCTCCTCAGAGAGCAAAAGCTTCTTGGGAGCAGAGGGAAGGTGGCTCTGTGAAACCTTTCCCAAGGCTGTGGGAGATGGGACTGAGCCACCCTTGAGGGCAGAATCTCTGCAGAGCAGGCAGGCCTGAGGCACTGCTCGATAACAGTGCCAGACTCTGTGCTTCCTCAGAACTAGTGAAAAATACCTCGGGAGGGCTCTTCTTCATGAAGCCTCTGTTGGCTGCAGAAGGAGTTTGTCTCCTGGGTGTTGTGAGTACCAATGGCAGGCTGAAAGAAAATACAGCAGCAGTCCCATGGATAACAATAAGGCAGAGGGATCTCTGGGGGCTGTTCAAGGTCTAGTTTAGGTTTTGGAGGATGTGCAGATTTTGGTAGCAGATTCGCTGCCTGTGCCAAAAGGGGGAAGGAAATTCCCCCTGAGCTCCTACCGTGTCTGTTTGATGGAGGCTCCAAGGGGAACACTAATGAATACTCTGCACTCCACACAGATAAGAGAATGCTTCAGTGTGCAGTTGCACATTTATCTACAACAACAAATGCACTTCATATATTAGGGAGGTTTTATCAAAGTTGGCCTGCTCTGTAATTATGTTGAGAAATGAATTGGGTGGAATTTGAATGAGTTAAAGTAATGAGCTATTAACCTAGAGGATCTTTTACCAAATGATTCATGTGCCTTCAATCTTTCCCTCTTCCCTCCAACTCCATTGTAAAGGTGAAATGAAAGACTAAGTTGATCAGGACATCAGCAGTCACGGCTATAGCAGCATTCAGCAGAAATGAAAAACATCATTCCTTATACTAAATTATGCAGGTATATTAAAGCAGTAGGATTTTTAAATATTTTTTTCACATTTGCACAACATACATGTACATGCCCATGTACAGCATGGCCAAATAGGAAACAAGCAAGACAATGGGTAGTCTCACATTTTTATAACAAGAAATCCCTGCTGGAAAGAACCACAGAAAGAAATGAATTAATTCTGGGTTCAGAATGAGAGGAAGACTAAGTGATGCACTGCTCACATCTCCACCTACACAAAGTCCCTATCTCTCACAATTTTTAGCTCATTGGTGGAAATTTTTCATTTTTTTTCCCCCCAGTAAACACACAGGAAATCACCTGTTTTGAAAATACGTGGGAATCTGGCAACTGCATGGCAGAGACAGGTTGCTGTGTCTCCACAAAGGAAATGATGTATGACAAGACTGTCTCCTCCATCTGCCATCATCCTACAAAACTGTACACCCTCCACCAATTCCCTTCGGAGCTTGAAACCTTCAGGACAGCAACCGTAGTGGGGAGATGGGCTCTCCCTAAGAGCCTGCATTCATTCTTTCTTTGCAGTAGAATGAGGGACTCCAAAGGGCAAGATAAAATTTTTCACGAGAACTTTCTGCAGCTTTGTCACTCACTGCTGTCAATTCTGAGCAGAGAAGGCAGCAAAGGCTCTGCAGAACAGATCAGGGAGGCGAAGCCATCCCTGGCTGTCCAGCTCTAAGCTCCTCTGGCACAGACTGTGTAACCCGAAGAGAGCACGTTCCGTGCAGCCCTGTCCCAGCAAGGGAGCCAGCCAGGAGATTGTTCCCGTGCCTGTACTGAGCTTGTGCCAGCCCCGCCGGGGTCCCTGCGTGCTCTCCACGGGGCTGCAGCCGGCGGGACCTGAGGAGGACGCTCAGCTCCAGCTCCGGCACTTTCTGGGACACGGCCTTTCCTCCCTGGGCTGCCGGTCGGTGTCCCGGCGCTGCCATCCTTCCTTCGGGCCGGAGGGTGCAGGGGGGCAGGGGCAGGCCAGGGAGCCGCGGCGGGCTGTCCCCTGCCGTGCTCTCCAGCCTTTGTGCGGGTGACATTCTCCCTGCGCCCTGCCAGGCGCTCCGCCTTGGCGCCCGGGGTCACCACACATGGATTGATAAATCCACCGGGAGTGATGCTGCCCTCACACTTCCCCCTGCTCCGTCTTGGCGCCCGGGGTCACACATGGATTGATAAATCCACCGGGAGTGATGCTGCCCTCACACTTCCTCCTGCTTTTGTCACCTGCTGCAGCAAGTCGGGGACACAGCAGCTCTGTAACGTCTGCTCGTGATTGAACTAAGCAGTTCAAGAGATTAAGATCGTTTTCAATAAGTAAAATATTTTATTTCACTGGGTTTTTTTGGTCCTTGGCATGAAACAAATTAAACTCAAGCTGTTCCTCAAGTAATTTCAAATGAAGCTGCTCAACCACCTGGACTCACAACATTTTTCACACTCAGTCTCTTTATCTTACTCATTTCCTCTCTCTTTAAATACATTTTTAAATGTATTTGAACTAAAGTCCTTGAATTATCCTCTTGGAAAGATTTTCATCTTTTCTTCAGCAATTTAATCCTTTAATTCAAGTAGTCGGTTGTATATCAAAGGTCTTTAGGGAAATGATTGACCTAATTTTTAGATATGTGATAGATATTCAGTCAAAAGTAAAAGTATTAACTTAAATGCAATTAAAATTATAGGAATCTACTTGGAATAATCTGATTTGTCTGGACTTTCAAAAAGCCTGTAATAAGTCCCACATAAGAAGCTATTAAAAAAGCAGCCAGTTGTGAGGTAAGAGATCAGTGATTTGGGATGTGGTGCTAGACAGCTTACAGAGACATGGTCAATATTCTGTGTGGCAAAAGGTTAACCCTGAAACAGTCCCAGACCCATGTTCTAGCACTGTATAGTGCAGCGAGCTGCCACTCAGCTTACTTGAAACAAAAGTGAACAGAAAACTAAAGAACTTGAATTAATTGAAAGTACAAAACATTGACAGCTGAAAGCCTTTGTTGAAAAGAACAGAGTAATGGACACTAGAGGAAATCTTGTGAATTATTCATACAAGTTTGGTGTTCAAGTCATAGAAGAAAGACCAGAGCATCACTGTGGACAGCTCAGTGGCTGTCAAGAAGCAAGCATTATTTGGAACAGACCGTTCCAAAGCATAAGGAAAAGCAAAAAACTATCCAACAAACACAAAACAGAAAATACAATGACATTTTGAAAATTAATGGTATGGTCCCATCAACAGGGATGCTGTGTTTGATGGCCCCAGAGAACAGTTTAGAATCACAGGGAAAAGTGTGAGAGAGAAAGGAGAAGCAATAAATATGATTATAGGCTGTGAAGGCTTTTCTTCTGAAGGGAAATGCTAAAGAAGTGTTTACAGAAGAGATGAATAGAAAAGCACTTAGCCCTGAATGCAGGCAATAATGAATATTATATGGAAGAGAAAATGAGCACTTCTCTCTTTTAACAGGAGAAACATTCAATGAAAATGAAAACAATACATTTAAAACATATTACAGCCTTTTTTCATTCTGGCAATTCCACAAGAATAGTCTACAAGGTTTGTGGAATCTTCTTCTGAAACACTGATTGATAAGAAACTAAGTATTTCACATGTAATTCAGAACAATCAGGGGGAGCAGAAAGCTTATTAAGAAAATAAGAGGGGCCCTCCAGAGATATGAGTTTCCCTATTCCCCCTTTAAACTATGATTATGAGACTACAATAGTCTTCCATGAAAAAGAAGAGACTGGACTTATTAGGAGCAGGGAATAAAATCAGACTAAGTGAAAGCCAACAGCAGGGTTAAAGTGCAAATTAAAGCTGTCACTCAAAACGAGAGTTTCACAGACTGATGACAACTGCCATGCAACTAACCTTGAAGCTCACTCTCCCTCGATTAATGCATGATACACAGATCACAAAAACAGTGACTCTTCATGCTGTATTTTCTTTATAAACTACAGTGAAACTGCAACTAAGGAAATGAAGCCTTCCTATAAATACTGTGAAACAAAGAAAGCTTTTGATTCTATATGCAACCAAAATGAGGCAGACCTCGAGTTTTGGGTCAAAATTCTGTGCACTAAATCCAGCCTTGCTCTTTAGCACAGTGGTAATCAGAGGCACACAGACCACAGGATGCTCCACCCATCTTCCTGGCATCCTGAGGCACAGCCTCATCTTGACATGCACAGTGTTCTAGTGAAGTTTCAGCTTCACTTTCTCCTGGAAACTAGAACTGCAGGTGGATAAAACCTCAGAATGTGACACCAAAACACAACACTAGCAATGCTGGTTTTTTTTAATCCCACCTTTTGAAGTGCCTGTCACGAGGTGCTATCAAAATCTAGGTATTTTTCCTCTTTGGTGGCACTATATTACACCATGTACCAGCAGAGAACCTCAGTTAATTTACCACACACCATTTTTTCTCCCAGCCAGATTTCACATCATCAAGACTATGAATATTTTACACTGTTAACAGGGTATGGAGGAAAAATAGTGTTTGTGAGCTATTCAGATAGCATGGTGATAAAGCTCATTACAGAATAAAAATAGCTGAAATTTATTCCAATGAACTATATTAATTCACAAATACAACTAATTTTAAACCCTTGCGTAACAAGAGAATGAAAATAGAAGACTGCATGCAAGTGTGTGTGCTTATACATATCAGGAGAACTGAAATACACTTCTCCAGCACATCTGCACCCCTGTAAATAGACAGCTAAAAATGAAGTGGGAGGAAAGAATTTCTTTGCAAAATAAAACAAATAAACCAACTCCAGAAGCATGTGGATGATGCACTTAGCCTGAGGTTCCTTCCTCAAAGGACATGTCCTTCCCTGGCATGGCTGTAGCAAGGAGCCCATTCCACAGTTTCTCCTCACAGCCATAATCACAAAATGCACACAATCTGCAGAAAATGATGGGCTGTGGAGCACTTGTGGATGACATCTCAAAGAATTCCCAGTTCAAACAAGTACAGTGATCAAAACAGCCTGATGCACTGTCTCTCTTTTACAAAGAGGGCTAACAAGGTTTTTTGGTGACCAGACAAGAGAGGACAGGAAGGAACCGAGTTGCAAAGGGACTTTATTTTCCCCCAGATGTGTATTTTCAGTTTCTCATTTCAATCACTGATCAAGTTAAGTCACCTGGCTTCAACTTTTTCTTAAGCACTTTCATGTCCCATTTTTGGTGACTCATAATGAAGTGTATGGCAGAATGGACCTTGTGAATCTAATCAAAGAACCAGAGCCTATGGAACAGAAATCCAACCTCAGGGCCTGAACAAAGGAAGCATATTCATTAAAAGAGTGCATTTCATTCCAGGCAGTCATCACTTAAGTCTTCCTTCCTCATGGGAAGCCACAAAGGCTGTCTGCACCCCCAGCAGTCTGGGGGTATTAGACTAATATGATCTAATACACCAACTTTTCCATCACCTATTTCAACCCAAAAATTAACAGAACTTTCTGTCCACCATAAATCTCCCCAAGACCTGTGAACACAGACTGACAAACAGACAGCACCACGAGAAGGCCACCTGAACCCTATCAGCCTCCTTCTCAAGGTGTGTATACAGACACCAGAATTGGGGCATGGAATGCCATTTTTAAAAGGGAACAGGAAGACGTGACCATCTTTTCTTTTAGGAGGGACACCTGGGAGATGGGAAGGGGAGGACAGTTTAAAAGAGATTTGTTGGCATGCATTTCTGTGAAGAAGTGTGTTTAAAGCTCCTAGCAGTCAGGAGTGGTGGTGTGAGAGGGAGGAGGGCATTCTCACTAGGACTGAAACAGCAAAACACAAGATTGCTGTGAGCTACCAAACTGTCAGTGGAATCTTTCTCCCTGCAACACTGCTGGACTACACTATTTTTTTCCAGTTTCTTCTAATTTATCAAATGAAAAACTGGGACACTTCACAATTTCCCATGAAGGCATTCACTTATAACTAAAAACCAGGAAGAGGATGAAGGAGGAAAGGAGGAAAGTATTTGCAAAAACTTTGGTGTAATGAAGCTATTCCTTCTGGGCTCTCTCTACAGCCAAGAGAGGCTCTTTCAGTTCTGTGCTGAGGGGTTCTCTGTTTATGCCCCCTAAAGCAGCCATGCAGATGAGACACAGGGTTCAAACAACCATTGTGGATCCTCAATGTGTGTGCAGGAACAGCTGACCAGACCTCCTGCTTAATTACTTGAAACATTACTAGAGCAACAATCAGCAAAATGTGCAGCAGCACAGCCCGCCCAGCTCTGCACTTTGCAGTGCTGGGGAAAGGCAGGGCACAGTAGCAGGCACCTCTCTTGTGAGAGCCCTGCCCAGGTGGAAGAGATGGATAAACCAGCTGAGCAGCGCACTCTTCTCTCTGTGAACCACTGCAGGAGCATTCGTGGTCAAACGACTCAGGCTGATTATGTAGTAAGAAAATACCAACTCTTGGCATTCCCTACAGGCTCACAGAGGACTATGGGATTCAATTCTCTGCTGGATGTTGATCCCTCTTTACTTTTTCTGCTGTTACTTAATACCACTGTGGCTCCTCTGAGGGCACATTGGCAGACACAAAACCTCTTTATCTAAATTCAGAAACCTGTAAAACTCTAACGATGCTTCTTCCTAACAAAGGCAGTGCAAAAAGAAGGCAATCAGAAAGGAATGTTAACAAATGGAAGACTGATTAACCTCATAAAATTTGCAGCTGTCCTGTAACTCATTATTGTGAGGTAACAAGAAGGCAAGCAGCACACTCATTCTTTACTGTGTGACACACACTGTTCCTTCAGCCAAACTGACCTTTAAAGATTATTTTTTTATGCATTATGCAAGTAATATGTAGTAAATTTTTTATGTATTTGTGGCATTATACTTTTCTAAATGGCTAACACTGCATGTGATAATAAAGTTCAAAAGGTCAGGGAAAAAGCTCTAAAACAGGAGAAAATGAAGAAAAGCCTAATGAGAGTACTTTGCAAAACAAATAGAGCCAATACAGTAGCAGCATCTGTAAGTGACTACATCAAACATCTTATTCCTTTCCCTTTAAAATCAATGACTATTTCTCCAACTACTTTAAGTATTATTCCAGGGCAAAAAAAATGGTGCTGAAAAGTTTCAGTCTTTAGAAGATGGCATGAGCTTATTCATAGGGTCTTGAAAATACAAGGAATTTTCAAGTTATACCAAATTCTAGATAAGGTAGTAACAAAGGAATTCTTACACAGCTTTTTATGATACAAAAAATGAATGTGAAATTTCACAAGAGATTTGAAAAGAGCATAAAGTGCCTCAAAAGCAATAGGTAAGCCATTGAAAAAAAAGCAAAAGGATTGCCACATTTCAAGAGAGAGTGATTTGGTTAAGAACAATTTGGTTAAGACTTTGGCTAAGTAATTAAGGAGCAGTACCAGTCACCAAGTGAAAACCAATTAGCATTGCACCCAGACACCTGTGCCAGCAGCCCTGGCAACAACAGCTCTGACTTCACTTCTTACCTGTCATGGGCACCCTGACACTGGGAACAAATTCTCTCTCAGAGCTTTACATCCACTTACACATCCTTGCTCTTTCCTTCACCATCTTAAGGAATGTTGCACCTTATTTTCTCCCTCAGGAAAGATTTTGGTGCCCCCTTTATTTCACAAAATAATGGGGAAATAAAATAGACATAGCTTGGATAGTCAAAAGGTAGCAGTAATTTTTTTAATGGACTTTTCTGTTTGATGGCCTAACAAACCATTTATGGGCCAACAATACCAAAGTCTTAAGTGGCATCCTCTCCCCCCACTTTTTTTTTGAAGTTAAAGGAAAATGCTTGATGAAATTCATGAGTAGACAAGAAAAGAAAATCCCTAACTAGTCTCAGCCAAATTACAGACTTGAGGAAAACCTAAAAAAGAGCAGAATATCTCGGAACTGACCTAAAGTTTTTCCAGTTTATAAAGTTGTATTTTGCTCCTGCCTCTCTTAACCTATGAGTTGGTTTTTGCCTAGTTTTAATAAAAATACCCCCTTATAGTCTGCATTTCAATTTCACAGTTTCTTAAAAAAATATTTTGACAAATTTAAAACACTTTAAAAAATATACTTACTCTTACTGAAAATAAATTGAAGGCCAGGTCTCCCTACTCTCTGCATGTTATTAGAGTAACTGGAGTAAATTCTCTGCTCACGTAATAATAGACTCCTGCTCTTTTAGATTGTCTGAGACAATTAGCCTTATGCTTCCCTCAGCAGTGAAGGACAATTCAAAAAAGAATGATGAATGAGGATAAGCTACTGTTTTCTTTTATATTCGTAAAACTCTACCAATGTAATAGCAGGCAAGCATTTAAATTGCTACTGAGATTAAAGCACCCACCCTAGCTCATGTATTTTTTGGGAGTCTGACATGTACTAAGCTATTTTAGAGTACACCCTGCATTTAAGTTAAGAAGAGTTATGTTACTAGAGCCTCAAGTAAATTAGAGAACACCATGCTCCTATGTTAAAATACTGTACCATCAACATCTAGTTAGTACTACCAGTATAATTCAAAAACTGAATTTGGATTTCAGTATGTAAGTGATCTGACTATAAAATTCATTTAGTATAACACAAGCAGAAAAACATTATTGTAGTCATGCCTCCATTCCCATGCAGAACTGGAGATGAACTATCTATCTGCTATCTGAAGAGTGCAATGTTGCTTAAGCAGCAACTGAAAGTGCTTTAGAAAGCATCATCTGCTGAAGGTAATTTAGATGTATTTCAAACAAAGTTTTTTTTCCCCAAATTTATCTGCTTTCATACTGTGAGGCTGTATTTTGATGATTTATGTATCAATGTGGCCTGAACAGCAGTAGTCCTTCCCCACCACCTCCAAAAACATGCTTTAGATTTGAGCATATGAACAGCCACACTTGGAGACCTTGCTCCAAATATAGCTAGAGAGCAGAATTACAGTTCTTACCAATACCACAAATGCTTCAGTCAAGATTTATTCCTACACCAACAGGAATTTGCTGGGTGCGTCAGCAGCTCATCTCTTTAACACCTCACACCACCACTGTGAGGAAATTCAGGAACTTGGCCAGGCACTCCTAGAAAAGGGATGCAGCCTCTCTTGCTGTATCTATGGATGTGGATGTTACAACCACAATTGAAAGCTAAATTTTAAGCATGCAATATCAGAGCAGGTCATCAAAAATTCCTTCCCACAAATCTCTGATGCACAGTCAAGTCAGCAAGATTCCTCTACCACTCATCTCCCAAGCCAAGGCCAAGGTGTTTCAACCTTGGTTTTAAGTATCAAGAATTAAAACCTGAACAAAAGAATTAAGAACTGAACAAAACAGTGAAGAAAATCACAGGACCTCCACTTCTTGAAGTTTTTCAGTCAAAACTGCTGTTCTAATCAAAACCTAGAGCTCCAGTATTAATTGCAGACAAGAGGCACGAGTCACTCCTTTACTATGCAGGGTCTACAATCAGCTGCTACTGCTGAGGAAAGCAAGCCCAGACCACCCAGTGTCACTCAGCTCTACAGCAACTGAGAACTGACCACCCCAAAAACTCCTGTGGCACTGTGCATCTCCTGGAATACCCTAGTTTTGAATACTAGAGTATTTTGACTTCTTTCCCTTGTAAAAAACACAGTAAAATAAATAAAGGGCAGGAAGACAAGCCTATAGAGCAGACTGCCATAAGGTGAACCTGCAGGTGAATTTTATAGAAATTAAATTATAGAAAAGAAAAATGGCAAAAGTACAGGTTTAGATCTATAAAATTACACACAAGATGGCAAGGAAAACATTAGTAAATTCAAGTGATCAGGCAGAGGTTATAAAAGAATCATGCTTTTACAGATGGTCTATAGTAAAACACTGGACTGCTGGCACAGGATGCTGCAGAATGAATGTTACATGTTTTCGCCTATATTGTTTTATTTCCATTTCTTAAAGGTGTCATTAACAAACTCTTTAACTAGATCAGAATATCTCAAATGTTATGAGTTAATAAAATATAGGCTATTAAACTCATAACATATTAAGGGAGGTATTACTGTAGATGTATTAAATAAGCTTATGCAATTAACCCATTACGGAGTATAGATTCTTTTCAATAATGTGCATACACAGCTATCAAAGAAGCGTAAGAATTAGCAGAATTCTCTTTAGAAAAACATTCTTTTAAATTAAGTTTTTGTGGATTTAACACACTGCCAAAATGCACACATCATTTTGAAAATGAGATGTGCGTTGGGCAAAAACCCAACTGTTTAAACATATAACACATGGTGCCACCAAAGTATTTTTAGCTGTGTGCCTTAACAAGATAGAAATCTTGCTTTTTCTGCAATATAAATTTATTTTCTATGAAAATGTTTTTGACTGAAAACACTTTATTACATGTAAGGTTGCAGAAATAAATTCTGTCAAATACAGAAAAAAAATAAAATAGATATTTTTCTTAGAAAAATGCTGTGACAAGATTTAGGCAAAACTGATCTATTTCCTTAGGAATGGTTCTACTTTCTGTTATAAAACAGCTCAAATGTATTTCTTATGCTTTATACAAGAAATATGATTTACACATGAAATGTGAAAGTTCTCTTTTGTCCAGCAATTGTGTTCATTTCACAAATAAAAAAGAAATGTTGTCATGCAGCAACAATAACTGCATAATCTGCAACTATCACCTCTTTCCTACTGACCATGCCCCCACACTATCTCCTATTTCAATTCTGAAGACTTCACAAATTTTTCTGTAACTTACTATTGAGAATTAGTCTTAACTAGCTGATTTTGATTAATTTCTCATGAAATCAAGACTGAGTTGTACTCCATGACCCCAGACAGAAAAATTTTATGTCATAAAGTGGCGTAAGTAACTAAGAGTTGTTTTTTTCTGAAGTCTGTTTCCAAAAAACTCGAGCACTTCAAAACATCTAAAAAGATTTGAAACATCTCCTGGTTTACTTTCTTGTTTTTTATATACTGGAAAAGAGGTTCCTTAAATGTTCCAGCTGTAGGGATAGAGTTGAAGACTAAGACTTGGAAATCAAAGTCACAACTGAAAAAATAAAAACCAAACCAACCCTCTTTCCAAAAAGATCACAAGTGAAACTAGCTCAGGATGTCACAATATTAAAAAACATTGTGAAAAGTCACAGAACAAGCTGACACACTTTCACATGTGACATTTAAAACAGCAACATTGTGTTTTCAATTTTTAAGTCTTGAAGAAAAAATTCAACTGAGTATTTCCTGAAGATTTTGGTCAAAAGGCTTTCATGCTTGCAAGTTTGAAAGAACATGCAGATATAGAATGCCTGTTCAAAAATTTTATCGTTTTCTCATGTAACATTCACATTGTAGTCTGAAATTCGTACATTATCACCCCAGCCTCAGCATCTGGCTTTCAATTAACAAGCAAAGTTAAAAACCAATGGTTTTCTAGATTGCAACGTCACAATTATAAATACTTGAAACTAAGTGACAAAATACCCAATTTGCTGGTATCTTACTGTTTTATTCACAAAATAAAAGAGCTTTGTCTTTCCAAACAAAGAACATAACAGAAAGATTCAATGATACAGTTATAAAAAAGTGTTACTGAAAATTTGAAAAAGTCTGGTAAAATTTACAAATGCAAACTATCACTTTGTACAAAATCTTCTTTTCAAAGAAACTTCGGTAATAGATTTTAAAATACAGTTCTACCAGCTCGGAAATGCACCTTGATCGCCACGGCGGCCGGGCTTCATTTCTGCCGGTGCGGGGAGTTCTCCCTGCGCCTGTCGTCCTTCCTGCGGGACTCCCTCTGCTGGGACTCCCGGTGCTGGGACTCCCGGTGCTGGGACTCCCGGTGCTGGGACTCCCGGTGCTGGGACTCCCGGTGCTGCTCGGGGTGACGGCTGTGCTTGTCCCGCTGCCTCTCCGAGCCGTTCCTGGAGCGCTCCTCCTGCTCCTCCTCCCGCGGGCTGCAGCGGCCGCGCTCCCTCTCGCGGGACTTGGATCTCTCTCTTTTCTTACTACGATGCCCATCGTCTTTGCTCCAATGTCTGTAATTTTCATCATCAGACACAGAAGCTCTTCTTTCTGCTTTCTTCAGTTTGGAATTACTGTGTTTATTTTCTGGATCCTTACTTCTTTCATGGTTCCTATCCTTTGCGCTGTGGTAACCATCTCTGCCGTTGGATTCATCTCTGTGGTGGTACTTCGAAACATCATCTCTCCTATGGGATTCTCTTAAATGTCGGTGGTTTCTTTCTGATCTGCTCTCAGTATCACTTCTTTCCTCTTGCTGCCTCCTTCCAATTTTCTTTTCAAGCGATTTCCTTCTCCTTTCTTGTTTTTTCCTGGAAACTTTATCAGATTCTCTGTTTTTCTTTTGCGTTCTCTTCCTTTTGGCTTTAGAAACATCTGAAATCACAACAAATTATGGAACTAAGGTTGCATTTTAATTTAGTATATTAAATTTATTAAACTACAGAAAGAGTTCTAGAGAGTGTTTTTTTGCCAGAAAACATTTCTGCACATGCATCCAGACAAAGGGTCCAAAATAATGAACTCCTGATTTTTATCCCTTTGCTATCTGCACGTGATGCCTGTCTTTTGAAAACCTCTACCTTTCATCACCCTCTTGCTGACTTGTACCCAAGGACCAAGCTGTAAAGGCTGTAAAGTCATACACCAAAGCACTCTCACAAATAATCTTTTTTTCTAGGAAGATGACCTTTCCCAGACTATCCAGTCTCAAAATCATTTACTTTTCCTGGAAAAGCTTATCAGTCAATGGAGATGAAAAACAGCAGATGAGGTAATATCTCCAACACTATCCCATGAGGAAAAAGAGGTAGGATGAAATGGCTTGAGATAATAGTATTGCAGCAATACAACAATGGCCTTCAGGCTCATTTTTCAGGAGAAATAGTGACAGCTTTGTCAACAAGATTGAAACTAACTTCTGTATTTCTAAATACATAGTAGTTTCATCTCAGTGGAACAGGTCTTACCCTTCCTGTTTGCTCTTTATCAGGGACCTTTAGATCCCACTCAACAGTATTTGGCACTAACAGCCATTTACAATAACCATCCATTCACCTTAGTGCATGAACTATAGAATCACATCAGCTGCTTCTCATCATCTTTTGAAAATATCACAGCCATGAACTGATTTATTAGTACATGCATTATCTGAATTGCCTAGTCTTGTGTCTGAACTAAGGCTTGCTGACATTCTGTTAAAATGCAATGATGGATCAATTCAGATCCATTTTAATCCATTATGTTTTTTAAGCAGTGTTTTCCATACTATTTTACATCTACCAGTTTGCAGGAAAAGACCTGAGAAAGCAAACAGAAAAGAACCAGCTGCTTTGATGGCAGATGTATTTTATCCTCTGCTGGACCTGTTTTAGAACTGCCTGCCCAGGGCAGTGCTGAGGTGAGCAAGCTGATGAAGTTCCAAGCACTAACAGGCAATATGACAGTAATCTCTAACTTAGCTCAATTTTCAATCAGCAAGTTTTCTATTTTTCTTTCATACACTGCACCAACACTGAAATACTGCGGCACATTCCTCTGAAAAATGCCTCTTAACTCTTCCAAGTAATTTTATAGATTTAAAAAGCTGCAAACACAGGAAGACTTTAGAGGTATAACCAGAAAGAACCTCAACTCAGTTAACCATTAAAGCTTACTGTTATCTCCAATCAGTGTTTTGACCGCTGTAATTAAGGTACACAAGAAACTGAAAAGTGAAACCAGGCTGCAAAGGTATCAAGATGCAAATTTGAATGAACATGTTCCTCAATGGAGAAAAGGCAAGTAGTAAAAGAGAAGGTCCTGAACTTTGAAAAACCCCTGCTTCTACTTGCAGACGGCAGACTTGGTTTGTCACCAAGGACTGACCCCTCTGGCTCCCATCAAGCAGCTCAGCAGAGCTGCAGCTGTCCCTGCAGGACCATCTGGCTCTGTGCTGAACCAGTGCCTCCTGTGACCCTGCTGGGCTGCGCCCTCCTCTCGTGCTGTCGTCACTATGCTGTTAGCCATGACACAGCTCCCACCTTGCACAGGAGATTGTGGTGGAGAACACAACTGCATTTCCAAAACAGGAACAGTTCACACTGCTTTCATTTTATTCATCATTTTCATTTCAAAGACATGTAATAAATCAAATTAACTTTGAATCAGCAGACTTCTGTGCTACAGGAAGTCATGCTGTGCTATCATCTGCTCCTGCTACGTGTACTGGGGGAGACTGCACACACCAGCTCATAATAGCAACTACGTTAAAGATTAAGCAATGTTTATGACAGTTCATGTCTATCAGAAGTTTCTACATCAGCACAACAGTATAGATACTAATTGCTAATTATAAAGCATAAAAATACAAAATAAGTTACAAGAAAAAGCTAATTCTTCCTTGGAAATTCCTCTATAGACAAGAACTTTCACTATACTGCCACACAATCTTTTCCTGAAGCAGAGGAATTAGAAATAGGGACTCAGATGGAGAACAATATTTAAACACATTGCTAGAACTGAAGAACTGATTTCTGGAAGGAAGAAGGAAGAAGGACATATTTCCAGGGAAAGACACAAGGAGTATCAAGCTCACTCAATTAAGCCAAGAAAAAAAAGAGTTGTAGACATGAGTCTCTACGGTTCACCAGTAAACACCGAGAAAATAATTGGGAATGACTCTAATCCCTCAATCCTCCAATAAACTGAAGTCATAGTAGAGTGCAACAGATATCAATTGTGTAAAAAAAGTAATTTACAAACTAACATTTCTCAGATATTTAAGTCTCTAAAAATGGAAGTTTTTCTGAGTACAAATTCAAAAATAAATTTCCTTGAGAAATATTTAATATTTTAAAACTTTAAGTTAAAAAAAATTTATTAGTTTTTTAAAACAGAGAAACGACCACTGTCTGTAGCCAGATTTTCCTCAAAAGAAGTATACACAGAAAGAGTAATAAACATATCTGGAGAAAGAAAGAAAAGAAAAGCAAATAGTTGTACTGCTGGTGTTTAAATACCTGAGTCACTGCTGCTGTCACTGCTAGATGAGGAGTCACTGCTGCTCGATGACTCTGAGCTGCTACTGCTGCTGTCAGAATCAGAATCTGAGGAAGAGTCTGTGTCTGAAGATGAGGAGGAATCTGATGACTCAACATTTTGCTTCTGTGTCATGATCAACTTTGGTGCATTTTTAAGATGTTCCCGTAATTCATCCCTAATTAGCAAAAAAAAAAAAAAAAAGTTCTTCAATTTTATTTGGTTTTGTTCATGGGGAGAGGGAAGATGAAGTAAATATCAAATGAGAAAAGTGTTCCTCACGTTAGTCCTCCAAGGCCAATAGAAGTGAAGAAATTGATGGCAAAGCGAGTGTTCCTTGGGTTATCCCGAGGCAATAATCCCTCAAAGAAAGGCTGCAGTGTCCTGATGAAAACAAACATCTATATTAAACACCATGCCAGCTCAGCACTCCCACTGACATAAAGAAACTGAAAAAGAAACTGTCTGAATCTCCACAAGAAAGCAAAAGTTTTCTCTTCATGCGTTTTTCAACACTTTCGTTGTTTGTACCTGTGATGCATCTAATCAAATGCTATTTAAAAACTTCCTCTTTTATGACAACATAAACTTCACAGACAGGAGAGCTGCATACATACTGACAGATAATGACAACAGAAACCCCAACTTTGTGAAGCCCTGAAGTGCCTTGTGGAACTGCAGCAGCCTGGGATAGCAAAGGATGACAGGCGCTGACCAAGAAGTTCCAAGATTAGGGACCCATGCTGAAATCCCCTCATACAGGGCCTTGGGGACAGTTTCAAATTTAGGTTTACATAAGCTAATTTGAAATTCTTCACCAAATTCTTCATCTTTACCAAATTCTTCATCATACACATATAGAAGAAATACCAACTTAGAGGAAATAGCTCAACCAACTGCAAGTAACATTGTCAGAATGTAATGCATTAAATCTCATACAGATTTAAAAGAATGTAATGTATACTACATTTAAGGATTAGTAAGTAATCCTAGAGAAACTGTTACTAATAGTTGTGGTTTTTTTCTAAGTTTTGTCAGAAAGAGAAGCCCCAGTAACATTTATTATGCAGCTATTATGCAGCTGATGATAGATAAAAATAAACTCACACTTGGAAATTGTTACGGTAGCTGAGTGCCACTGGGGGGTGGAGGGGGAACAGATACATCTTGCAAAGAGTCATGCACATACTTGAACCCAAAATGACAGCAATGCACTCAGCTTCAGAAGTGACTCCTTGCAATGACTAAATCTATACATGAACTTATTCTTGAAGTGCTGCAGCTATAGAAGGGCAGTCTCACTTGAACCTGAACACAGAGTTCTTATCTGTACGTTTTCAGATAAAGAACCTAATTAAATTTACAGTTTTGAAAATATAATTTCAACTTACACATCTTTTAATCTCGCATTTAAATTTGGAAGTCCCATATATTCACTAAGTTCCTGAAAGAATATTTTGACAAAAATTCTACTGGAGGATGTGGTAGTTTCTTCACTCAGTATTATACATTCAAGGACCTGAAAATATTCAGAAAAGTATTAACCTTCAAGTTTAAAAATACATTCTTTTCTTATCTTAGAAACTTTTGTTCTCCTGAAATAACTAATAAAAACTGGTATTTTTTCCCCAAGGTTCATAAACTCTAGTCAAGACTGTCTTTCTCAAAAATTCTTTTCTACCCCATGGGAGCAGCTGATCTTATTTATGTTGGTAATTCTTTAAGGATTTTTTTTTAATTTAGGAAAGCTCCACAAGACAAAATCAGATCAGTGAACTTCTGGCAAGTTAAGAGATTTGGGACTTAAATACAGGAGAGGTAAAATATTTATACTAACTTATTTTGCTTCAAGAATGACAGTTAGACTAGGCTATGAAACAAGAACAAAACAATATGAGAAGTTACCTTTCTATATAATAATATATCTCAGAATGTAAGACTGCTTTTATTTATTAGGTATTTAGATCATAAAATGGCAGTATTCTTGTATTTCAATACAACTTCTAATCTATCTAAATTTAGAAGCTCAAAACTCTTTCCCAAAAGAAATACTTTTTAATTAACCAATTACAGCTGAAACCCCTAAAATAATAGCTTGAATCAACTACTGAAAAATCGGGAGAGGATGATGATACACAAGAGGGAGAAAAAGGAGATGGAACAAACCAGAATTTTTCAACAGTGTCTGAGAAGTTACTTAAGATAATCCAGTTTGCCACAAGTAATTACAAATTGTAGAATAATACTCAAATTAATGTGCTATATGCTACTGCAGAGTACTGGAGATCAAGAACAATGGCTTTTTGTTTCAACTTACACTCCAGGGAATTGAATCGGTGTAGAGGAGATGAGCAAACATCTTGGCCACATTCCTCAGTTTGTTCGTTTCCAGACGATGAATGGTATCGTACTGTTCCTTGAAAATGGCTTCAAAGGACTCCATATATTCCTTCTTTAGCATGCAGAAACGCTGAGACAACATGACACCATTTAAACAATCACTTTAAAAAAACCACTAAACATGCAAATAACCTACAACTAAGTCACCTAATGGTGTCAATATTTACTGCAAGACTTCTTTTTTAAATAACCCTTGGAGGAAGAGCAAATGCTCAAATGGATCTATTTTATAGCTTTGAGCAGTTTGTCAGGACAAGAAACTCATTTGCATTACAAAGCAGTAATTATCAATTCTGAACTACAGCAAATTATCCAGCATTTTGCTTGACTTCTATACATCAAGTATTTTCACCTGATACAACCCCATGTTTTTTCAGGACATCACTAAACGACTATTTCAATTTAGAGAGGCAGCAGGAAACAGAACTAAGACATTTTGGACATAAACATTTCAGAGAATACAGAAATCAACATTTACATTCATCTGAACATGCAGATTCATACAGTTAGTGCTTTGTAACTGACTGTCGGAAAAGGATTTCCTGAAATAATGGATGAAAAGTACAAATGAGAAGAAATGTTCCCTTTCAGCACAGATTGCTCCCTTGAGAAGACAACTATTTCATCTTAACTCTTCAGACATGTCAATATTATCGATAGGGAAACCTTAAGTAAGAAATAACTGCAGCTAAATTAGCAGTTAGATACACAAAACCAGAGTTAGCTGTTTATTGAAGAGCAAACAAAACACCCCCAAGCCCAGGACAGTAAGTATTCAGTCTTGTGCTCTAAATTAAACCTACTAAGCAGCTTTGAACAAGGTGGTAAATGACGAGAGTCTCCAAGATTAAGCTTCAGCACTGTAAAAAGGCTATTTTCTGGTAACTCATAATACTATTATGTCTTTTTTAGTACAATTTCTTTGCCACTGATTTATTGTTCTACCATAATGAGAAAAAAGGGAGACAAAATAAGCAACAATATAAAGGGAAAGTGATTTCTCTCAGTCTGCATTTACTATGCTTTTTACAATCAAAGTGCTAATTCAATCCACTAAAACAATCAACTAACATAAGCATTTTCAGAATGATAAAAAGACTATTAGTTTTATTTATCCATTAAAACTTAAGTCTGACACACAAAAAATAGAGTAAAACAATGAAATTTTCTATTATAAAGTATAAAATCTGAAACAGAACTCACCCCTGCCAGTAACCCAAAGAATTTCTCGTATGTTCTTTGCTGAGCACAGCAATCAAGTATCATATTGCAGAGTTCTTTCTGAGTTATGAAAAAAAGAATATTTCTCCAGGTAAATTCACTGTAGCAGCAAAAAAAAACTCATCAGTACATAACAAGTAACTGAAGTAAGCCTTACATGGATGTACATGGATTGCATTACTTTGAAATGAGTATTTACATCAAACTTCACTGGCAACACCAGTAGTTTTCTGAATTTCTCTGGGATATGAATATGAACTTTGGCCCTTCAAATTTCCTCTTCTGCCTAAGCTAAGCTTTATGTGTTAACACAATGTACGTCTAACCAAAAATAGTCAGAACTCATTTACAAACTAACTTTACCACAATGAAAAAAAGGAGTTACAAGATAAAAAGTAAAGGTTTTGAGAGCTTTTTTTTCGTGGTTTTGTTTTTGTTTGTCAGTTGCTTCTTTTTGTGATATTCTTTTTAGGGTTTCTTTTTTGTTTGTTTGAAATAGTACCAATCCCTGCATTTACAGAAAATAAAAATCTTTACAACTTCCAAGTGTCAAAATGGCATACAGACAAACCATTCAGAAACACAATGTGCATTTCTTAGCAGTTATTTCCAAAATTAGAAATATTCCAAACTTATTCCCCTGACCTTCTGCCTGAGATACAGCTTGTAATGCCGCTGTGAATTGGTTTAGGGTACATTTGGCAACGTTAATTAAGGCAAGTGAACAAATGTTTTTATATAAATTAAAAGCCATGAAGTTACACAATGCTTAAAATAGCCCTGCAGTTTTTGCCCATTCACTTTTTTACTGCTGTTTTCTCCTAAGACCAATTCCATAGTGTAATGCAATTTATGACACTCCCAAATAGGTTTCTGGCTGTCAGTCATGTATCTTTCATCATTACTTTAACTTCTCTTTAAGCTAATAGTAACATTCCTACAAAAACTATCAGATGGTTTCATACTGGATTTCATGTTCTCCCACTTGTGTCATTCTTCCAAGCAAGTATTCAGAAGAAACATTTTGGCCCATCATAAAAGCTCAAAACAAATAAAAAGCCAACCATGCTGAACAAGAAAAGAAACCACTCCTCCAAATAAAAAGGTAGTAATGTATCAAATAAACTTACAGATGTGTTTAAAGCATTCCTTTTAACACTGTCACACAGTGTTAATGTGATGTATTAAAATGCATATTAACTTTTTATATTATCCCATTTTACAATAATACTGCAGTTAATCAGTTTTTAACAATAAAAAGGGTAAAGTGCTTATGCCACTGTTAATAACGTCAGGAAGACTTGAAAAACAAATTACTTTTCTTCCTCATCTTAAATGCAATTATAGCCTTGGTATCCCCTGTGGTTTACAGTAATTAAATATTTTAACATTTTAATTAAATATTACAATGATTTCTAGGAGGGTATCCTAAATAACTACATGCATGAAAATAGGTTTGCCCATAAAGACATTCTTGTTGGTGTTATCTAAACAATTTGAGGTTAGGTCCAGAGTAACTGTCTTCCAGATTTAAAATTAACAAACTTTACAATTATTTAATTACTTTTTGAGAGATGCAACAAGATCAGATGGCAATTCTAGCTTAATTCACAGCTTCAAAAGGTAGTGAACTAATTTCTGTACTCCCAATAATGTTAATGGCATGAAGAGCCTGTTATTTAGCCCATCACTTTTTTTGAAGACCACAAAGAATCTGTTCCCCAATTTTTCAGGCAATTTCTATGTTGTGTTGTGCAACTGTTTTCATACAATGCTCAACAAGTAACTACTCAGCTTTGTTAAGAAAGTATGCATAGCTATCCAATCATGAAGTGAAACACTTCAAAACATCTGACATCTCAAACAGATGGTGACTCATCTTTTGTGAAGATCTTGAATTTATTATTGTATCATGGAGAACAACAGCAGTTCCCAAAACTGCTACAAAAGAAGATCATGAGAAAGCACACCCTAAATGTACTGTATTTCTCACAGTTCTCCCTAAACAGTCTCTATCTGCTCTTACCCAAACAGAATAACAGTTTAGATGACTCAACCTAACATGGCAAGTATCATCATACATTTAAAGATGCTAAAGGAAAAGAGAGAAAAATCAGACTTGTTTTGATTTCTTCTCCCAGTTTTACAATTTTAAAACACGAGCACACCCTGCTAAATCTATCTTCTCTCAGCTTCACACAAAGGCTGTGTTCATGGCAGGCAGAAGAGCTAAAGTAACTTATTCCCTTCTGATCACAGGTTCCTTTTTACAGCTGGTACTTCTGCTCTGCCCCTTCTCACCATTTTTTGCAATTTGAGTAAGATTTGCATTCAGCCAAGACTGCATTTTCAGAGCTGCCCCACAGGCTGCCTCTGTGTGGAGGTCACTTCTGCCCTCCTTGGCAGGAAGTGATGCCATTTCCACCTCCCTTCCCTTGCCAGCCCCACAGCTCTGTTTCATCCATTGCATACACAAGCTGAAGCCATCATGAGACATTCCCACCCTGTAAGCTATTCTTAAAATATAAAATTTTCAATGTCAACACTTCATTTCTAATAGTTTCTTCACGGAACTAAGGAATTGATTTGCTAGGAGCAAACCTCGTGCAGGCCTCAGGTTTGTTTAAATCAATGTGAAATTTGAATTATGTGAAACGAGTGCCTTGCATTTTATGTGTTCTCACTGCTTTTACAGATGCCACACTTCTTTTTTCTCTTTTAATTCAGTGATGCATATTTTACTCCCACTGACTACCTTAAAGCTTTCCTTACTGCTGCATATTTTAATGGGTGTAACCATCACACAGCCTACTTTTCCCAGCATCTCTGCTTTCTCTTCTTAATTTGTCAAGTTACCACTTAGAGCCAAAGCTGACAAAGCCATGGAAGACGTTTCAGCACCAGGCAGACTCTTCTCAAGCTATGTGCAGTGCTTTTAGCAGCTACTACAAAGTCTCCAGGTCTGTCCTGTGCTAATGGTCTCAACTTTTGTCCCTTTTCTGTTTAGAGCAACGTAGCTTAAAGCTGAAGATGGTTATCACAAATCTTGTGTAAATCAGACTTAATATTTTACACTGGAGCTATTAACTGGATATAAGGATAGATATATTTTTAATCATGCTGCTACTAGTCTGCAACACACAAACACACACAAAAATGAAATAATACATCAAAGTCCCACAGAATCTCTTTCTTTCTACCTGAAGGCTGCACATGCAAAACTTAAAGTTAAGTGATTTCACTGAGCAATTCCACCTCCTTAGGTTAAATGCATACACACATCCGTGGAAGACCAAAACCTAGGCAGAATTCTAGCTAATGCCTGCTATCACAGCAGCCTAATTCTGTATGGATTCTGTACCTTCACTTTGTAGACACCAACAAATACCACAACATGGTATGTGCGTGTGATGTACTTTTTTTAAAATCAATAAATCATAGAAATTTAGAATGATTCTGCACCTCAGGCCCACAAAAACCTCCTACTTCAAAAGACAGGAAAGCTACTTGAGGATAAATATCTTTTACAGCCAGTAGCAAGGCTGTGAACTAATCATGGTGCAGTTGCTAAACCTACCAGCTGCAATGCCCTCCAATTAGAGAAGACATTAATGCATCTAAGAAATCATCAATTTGACCAAAGCGTAATTATCAGCCTCAGACCATCCTGTTCTACATCAGTTTCCTGAACTATATTTTCACTGAAAGTGAAAATAGTCAGGCCAACATAAGTACTTGTGTTATCTTCAAGACTCAAGGCATAAATAACACGAGACACTGACACTCCCACACCACCAACTAGGACTGCTTTGAGCAAGTGACACCGCCCTGTAAAAATGAAGATGTGTCAGATGCATGCATAATTCTTTCAAGAAGGCTGTGCCTGCAAGAATTTTTCTCATTTCAAGTGAAAAAAAAAAAAAAAAATCTGGTGACGCATTACCTTTATCTGGAATATGCACAGTGTTAGAAGAGGCTCTAATTTAATTTAGCAACATTTCTGTATACAAGCTTAGTTCTTATCACAAACCAAGAAAGAAGAAAAGCCTAAAAGCCATTCCATTTTAGGCACATTTTTAAAGAGCAAGAACAATGTATGGTCGGTTTAACGTTTATTAGTTGTCTGCATTTTAGCTTGCTTTTCCCCACAGTTCAGAAGCCAGAACAACTGGTAATAGCACACTCCTCTAACTACAGTTTTAATTTATTTAAATTTTCTTCTTTGGTAATACATGGAATTAACACAGCTTTAACAGAGATAATAACAGTATTTTTAAAAAAAGTAAAACACTAAGCTGTGCCAAGACTGAACATATGCTCAAAGAAGCAATTGCAAGGCTTGTTTAGAACAGCTTCGCACAGACTGAAGTACAGACAGCAAAGCTATTTCACTTTTGATCTGTGGGCTTCAGCTGGGTCTAAATAACATGAATAAAAGCAAACCCACTCCTAGTAAATTTACTTAGAAATGAAAGAATACTTTAAATGTTTTCCCTCAAAAGAAAAAAAAATAAAAAATCAGAGGACTGCTGACATCCCTCCTCTGCAGCCTGGTCCTAAACTGCAATGCCAAAAAGCAGTATTATGTTGTTCCAGTCCACAGATTATCCATCTGAACCTTAATCCTCTTTCTGCGAGTCAGAGCTGTGTGATAGATCCATTACTGGTATTAAACAGACAAACAACTTGTGTTGCACAGCAGTTAATGTGACACGATGATCTGATAATTCAACCACTGGTTAAAAACTGCTAATGTATTTCTGAACTCAACCCTGATAAATCACACCAAAAGTTTCTACACATGAAGATTTCTGGAAGAGTTACCCAGAAAGATGGTCATTAAGACTGCATTAGTCTCAAACCTGTTTTTTGCATCTGTCTTTAGGTTTCAGATATTCTGATTAGTTTTTTGATTGTATGTAATTGACAATTTACTACTCAAAGCTTGTGGAAAAGAGTCTTTATGACAAAATTCAACACATATTGCTTTATTAAGTAAAGTCTTTCAGAAGAAAAGCAGAATATCACTGTAAAATCAGACTCGATTTGAATAAAAATTTTGCAATGAAAATCTTAAGTTACACCTGATTTTTAATGAATACTTCAGCTAAATGTTCTAGTTCCTGCTTCTCATGATGACTGCCATTCATAGTAGGAGTTGGAACAGAGAATGAGCATAAACAAAGTCTGCAGGTTCACCCAGGAGTTCAGCAAACATTTCAGGAATTTCTCAAGATTGTTTAAAGCTTTGAATCAGAAAGTGTGTGAAGAAGTAAGAGGCAACATCCCGCAATACAGGTTGCTAGCTTTCAGTAAAAGAGACCGAAAAAGAAAGAAGTGCTTTATGGCTAAAATAATAGCAGTGGAGAATTATAAAGGTTGAAAATACCTCTAAGATCAAGTTCAACCATAAGCCCAATGCCACTGTGTTCACCACTAAACCACACCCACACATCTTTTGAACACTTCAGGGACGCTGATTCCACCACTTCCCTGGGCAACCTGTTTCAACAGCTGACCACCCCTTCAGTCAATAAACTGTTCCTAGTATTTAATTTAAACCTCACCTGGCGCAACTTGAGGCCATTTCCTCTGGTGCTGTCACTTGTTATCTGTGAGAAAAGACCAATCCCCACTGGCTACACCCTGCTTTTGGATACTTGTAGAGTGATAAGGTCCCCTTTGAGCCACCTCTTCTCCAGACTGAAGAAGCCCAGCTCCTCAGCCACACACAGCACTCCAGGTGTGGGCTCAGTCCCGAGTACAGAGGGATGGTCACTGCCCCTGTCCTGCTGGCCACACTATCCCTGATCCAGGCCAGGATGCCATTGGCCTTCTTGGTCACCTGGGCACAGCTGGATCATGCTCATCTGCTGCCAACCAGCACCTCCAGGTCCCTTCATGCTGCTGGGCAGCTTTCCAGCCACTCTGCCCCAGCCTGTAGCTCTGCCTGGGGCTGTTGTGACTCAGCACTTTGCCTCATTGAACATCATACCAATGGCCTCAGCCCACTGATCCAGCCTGTCCAGATCCCTCTGCCTAGCTGCTCTCCTGCAGATCAACAGTCCTGCCCAACTTGGTGTCATCTGTAAGCTCAATAATAGCTTTTTTTTTAATAAAGGCAGAGGGAATTAATTCAATAAAGGCTTCAGTCTGAAGACAGTAGCTTGAATGAATGAAAGGTGATTTTTCTAGCTTAAAATCTAGCAGCTAATTTAAACAAATTTCCTGCTGAACATATTCAGTTTTTTTATCCACATGTACAGACTCAAGTCCTAGAACCCCCTGAATAATTTTACTGCCTACATCTGCTTATTCTTTCTGCTCTCACAATTATCAGGAAGTGTCTTTCTTTTTTTTTTAAGCTTTTTGTCCCCATAAAGGAGCTTAATTCTATACAATGAGCAAGTCAAAGCTCATTGTATAGAATTATATATCTTTGATTAAATGAGGTGAAGAGTAGTTCGGACTCTTAAGGAAAAAAAGAAATCAGTACAAAGTAGAAGCCTCGTGTGATAAGAGGAAGCAGTGTTACAATAGTTTTCAATCTTGAATTGCAGTAATTCCTACAACTAGTACTGAATTGTAGGTTGATACTAATTGTTGGTTTTTCCTTCCCTTATTTCTTCTGAGCAGCTTTTGCCCACAGAAGTTAGGAACTGACAGAGACTGCCATGGTATTAAATCCTAAGAGTTAAGTAGTTCTCACTACAAGCAAATAGTGTTATGCATTATAACTCTGTTATATGGTCTATTACATATGTTCTAGATTGTTTGCTCTATTCTTTACAGCTGAATTGATTTGCTGGGCAATAGGATTTTTTTTCTCTTTAGAGTTCTTCAGGTTATGTATACTTCACTGAGAATTATAATCTTATGCATGCTTAACATTGCATTTCATGCACAGACTTAGAGAACCAGATAAAAAAAATCACAAGCTCAGTTCTTAGTTTACTTCCATGCAAATTGCTTAGAAACAAGCAACAGTACAAGAACGGAAAAAATTATAGGTAAACAAGTTCTCAAAGAACACCTAAGTGTAACCCAGATCTCCCCTTACTAGTAGTATTATAACAAAGTTATTTATTACACACACTGTTACAAATAAAACTGATAATTAAAGCCACAAGACGTTAAGAAGCCCACCCAAGTGCAACTCCTATTTTGACAGCTTACAGCTGTCTGAAAAGCTGCTTGGAAAATTAGATATGTATTTACATTCTACCAATATTGAACAAAAGTACTGGATGAAGAACAGTTTCCATTACTTGAAAACACAGCAATTGCATTGATCTTACGGAGTCTGAGGACAAAATAGCTTTAGTCTCATGATCCCCAAAATTACAGCAAAGCAATCACTCAAAACTGCTTTAATTCAATATGCTGTTTACTCACTTACTGTGAAAGCACCAAAACAACACACTCTTAGCACTGTGCTAAATTTCAAGCCCCACTGATAAAGTCTACAGCTGCCTGCAAATATTATCTTCAACCCAGAGTCCTTTCAGAGATAGAACCCTGTCACAGTGCTGTATTCCTGTCACAGGACAGAACTTTCACAGTCCAAACAAGAGATCTTTTTAAAAGGCTATGAGCAAACATTTGTGTTGCTTGACAGAAAGGGGCACATGCATAAGACAAAGTGCTTATGAAATGTGTGTCAGTCTATTTGCTCAAAGGTTGTGAAATAAATTTTGAGGAATAACAGCTGTAAGGAATGACTGTCATTCATCTGCCTGCTATACAAACTAGGTCGTGGAATGTGAGCAAAGTTTTTAGATACTACCATAGCACTGTATCTTTATAATGTTAGTAACAACAAGAAGAGTAAGAGTAAAGGCTTACAGTCTGACTTTCAGGGAAGTCCATCTTCAGCAGTTTGTGAGCACATTCTTCAAAGTCTAAGCTGAATAGAAAAAAAAAAAAATTATCTGTGTAATATATGCTATGCTAAAAACATTCCAAAACTATATTAAGAATCATCATTGGTGTTCAAACCTCAACTGTTTTGAAGTAAAGTATGTCAGCTGTTTGATTTGCTAAGACTATTGCTGTTGTGGTTTTTTAATAAACTTTTTGTATTTCATGAGTTTCTATCTGAAAATTAATCCAAAGTGACTACATTTGCAGGCAATCTGAAAACAAGATGATCCAAGTCATTATTAGTATCACATCATCTTACAAAACTTAATAAAACAGAAAAGTGGGAGCTTGTTTTGCACATTTTGAAACACACTGAAATGCAAGCACTTCAGACCAGCTCTGAAAGCAATATATACCAAAGTCTCCTCTTTGCACTCCTGTTCTGAAAGCCTTTAACTACTCTTGGATACATCGTTCCCCCACATATCAGACGAACAAATCGAGTATGGCAAGAAAGTATTTAACAGTAACTTTGAGAAATGTGAAAGCCTTTGATACCCTCAGTATGGTATTAATTCATATGTCTAATGATCAACACCCCAACACCATCATTGCACTTGTCATGCAGCATCAGACCTGCAGAGTATTATGGGCTGCAAGGGATCAATCCTTCTTCTCAGCCTGGTGACACAGAAGCTACACTCAGCAGGTCTGGGGTATTTGTGCCACAAACTGGAGCTCATTCTCAAGATGACCAGAAGCAGACTATACTTCATGGTTGGTTAACTGCATACTTATTTGCCAAAAAATGCAGACGGCAAAAGAACTCCATCTCAGAAGTGGAGACAAACTACAGAATTTCTAAGTGTGTCTCAAATATCTTTCATAAATTCTCAAGATGCTATAAAATCTGAAAATCACTGATTTCTGTTGACACAGAAAGTTCTCATTACAGCAATATTCCCAGTCCACTACCCAAACATTTTGCAACAAACAAGATTAATCTTAGAACGAGAATTTGGAAAACTGTCTGCTTTACACAATCAGGTCAGGCTCCATAAAGACCACTTCACTACTTTTTTTTTTTTTCTTTCAAGTTACACATTAAGACAGAATTTTAAAAGGAAGAGAATTACAGTTCACTGACTTCAAAAGAACTACACTCCTAGGTGCATAATGTATATTTACCTCGACTGAATAGCCAGATAAATTGTTCGACGGAAGGACACCAGGTTAATTTCTGTTTTGTCATGGACAGTAACTTTCTGACCTGGAACAGAAAAACATGGGTTTATAAAGAGCAAAACATTAAGGAGACACATGTAGTAATTTTTTTAGGACAGCTCTATTTACCACTTACTGAGTCTGTAGCACACTATTTTTCTAGAAGTACTTAGGACTGTTTGCAGGTTTATGTATTTTAAGTTTATTTTTATAGATAAGGGAAAAAAAATCAGTATTTGCTTCATCTGTAACAAAGGTAAATATTTAGAGACAGTTTTAAAAGTGTCATTCTTTTAAAGACATTTCATGCTTCTTAGTCACTGCAACCTCTAGGTTTAACATTTCTTGTCAACATTATTAGCAATCCATTTTCTGCATAATTTAGCTATACAATGCTTTATGCAGCATCTCTGATTTTAACAGGCAGTTCTTAGTGCCTGTTAATTGTAAGATCTACATTACAGCATTCTGCAAAGTCTGGAGCAAGCGTAGAAAAACCCATTCTGAACCAAACCACTCTGGGAACACTAATTTGTCAAATACTCACTATTCCTTTAGTCTTTTAAAGTTTGGTAAAAGAATAAAAAATGAGAAATTATGTGAATGTTCATACAGTTCATGAGCCTGAGAGCTCTACTCTTCTGTGAAATACTCCACCAAACCAGTAAGGAAATCCATCCCTGGTATTGTACAGGAACAATACTTGACTGGCTTTTCCATTATGCATGCAGTCTACACAAAAACTTCAGTTATGCTTATCCATCAATGTTTTTTCCTACATTCTTTGAAAATGAGTAAGTATTGTCTCCACTGAAGTGAGATATGGAGGATGTAGATACAGTTATAAGAAAATCCATCCTAATTTTGAAAGTGACTTAAAAATATGATAGAGCATGGAAAAGTTTAAGGAGGAGTTTTCATTTTGCTCTGTTTCATGTCTTACATTTGCAAGGCTTTTCTCCAAGGATATTGTCAAGAAAATCATCTTAAACCGATACTGTCAACAATAATGTGACAAAGCTGCTTTTCCTTTTCTGTGTGTGCTGAATGCTTCCTTTCAGGTTTTTATACTGTTTGCTAGTAAACACTTAGATCTGAGAATAACTGAAGAGGAAAACACTGCCTAACATTTGAGCATCTCAGTTTTGCAAAACATCTAAGAAGTTGAGCTTTTCTTTCCTGTTTATCTACATTCAATCAATTGCTTGTAAGGTGCCAGTCATACACTTACCATCCTCATCCTCCTCTTCATCGTCTTCTTCATCTTCTTCACTACTTCCAGCTTCTTGATTTCCTTCAGATTCAGTGTCACCTTCATCAAGAATTTCTGAAAGAGCAGTATCCCAGATTATTGGGACATAGACCACAGTACTTTCATTACAAAAACCCCCTTGATCCCACCCCTGAAGAGTGAAAGGATGTCTCAGGTACAGAATGTGGAAGAGGCTAAAAAGCAGATATATCATAACTGAATGGAAACACAGATGGAGAAACAACACTGAGTAGCACAAACACTAAGGAAAGGTCAGTGAACTGAAGGAGTTTTATAGAACAGAAACACCACCCACTGTTAAATAAATGTTGGCAGCAACAGGTGAATAAGCAAATGCCATAGGTAATGGTTGTGCATACACACAATATCCCTACCTTTCTTCAGCATTTTGTATTTCTCTTCATTTTCCATAAAGTTTGGATCCATCTTGAAAACATCTTTAGAATAAAAGAGAATCTTTATTTAAAACACAAATTGAAGAAAGCTATTAATATTTAATCTTGAATTTATTTTCTTGGGGAATGCAGTTAAGGAATTATCTTTCATTTCTAACTTACTAAGAACATCCTCTGGGTTGTAGTCATCTTCCAATGGCAACATATGAGTAAACTGATCCTCCTCTTCCACTAGATCTAAACCCTCTGGAATGATTGGATGATCCTTGAAGCCATCCTTCCTTACAGCAAACATGACTTCTATCATGTACTGAACACGCATATCGATTTTAGATTCATGCAGAATGTGTCGAAGGCGATCAAAGATTGCTTTGGGAAAGAGAAAATGTCAACATGAAAGGTATTTACCAATGCCAAGATAGGTTTTGGCTAACTGTACTTACCATTAATACCTCTAGGAGAAACTTCTGTTAATTTGAGCCCACTCTCTTTAATAAATCCAATTGCTACTTCAATACTGTCATCAGTAGGCCTTTCAAGTAGCAAAGTGAGCATTTCCAAACATAAAACCTCATGAGCCTGTAGAAAGAGTATCAGCAAAGAATTAGAATGCACAATGTTACACTATCACCACAGTCATTTACTGGACAGACCTGTCCAGCCTTTGAGGATGCCACAACACAGCAGTTTAATCACACACACAAGGCAGCAGTAGTGGGGCAAAGCTGATTAAGAGAAAGTCAAAATTTCAAATCCAGTTTTACAATCAGTATTTACACCAATTTTCTAATGAATGTGACTGTTCTGTTGAAGTGAACAAGCTAGCAATGAACAAGCTATTTTGCCATTAGAAAATGAACAGAATGCATTTCCAAGAAGCAAACAAACCAGCACTTGCATTACAGAACCCAGTTCTAAGTGCATTGTATCTATAATTAAATAAGATCTTCCAGGACCAGGCATATAAGCAAACAGCTCATCTCAGATTAATTTCCTCTTTACCAAAATGCTGAACATTCCAACACATTCCTGAGACACTGCTTCTTGACATTATTTAAATCAGAGCATCCTGATTTCTGACACATAAACAAGTGGAATAGAGCTGGATATAAATTTGATTTAGATGCAACTGAGTCTACTTCTGCTAACAGACATGTTGCAAGAAAACTGCCTAAGATCTGTGGGACAGAGCCCCAAATGACCCTTGCTTTACATCAAGACATGCTTGCATACTAGCCCAAACACACACATGAAATCTGGGGAAGCTCTGGATCATAAGTGCAATGATAAGTGGTGATAACTGCATAAGCAATTACCAGTATCTTTTACTAAGAGATCTTAACAACTTAGAGTAGGCACCACACTCAGGCTTTCAGCGACTTTCAGAACAGAGAACCTTCACTTACGTTATTGCTGTCTTAAACTAAAAATTAGTCATATAGGATTTGGATTGAGTAGAAACAAAGAAACATACCACATTCTGATTCATCAAATGTGCAACAAATTTTGAAGATGTTAGACAGAGTTGCTGCAAAAGAAATAAATCAGGAAATTTTAACATATGGAAGAAAAAATTCCTAACCCAGACATACTGTAGATTAATGCATCTCACACACAAATTAGTCATGAAACTATTTAAGGATACTGGTAGTTATTCACAATTAGGACTGTACGCTCAAAAATAAAATATTAGAATTAAACACCCCTGCCCAAATCAAAAAAACCCAAACTATCACAGTATCAATCCAGAATAGGTTGTCAAACTTTCATGATACTCTAACACTACTAGATGATGGCCCATTAACTGGCCTCGACCCATGTCTTGGCTGTGCTCCTTTGTACACACTTGACACAGTTACACTGCAGAATCCCACATTTCAGCACATTGCTCCTTTACATTTTACATACCTTGTCATTTCTGCGATACCCTTTACGAAAATTCAGTATCAGCCTCTTGAGGATCAATTCACCAATATTTGGAAACTTTGAATTGATGATTGCCACGAGAGCTGCATAAACGTGAGTAAAAATCGGAGAGGCGCTCTGAGCTTGCAAAATGGATCTAGACAGCAATCCCCTGGAAAAATAAGTAAGGTTAAAAGACCTTTCTGGTAATAAAGCATGTAATGTTTTTATTCAGTACTTACCACATGAAATAGTGCTGTGCAGCTGGAATAGCTGGAAGAAATCAGATGATCTTTTTCAAACTACGGTTTATCATGCCACAAATGGAATTTTGCAAAATGCGTTGCACAAATCTGTCTGAACTGAAAAGTTCTTAAACTGCTACCTAATCTTTCACTAAATATTGTTCATATTAGAGCTACAATTAAAAATGCTAAGCATCCAAAAAGCCATCTTGTGTCCGGCAATTATCCCTTTTTTAATCTGAAATTTGTCTGATTATAAAATACTACTTAGAGCCCAAATGAATGTAAACAAAGGATTCATGAAATAATAGTTCTTTTATTATTCAAAGGATCTTTTACATTTATTATTAAGAATATATGAAAAGAATCTGTGACTTGCTTTCCCTCCTCGCAATTTTGTTTTTTCTGTAATGCTTAGGAGCACAAAGAATTTGACTTTTGCTGTATTACTCGACTACATGGGGATGAGGTTTTGTTTGATAGAAAACAAAACAAACATCCAAATGTGAATCTTCAAAGTACACACTGATATCCAAATCTATCTTCCCTGTGGTCTACTGAAATCCTAAAAAAAAAAACTGCTACAAAGTACCAAATACAAAGTACATAGGGACCTTATTCCTATTTACTCCGGCGTTTACAAATGGAATAGAGCTTGTTTCATGCTAGTGCACAGAAACAGAGTATTTCCAGTTTGAAATTAGCTACTTCTTGCCCACTAACTGAAAGTGGTCCATTTCAGTTCTTGTTTATCACCTACTCAAAACCTCAGGAAAGGACATGACAGCCAGGTAAAAGTTCATGTCATTACTTTTAAATGCACCTTTGTGCAAGTTCAGAAGTACAGAACCAACTAAGGAGGGAAATGGTGCCATCTTCCATATACATTATTTTGACATTTATAAACCCCACAGAAACTTCCACAGACAAGTGTATTCTAAAAATAGCCAATAAGCTCATTTTTAAACTAAAATAATATTGCTAGTATGAAAATTAAATTTTGGGGACATGAAATACAGGCAAGTAAAAAGCAGCCCTACAAAAGCATGAAACCTCATTATTACTTTTAACAGAAATCACATTCAGGAATTATTTGCCCACTGTCCAGATGTTACTTAGTGACTTAATTCTCTTATTTTTATGTCAGTTGCCTGACTCTGATCTTCCCATCAGATATAACACACATGAAAAGTAATGCATTCCTCCTCAAATAAATCCATGACAGGGAAAGTTTTGCTATCTGTAACAGAATTACTTTTGTATCTACCAAGCCATAACAGCATAATGGTCTTTACATTACATCAATAAACAATGACAACATGTAACTGTAGTAAAACTTATTTTGCTAAATAGTGGCTAAAAATATTATTTGTCCCAGAAAAAAAAAAAAAAAAAGCATTCCAAAAATAAATAGACAGTGACAACTGTAAATTACAAGTCATTCAAGTAAAATACATTGGGAAAACCTAAAGAAAAGGAAATATACACCATCTGTTGCACTCCTTTATTCCACCAAGCATACAACACCTTTCCCAGGTAAGGGACTATTCTGTAAAGGACAATATGGCCTAAGGTTAATACTAAAATCTGACTAACACCCATGCACTACTAATAGCACACACAACAGTGTACACATGAAGAGTGTACACGTTCCAGAAAAGCAAAAGAATTATGTTAAAATACTAAGGCTTACCTTCCCCGAACAATATTCTCCTGAAGGAGCTCATGGATGATGTTTTCTATATTAGAAACGTTCACTTTATTGACAAGACCATTGATTGACTTCTTCAAGGCTTCCCAACTCATCCTCTGGTATGCCAAGCTATTACAGAGTATCACAAATTAATAATGTATAAATTTGAAGTTGCACTGAGCAAATTTATACATATATAGCATACATTCACATTTTTGTTTAATCAGTAAAATAAATTAAAAATATTCACTGCATAAATGTGAAGACTTGCTCACAATTATACATTCAACCATTAGACAATCATTAGACCAACATGATAAACCAAGTGTAATTCTCTGCAGATAAGGTATAACCCAGTATGTTTTGTAAGATATTCCAAAAAAATTCTAGCTACATTCAGTATCCTGCTTTACTTTATCATTGCCACTTTGCAGCAGAAGCAGGTAGTTTTATCTGATTCTCTTATCTCTCTTCTGATAAAAACATACCCTCAAAACCATGATCACAACTCTTAATGTATCCCATTTTTCCCAACATTCTCTAAACACCTTAACTGTTTTGCTTGCAGCAAAAACCCTAGTACGTAACTTTGAACTCACCTGTTTTTATCAGTGATTTGCTCTTGCATCATCCTGAGCTTGGCAGGTGGAATATATGCACCACCTGTGCGAGTGAGGATTGGATCCACTTCCTCTTTCTTCTTCTTTGAGGTGGTCTCATCATGAGCAAGTGAGCTCTGGCCTGTTGACCTCTCTGGACTCCTACGGTCAGGTGATGAGTACCTTCTCTGCTTCCTTCGATCATACTCTCTGTCCTCCCATCTCTCATAGTGTCTATCTCTCCCCCTTTCCATCCTTCTGAAAGGAAAAAACAAACCACCCACTAAACACCCGAGCGTACGTGAAAAGCTTTCACATTTTATTCTTTAAAAGCATTTTATTACTGATTAAGAAAGGGCTCCAGACCTTCCATCTGAAGTTCTGTCATCATAGTATTCCCGTCTTGAATATTCCTCATCATATCTGCTGTCATCAGAGTACCTCCTCTTCCTGGGAGATGGAGACCGAGACCTATCACGCTCCATATCCCTACTTGCAACCCAAGACACAAAAACTTTTAGTAAGAGGCTGAGAAAACCAATGGTATTAGTATTTACTTGCAATATAATGTAACAATGCAGAAGTGTTCCAATTCTGCAACATGAGTTTCAAAATATGGGTCACTCCAATAAAAGGGTCTACTTTACCAATAATTTATCATCAAGAAAAAAAATTATCAAAAAATCAAAGAAGCACTGTAAAAGAAAGCTCCTAGAATCTGAAATTAAATGTTCATCAGTAATCACGTCAAATATCAATGGTAAATTCAGCAGCTTGCATTCCTCGGAACACATGTATTCATTTGTTTCCACTCACTTTTGCCTGTACAGCATAAAGCAAACTTGCCCAAAAATGGTAACTGTGGTATCAGCAAAATGTGACTTCAAGCAAAAAGCTAGCACGTAATTTCCACTTTCAAGTCTCATGACAATTTAACTAAACGCTAAGTTTTAGTAACAAATCCATTTAATTACTGTTATATTGACATTCAAGTATTTTACTAAATCTACACTTGCTTTTTAGCATTTAGTTATGGTAATATATAAAAAAAGAAACATAACCTGATGATTTTTTTTAACTTCTCTAACTCACTATGTGAGGTATATATACAGAATTGAAGGATACAAAAATCAGTCATTCTACCTGTCCTCCGGAGACAAACTTTCATGTCGGGAACTGTAGTTTTCCTTCCTGTCATGACTGGAACCATGCTTTAAGGAAAAAGAAAGAAAAAATAAATCAAGCCCCAACATGACTGTAAGCACCTATTTTCAGATCAAAGCATACCATGCCTCAGTTCCCACTCCTCTACAAGAAAGGCCATCAAATAAAGCTGATGGCAGTCAGGTATGACAAGGAGAGGCTCCTGGTTCTCTAGAAACAAGCAGTTAAACAGCTGGACACCCTGCACATGCCAAATGCTTCCACAGGTTCAAGGCACTGAACAAACCCTGAAGAAAGATCCACAAGGGTTACCAAAAAACTTTATCTGGCTCAGGAAGCTGCGAACAGGTAAAGAGTGGGAGAGTACATGGGCAAGTACTTTTATAGTTGCCCTATTCCGTTAGGGCATCTGCTGTTGATTACTGCTGGAGACTAGAGTAGATAGACCACTGGTCTGACTTTCCTGCTTCCTTCTTTCAGATGCCATTTTCATTTGATGTATCACACACAATACCATGAACATAATTCCAGCATTTCTTATTTAAAGAGTGTCTTTCCTCTCTCCTAAAAAACTCCCTTTATTGAGTAATTTTTCCTTACGTTTCCCCTTTTTACTAATCACAATTTATTTCCTCATGAGTCATTCCTAGTTTCATACATTACAAACACCTGAGTTGCACTGATCTACTTGGCAGATGTGCAGGATTGTGTAAGTGATACACACTTAAACAGCTCACACCAAATTCCATGGGCTGAACCACGACATTTAGAAGTATGGAGTCATACAAAAATCAGAACATGACAGCATCTACAACAAACACAGAAAGACATTTATTGAGATGTTTCTAAACAACTTTGGTAGAGTCAAGCAGCAGCATTTGTAAGCTGAGTACTTTCATTGCAAGGGTCATCTCCTCCTTTAAAATATTATTTATGATTTTTCAGAACCACAATCTCATGATGTAATAGAGTGATTAACTGTGAAATAGGGAACACCTCACTTGATGCAGAAACTCAACAAAAGCATTTCCTTGTGCAGCTTGATGGAACCCCCTGCAGCAACACTCAGCTGGTTCGCTGAAGCAGCAGCACCCTCTCCACCAACTGGCACACCAAGTCCTGTCCCACCAAAGCACCAGAATCTCTGGGTGACCAGAACAGAATGACACCTCTTCCATAAAAATCAGGGCAGCTCTTATCTCCAAAAACTTAACTCTGTGTGTGTGTGTGTGTGTGTGTGTATGCAAACCAGTAATTGTATTTTTGAGGCCACTATAACATATCCTAGAATATTGCCCATCCTAGGGCGCACTTCAGTTGTTAAAATTATACCCAGCATTCTGTTGCCTGCATCAAGATGAAAGACCTGAAAGAAGGGCACTGCATTGTCCACTGGCAGCATGCATCACTATAAAAGTTATGTCCACCTGTTTAATTTTAGAGCCATATTATCTTTGACAGCAGAGATAGTTCAAAAAATTCACATATTCACTAAGGTTTTCTACCCCTTTCAATGATCATTACACCACAGAGCAGATCACTGAATTCATTCAAGGGTAAGAAAAGTCCTTAAGTTGTTGTTTTTTTGTTGTTTTTTTTCCAGCACAGTAATATAATGTCAGTCTGTATCCTAAGCTTCCAAGAAAGTGGTAATAAAAATCTTTGAATAACACAAAATAGTTAGTGTATTTAAATCCTATCTAAGAAATGGGAAGAAGGCTGTGGGTCTTTTTAGGATGATCCATTCTCATGGATTCTTTATCATCTGTCTCTGCCCAAGCAGAACCAAAGAGTCAAGTGTTCACAGAAATAAAACAATGTTATGGCTGTTTCTGTGTTTGCCATTTATCACATCTCCTTGCAAAAGCAGCTATACTTGCTGAAGAAATTGCCACCCTCAGTTCTTTGTGACCAGGTTTTCTGCCACAAGTTAGTCCTTTTCCTAGACAATTTTTATCAAAATGATTAACTGAAAGTGACCAAACTGTGTGCTTTTGCTAACTGGCTTATTTTGACAGATGAGGAAGCACTACCAGATTGGGAAAACAGGAGAAGATATTAAACTACCCCCCAAGCATCCCTACTAAAAGCCACTCAAGTCAGAAAAGTTGGATATAAAAGAGTGAAGAAGCCTATGCAGGTTCCAACTCTGGACAAACAGGCAGAATAATACCACAGATTTGAGGTAGTGCACCATAACAATATTGCTCCGCTAACATGGCCCAAACATGGCATACTTTACAAACACAGCATTTCTAAATTTTTTCTTCTTACATTCCCAAAAAATCACTCCCATCCACTCAGAAATGGGATATATAGCTATTAAAAGTTTTAACATGCATAGTATGACGTACAGTTGTCAGATTAACTGCTCCTTACTGCCTCTATGTCTTCTAAGATCGTTGTTATTTTTCAAAATCTTTCTCTGTTCCTCTACATGCTTACACTTACTGTTGAGCCATCAGCATTCACTCAGTTTTGACCAATTATTGTAACATTACACACTAATAATATTGAGAACTTTGATTGCAAGGACAACAGCAGCTAGAAATAGCTGTAATTTACTGACTGCTAGTAGTATTTATCCTGTAAAGAGCTGCTGCCTGTTACATATAGTACTTGTTTTGCATTTAGGAAGTTTTATTTAACACAATATCAACTACAAACCGAATTATGATTATAATTAGGAGTGATCAAACCCTACAATTTAGGTTTAAGAACACTTACGTTTACTTGTGTCACCCTGCTCTTCATCTTGACTTCCTGCTTTTTACAAAATTCTCAACGTGCAGCAACGAGGCAATCCAAGCTGGAGTTCAGCATATGAAAACCATTTCACCTGTAACACACAGAAGACAATCAAAAACTTTCGACTGCACAAGGTGCCGCAACAGGCACCTTTGCTTTCTCCTTTCAGGCCATGCTTACACAGGCCCTGACACCAACAGGCTCCCGGCTCTACTCCCGGTGAGCAGCGGGAGCTCACCGCCACAGCCGGCCCCACCGAGCGGCCAGGCCGCGCCGGGGCTGCCGG